>OY288286.1:44727831-45207739 GCA_958450335.1 Hibiscus tridactylites
TCAAAGACAATAACTATATCAATGACAGTACTCAATGACAATACCAATAGGTATGTGCGGTGTTCAATAAAAATCTTACCGACACATACCAAAGTGTTTGTTTGATGATCCGATGAAACTTCCTCAATGGAAATGTTAGCTAAATGATTGAAAATGACAATAAAAGATTTGGGAAGGCTGTTCGCCTAATCCCGGACTCTAACTACACTCACCTCAAAATCTGATGCTCCTATGGCTCTCGAATAACAATCCCCTTATTCCTAGCTTTGGATGGAGACGGTGGATGCTCTTTATCAATTTCTTGAGCTAGGAAATCAATAGGGAGATTATCAGGATCGATATTACGATATCAAAATCAATACACCGATATCAAAATCGATATCCAAATTTAATATAAACATCAACGATGAATTATCCATAGATAGCTAAAACCCTAACTTAAGATTAAACTTGACACATCCATGGAATCCAAAGATTGTTTGAGAATTATTGCTTACCCAAACGATGGCAACGATTCGATAGCTATAAGGTGAAGAAATTCAAAGCTTAAAACTTCCTACATGGTGGTGCTTGCTTGTTGGAGGGAGGAAGAAGATGAAGATGATGAGAGGTGTGTGGTTATTTGCAATCAGATAAGTTTTTCTCTTTTGCTATTCTATAGCTTTTTAATTAGTATAGATTTCTTTCTTTTGAAGGAAACTCTCTAGATATTCCCACGTATGGGAGTTTTGATGAAAAAGGGGATAATCACAAGATTAGTCCCTCAATTCTTAGGGCTTTATAGTTATGATTCCCAACTCTTAATTTCTACAAGTTAGCTGTAAAGTGTCCACAATTTCTATATTTCATGCACATTCTATCTTATATTATTGCTATTTTGAGTGCATTTTAGGCATAATTAGAACCATGCATTGCATTTTACAGTATTTATTTGCTTTGCCATGTTTCTCTAGATTATCCTTTGTTTGGTAAAGAAAATGTACTGTTTTAGTGTACTTTTGGTTTTAGGTACTAGAGGCTGACAGAGGGAAAGAGCAGCTGAGGATGTGATGCTGAGGCAGCAAACCAAGGAGCTGTACTGATGCAGTTCTAGACAGAGACAACAGCTGCCGCCGCCCACCTTGCCGCTTAAGACAACAGACTATGGAATTGGAGAACCGGAGTGCGATCTGTAGAGTAGAAAATCCTGATTCTATCAATGATGTCCACTCAATTTTCCGACGTCTGTAGCAGCAGACAGAGTTGTCAAAGTTGAATCTCGAGATTACTTGTAGAGCAAGGCAACGTGATAAAGTCCACAGTCAACGCAAATAAGTCAGAGTTTAAAGCCACATTTAATGCAAAAGTTGCTTTGAAGACTTCTACTCCAAGGAGGACTTGACCTAGCTAATGCATATATATATTCAATGTATTTTGTACTTCAAGAAGAACATAGGTTTTCCTTAGGCATAGTCTAGGTTTTCATGCCGCCGACATGTTCTAAATTTCTCCTTGGGTTTGGGTTATGTTGTAATTAGTTGTGAGAACAATTGTTTAGGATTTCAAGTTTGTTTTTGCAAATAAAATTACAAGGTTTACTTATTCCATGTTCTTCATAGTTTTCAATATAGGCAAAAGATTAGTTGAATTCTATCCATTTGTTCGGTAACGAGAGAGTCAAACTCACGAAAGGAGTAAGTACAATTTCATCTATAGACAGTGTGATTAATCTGGCCTAGACATAGGTTTAGGGTTTAAGGTGGCTAACATAGGACGAATAAACATTGATGTCTTTGCATGATTCATGCCGCGACTGGTATTATCTGCATTGGGCATCAACAAAACTCTAACTTAGACATAAGCGGAGTCACTTTCGAAGCGTTCTACCGAGCCTTGTAGTACTGTCGAGTTTGCCACTGAGATACATTTCCATTCCCCTGCCGAGGCAGGGAGAGGGTCTCAGCAGTCTACCTGCCATCCACCGCCGAGGCATCAGAGACTGGCAATGCAAAACGACTTGTCCTATTCAACGCAGTTTCACACTAAGCAGCAACATAACCCTACCTTTTCTATCAATATGATCACTTCCCTTTTAATTACTTGTGTTTTTATTTTACTTTTCTTTTCAAACATTTAACTTAATTGTGCAGGATTTACAACTCGAATCAAGTTGCCCAATCTATAACTTGACAGAAGTGTGCACTTGCGCTCATAAATAGAGAACACCCAAACGCTCTACATTAGCCACTATAATATTTTCGATACTATTCAATACGATCCAATAATAATGATTTAACTCAGTTAGAGTCCAATATCAATGATTAACTAGTCAATGCTATCTTTAGACTTTATCGACGCAAAATTTCCGATCACCGAAACCCAATTCCGACTAGACTGGATTTTAGAGTGTTACAAAGTTCATATAAGAATTTTCGTCCTTTGAGATGACGAAAATGAGCATTGATAGCCAAAGAAGCTACGGGAGAATAAACAAGATTATTAAGATGAATTTTCGAATAGTCACTTGCAAGACAAGATATAATTTGAATAACTACTTACAAAACAAGAAAGGTACATTCGAATGGTTTTCTTGCAAGTTAAGGGGGATTAAATTTTGAATGGATTCACTACAAGCCAAGAAGATTTAATTCGAATGGTGACTTGTATTCCAAGGAAGAATTCGAACAGTTTCTTGCAGATCAAGAAAGAAGCGTTTAGAGTATTTACTTGCTATTCATGAAAGATTTAATTCAAAGAATTATTCTAGAGTTTAAGTTTAGGAGTTTACCCAAATATGGTTTATGACTTAGGGCGTCCGCAACCACATTGGCTTTCCCCGGGTGATAGTCGATAACTAGATTGTAGTCCTTCAACAACTCTAGCCATCTCCTTTGCCTCAAATTCAAATCCTTTTGAGTTAGGATATACTTGAGGCTCTTATGGTCCGTGAATAGATTACGTTTCTCCCCGTACAAGTAGTGTCTATAGACTTTTAAGTGCAAACACGATAGCTGATAACTCCAAGTCGTGAGTGGGATATTGACTCGTGTGGTTTCAGCTGCCTTGAAGTGTAAGCAACCACTTTTCCATCTTGTATTAGGACACAACCGAGTCTTAAATGAGACGCATCACTGTAAATATTGAATTCCTTGCCTGATTCAGGTTGGATGAGTACCAGGGCATGAGTAAAAGCTTGTTTAAGCTGATCGAAGCTTCATTGTTGGTTCTCCAACCAAACAAAGGGTGTATCCTTTCGGGTTAACTTGGAGAGACTTGCAGAAATGGATGAGAAACCCTTGACAAAATACCGATAATACCCATCTAATCTAAGAAAACTTTGGACCTCACCCACATTCTTCGGAGGTCTTCAATCTAGAATTGCCTGAACCTTCCTCGAATCTACCTTGACTCCTTCGGCCGAGATAACATAGCCAAGGAATGAAACTTTCGATAGCAAAAACTCGCACTTCGAGAACTTCGCAAACAACTGACGTTCATGAAGAGTTTGTAATACAATTTTGAGATGTTCAACATGTTCTTCCTTATTCCAAAAATACACCAAAATGTCATCGATGAAGACGACCACAAAGTTGTCGAGATAGGGCCTGAATACTCGATTCATAAGGTCCATGAAAACAACTAGAGCATTTGTTAGCCTGAATGGCATTACAAGGAATCCCTAGTGGCCATATCGAGTAAGAAAGGCCATTTTGGGTACATCAGCTTCCTTCACTCTCATTTGATAATACCCTGGTCGTAGATCAATCTTTGAGAACACCGAAGCATCATTGAGTTGATCGAACAAATCTTCAGTTCTAGGTAGAGGATACCGATTCTTGATTGTAAGTTTGTTCAATTGTCTGTAATCAGTACAGAGTCTCATAGTCTCATCTTTCTTCTTCACGAACAGGACTGGAGCACCCCAAGGAGACGAGCTAGGCTGGATGAAGCCCTTGTCTTGTAGCTCTTGGAGTTCCTTCTTGCGGTGTACGATTTTAAATGTAACACCCCAATTTCCCCCCTAAATTTTAAACCCTAACTTTTAAAAATCCCTACTTTGGAACCCTAATAATTTAGGAATTATTAATCTTAAAACCTAATTTGGATTAAGGACTAAATTGCGAAAATTTAGTTTTCAGTGGCCAATATAAAATGTTAGCTACTTTAAGGGCCTTTATTATGTAACTTATCCTTTTCCAAAGATATATATCCTCTTTATATCAACCCTAGTAGCTGGTTTTCTATTTTTTAAAGTTGGCAGCCGCACTATCTCCCTCACCCTTTCAATCTCTTGTGCAAATAACCACCACCCTCAACCCCCTTACGATTTCTGACCGAACTCTGATCAAGTACCCAGAATCATATGTTGATCAATATAAAACCATCATTATGTTTCCGTTTTTGTTCTGAACCAAAATGCCACCATCGTTCGCCAGTTACTCAGAAACCTATTAAAAAAAACTTGTGTCGCCGCCCCCTTTACTCTCTTTGAGTTAATAATGTGTTAGTCTCTTGTTTTCTTTCATGTTTTGACCGAATTTGTCTTTTTGGGGTCATTGGAATGTGGTCGTTAGTGAGCCACGCCGTCAAGGGTTCTACTAACCCTAGTTTCGGTTGAGAATGTGAAACGAGGGGTTAGGCTGACAGTTTTGCTATGGTGTGAGCCAGTCCCCTTTGTTTTGTTAATTAACCGAGCCCGTGAGAGAGAGAATGAACCAGATCTGCAACCCAAGACCAAATCATCCCAGTATGCCCAAACCGAATCCGGCCAGCTTGAACTAGACTATTCTGACTAGATCAAGGACCCGACCCATTAACCTATACTTAACCCATCGTCTGAACCAAACCAAATGACGTGAGTATTGACGTTGAACGTGACTTCATCGTTGACCTTGATGACGTCACTACCATTGTTGACTGTTGACTTTTTAGTGTTGTTTTTCTGGTCAAAGTCAACTCTATGTTTTTCGACGTTCTGATTCCAAATCCACTGCCTGCTTACCTAAATTCGAACCTAAAAGACCATTTGCTATTTAGATTTAATTATATTTAGTATTTTGAGAAATTGAGTACATTAGAATCTGATTCGAATTATTCTTATGTTTATGTGACATCGATTCAGATACCGAGATCCTTCCTTTTCCTCCACTAATGCGGTCTGCTGCTGCACAACCTACGAGATCCACACGTGAGTATAGTTTGGTTTAGTGTTTATATATTAGTGTTATGGTATAGCAGTAGTGGAACCTTATGTAGTGTTACCTCGTAGGTGCTGATTCTGTCCGGCCTGCTTCTAGAGCTGAACGTGGGAGACGTCACTATCGACTTGAGTTATTAGCTGCCTAAGGTGTGTTCTCTTCTTGTGCTACATATTTTGCTGCTTTGTGTATGTAGGTGTGTGTATCTTGGTATGACTTGTGATTTATGACATGATGTGTATGACTTGTGATTTATGACATGATTTGTATGATGACATGCCATGCTTCATATATTAGAATCAGAACAATTAATATTGGACTCATTGTACATGCATCTTTGTTTATTAAACAAGAATGAATTTAGATTCGGAAATCAGAATAACATGTCATATCATATGGGTTGGGAAATTGTACAGGGAAGATCAATAGTTTCACCCTTCAGGCTAAACTCCACTTCGAACATGGTGACGATGTAGAGAGTGGTTCTAGGGAACCTTACTTTTTGAACGGTTATGTAGATGAGTGCATGACATTGTGTCTCGTGAATCATTTTATACATCTTTGTATCTCGAAATGCATGTTTGAGTTTGAGCATGTTGATCGGATTATCTTGATGTATGTTTTTATTTTCACTTTAGAGACACACTGAGCTTTATAGCTGACTCCCCCCTTAGTTCCTGTTTCAGATACTCAGACTTAGGCATACGATACTTGGAGGACCACGATTTATCAGACTTCTTTCATTTTATCAGTATGGACTATTTTAGATAATCAGATTTTATGTAATTTCGGACTTTGGACATTACTATTTGGGGTTTATTGTTTTAGCATGCATTTTTTCGGATATTTCAGACATTTTACTGAATTATTTGAACAATGATTATACGACTACTATTAGGATATTTGTTTTGATATAATAATTTGAAAAATGTTTTTGGACTTGTTTGAATATTTTGAAACCATATTTTAAGTCCAAACAACTTGAATATATGTTTGAAATGGTTTCATAAGTTTTTAACGTGATTTAAAAAGCTTTTAAATGACCAAAATGTTAATTTTTTATGTCCCATAACGCTACACCTTTGGCCCGTATTGATACGCTTTTGCAAACCATTTTCCAGAAACCAAAATTTGTACCGATACAACATTTTTTGTACAGGTACAGGCATGAAAGTTTAGAAACTTTCATGGGTTTTCTGTTTCCAATGGCTATTTCCATAACAAGATCGTATCAATATGTCCACGCGAGTATTGATACCGAATGCACTAGAAGTGGAAATTTTGCATGGAAATCAATCCCCATCGGCTCCAATTCATCCCAAACAGTCACCAACGGTTAGAAACTCATTTGGGAAGATAAAAGGGACCTCCAAGCATCTATAGAAGACTAATGATCCACAAGTTAACGACATTATGAAGAAAATTTGTCTTAGAGCTTAAATTCATATTCTTTGTATAGTCAACACTTGTGAGCTTTCATTGTTACATTTACTCAAGTGTTTAGGTTTGGGTGAGTGCTTAATTAGTGCAAACAAACACCTTTTAGAGGGATTTCAAGTTTGCTAGATTTTCTCTTGTTCATGAGAGTTCCCAAAGCTCGGTTTGTGGGCTTTGATTGCTAGACTTGGTGAGTGAGTCTAGGTTATAAAGGTTTCCTCCTAAGCATTGAAAAAGGGGAAGAATTTCTAGTGAAATTGGTTTGAAAATCCTTAGTGGGAGCTAAGGTAGTGGATGTAGAGCTTGTTAGAAGCTTGAACCACTATAAATCCGTTGTCTATTTGTCTATCTTTTGCTTCTACCAAAACACCCAAAAATCAATATTCTCCATACTTGGCAAGCTTTTTGGTTGAAGGATATTGAGCCTAACAACTACATTTTATAATATTAATGTTATTACTTTTAATATAATTTTATACTTTGAAATATTTAATTCAATTAATGATTTCTTGAGGGGCAAGCTTTCAAACGCGACTTGATAGATTCAGCCCATTTCTTCTAAGTCAGGTTTAGGGGGTTACATTTAGCGGTATCAAAGCCTAGTTTCAACCATTGGATTGTGAGGCTCAAAATTAATTTTAAATCGAAAATGATTTTTACATGCATAATAAATGCTTTTTTGGGAAAAATGGGAATTTTTGGAAAAAAAATTATTTTAAAGGAATTGATATATTTTGAATATAAACTCCAAGTACCAACTATAATCTTAGGATTCTTTCCTTTTGTAGATAGACTACTATGTCACCTTGTAAGAGCTCTAGATTAGCTACCGGTCGTGGTCCTGGTCGAGGTCGAGGTCGTACCGTTGTTGTAGAGAGTGATGTTACGCACGTGTGGATCTACCACAGAATCATGATGATATTCATGATGCTGATTTGTATGATGACATGCTATGCATCATATATAGTATATCAGACTGGTGACAGTCCATATGATTATGAGGATAGTGAGACTGTGGGCATAGATACTGCTACAGTACAACGAGAGTTGCTTCGATACCTCCGCCAGTCTGAGGGTGTCAGGAAACCCACATCTACCAAGCTCTTGGCTAATGGGATGACTATGTTTGATGGGAGGATGGGAATGAATCCGATTGATGCAAAGTACTGGCTGAAGAAGCTTCACCGTTTGTTTGTTGAGTTGGATTATCCCACCGATCGGAAGCTTAGGGTTTATGTATCATTGCTTCAGGTTGAAGCCCAAAATTGGTGGGAGGTAGAGGAAAATGTTGCCGCAGCTTGTCAGATCTTCTAGGATTATTTTGGTCAGTCATTCAGAGACTGTTATGTTGGAAAAGAGTACTTAGCACAGAGCCGACATGATTTCATGAATCTAGAGCAGAATTATATGACCGTAAATGATTACGAGATAGAATTTATGAGGCTACTCCAGTATGTCCCGGGGTTAGTGACCATTGTGAAAGAAAATTGTGACTTGTTACTAAGAGGGTTGCGATCTACGATTAAGGAAGGAGTCGCTTTTCACATGGATACAAAGTATAAAGATATTACAAAACGATCTAGGACTGCTGAGTCGATTAAAGTATAGAAGAAACAACAAGAATCTCAGGGTAACGATCGAACTAGGAGACAACTGGCCGCATCAATTTAGCATAGTCAGGGGATTCAATCTAGTAAGAGGGTCAGAGATGAGTCCGACCATCAGGGTTATTCTAGAGCTAGACTAGTGACATTTACTGTTCCAATTGCCAGTGCTGGAGGTTCGACTAGTTCTCCTGGGGTGTCATAGTGTACCTTTTGCAAGAAATGGCATCTGGTCGAGTGTAGGAGGTAGACCAGAGCTTATTTTCATTGCGGCTCTTTTGAGAATCTCTTTAGGGATTGTACATTTTCACCTTCATCTACTTATGTTCCGAGTCAGTCTTAGGCATCATTACAGACTCCTGCTAGGGGTAGTGGACAGTGTAGATCTGCTACTTCGAATATTGCTGGTAGTGGTAGGCCTGCTCAGATTAGAGGATCACCTGGATCGGGGGCGAGACAACCAGGGTTGGTTTATTCTACCATGAGGCATAAGGATCGTGATGAGCTAGATGTTATTGTCGGTACCTTTTCTATTCATTCTATCTCTTATTTTGCACTACTTGATAATGGTGTGACTCACTTGTATGTGTCGAGTTTTGTATCTGAGGGACTTGAAATTCCTGTAGAAGACATCGCTATTGTTGTTATTGTATATAGTCCAATGGGTAATCTAGTTGAGGTTACAAAAGTGTACAAGAATTATCCTCTTGAGATTCAGTGGGAAATCTTTTTAGCTAATCTAATGGAGTTACCCTTTGGGGAGTTTGATCTCATTCTTGGTATAGACTGGTTATCTGCTCACCGAGTCAATTTGGATTGTGAAAAGAAGAGGGCAACTCTGAAAACTTTTGATGATTGTGAGGTGATTCTTATTGGAGAGCACAGAGGTTTTCTGTCTAATGTAATATCGGCTCTCAAAGCCTAGAAGATGATCAAGAATGGCTTCATTGCCTACCTTGCTTACATTCTTGATCCAAGATAGTTTGATGCTGGGATGGATAAGATCCGAGTTGTGAGAGACTTTTCAGATGTATTTCTAGAAGAATTGCCTGGTGTACCACCTAAGTTTGATGAAGTTGAGTTTAGCATCGAGGTTTATACGGGTACAACTCATGTGTCTATGGCGCCTTACCGGATGGAATTGAAAGAGCTTAAAGAGTTGAAGGTACAGTTGCAAGAACTACTAGACAGAGGTTTTATTTGAACTAGTGTTTCATCGTGGAAAGCTCTTTTTTATTTGTTAAGAAGAAGGATGGAACACTTCGGGTGCGTATCGACTATCGAAAGCTGAATAAGCTGACGATTAAGAATAAGTTTCCTCTTCCTCATATTGATGATCTCTTTGACCAATTCCTGGGAGCTACAATGTTTTCTAATATAGACATGAGATCTGGTTATTACGAACTCAAGGTTAAGAATACTGATGTGTTCAAAACAACTTTCCAGACACGTTACGATCATTACGAGTTTCTTGTGATGCCTTTTGGATTGACTAACACCCATGTCGCATTTATGGACATGATGAATAGGGTGTTTCAACCCTACTTGGACCAATTCGTTGTGGTTTTCATAGAGGATACTTTGGTCTATTCCAAATCTGAGGCTGGACATGAGGAACATCTCCAGATTGTATTATAGACTCTATGAGAGAAAAAGTTATATGTAAATTTCAGCAAGTGTGAGTTCTGGCTTTCTGAGGTTGTGTTTTGGGGGCATGTAGAGTCAGCTGAAGGTATCTAGGTTGATCCGAATAAGATTGAGGCTATAATGAGCCAGAAACAACCCAAGAATGTTCCTGAGATCTGAAACTTCTTGGGTTTAGGCAACTATTATTGGAGGTTTGCTGAGGTTTTCTCTATCATTGTAGTTCTATTGACTAAAATTCTGAGGAAGAATGTCCCTTTTGTTTGGACTGAAGCTCAACAATTTAGTTTTGAGAAGCTTAAGACCGTGTTGACTAAAGCATCAGTTTTGATTTAGCCTTAGCATGGGAAGCCTTACACCATTTACAATGATGCTTCTTACACCAGATTGGGATGTGTTCTGATGCAGGCTGGGAAGGTAGTGTCCTATGCGTCCTGATAGTTGAAAACGCATGAGTGCAACTATCCTGCCCATGGCCTTGAGCTTGTTTCCATTATCTTTGATCTGAAATTCTGGAGACACGATCTCTACGGAGAGAATTGTTATATCTTCACAGACCATAAGAGTCTAAAATATATCCTCAGTCCTCACTAGAAAGAGCTTAATCTGAGACAACGACGTTGGTTAGAACTTCACAAGGACTACGACTATGAGATTGAGTATCATTCGGGCAAGGCTAATGTTGTTGCCGACGCCTTCAGTCGTACTGTCATTTTAGACTTAAGAGCTTTATTTGCCCAAATGAGTTTATATGATGATGGCAGTCTTAGCAGCCTAGTGATATGTTTTTGATGCACCGTATGAGAGAATTTGAAGAATGTACATCTTAGGATTTCTCTATTGATCATGATGGTGTTCTGTGTTTTTGAGGGTGGTATTGTATTTCGAGGAATTTTGGGTTGAAACAGGTTATTCTTCGTGAGGCCCATGGAAATTCTTATTCTATGCATCCTGGTGGGGACAAGATATATAAGAATCTTCGATAGAGGTACTGGTGGAAGGGTCTCAAGCGGGATGTTGTCAGATTTGTATCAATGTGTTTCACCTGTTAGAAGGTTATGGTAGAGCATTAGTGTCCGTCTAGGTTACTTCAGCATATTGAGATTCCTCAGTAGAAATGGGAGCGTGTGACTATGGACTTTCTTAGTGGTCTTCCTTTGACTCCGTCATAGAAGGACTCCATTTGGGTTATTGTTGATCGTCTAACTAAGTCCGCGCATTTCATCCCTGTTTGAGTTGATTATTCTCTAAGGAAGTTGGTTCGGCTCTACATCTCTAAGATTATTCAACTTCATGGGTTACCTTTGTCTATTATTTATGGTTGTGATCTGAGGTTTACATCTAAGTTTTTGAGGGTCTCTTCATACTGCTTTAGGTACTCGGTTGAACTTCAGTATTTCTTAACACCCGCAAACTGATGGTCCGTCTGAGCGGATAATTCAGATTCTTGAGGATATGGTAAGAAGATGTGTGGTTGATTATAGAGGTAGTTGGGAGGACTTCTTACCCCTTGCAGAATTTGCCTACAATAACAATTACTAGGCCAATATCAAGATGGAACCGTATGAGGCTCTGTATGGGCGTAAATTTCATATACCTATTGGTTGGATTGAGCTTAATGAACACATATTCTTGGGACCAGACATTGTTCATGAGGCTGAGCAAACAGTTAGATTGATTTGGGATCAGCTTAAGGCTGCTTTTTACAGACAGAAGTCTTATGCCGATTTGAGACGTCGGGACATTGAGTATGATGTGGGAGATGAGGTTTTTTTTGAAAGTATCTCTGTGGAGGAAGGTACTACGTTTTGGTTGAAAAGGCAAGTTGAGTCCACGTTTAATTGGCCCTTATCGGATCATTCGTCGTACAGGACCGGTTGCCTATCAGCTTGAGTTACCACTAGAGCTTAAACGTATTCATGGTGTCTTCCACGTCTCTGTGTTGATGTGATATCATGTTGATCTGTCTTATATCCTTCCTATAGAGGAAATTGAGATCTGTCCTGATTTGCGTTTTGAGGAGGAGCATGTTAAGATTCTTGCTCAAGACAAGAAGTTTCTTATGAGGAAGACCATTAAGATGGTCAAGGTCTTCTGGCGCAATCGTGGTCATGATGAGGCTACATGGGAGCCCAAGGTCATTGTCAAACCTCACTATCCGCATCTCTTTGATCCAGATAAATTTCGAGGCCGAAATTTCTTTTAAGGGGGAGAGTTGTAACACCCTAATTCTTCCCTCAAATTAAAAACCTTAATAATTTGGGAATTCTTAATCTTAAAACCTAATTTGGTTTAAAGACTAAATTGAGAAAATTCAGTTTTCAGTGGCCAATCTGAAATGCAAGATGCTTTAGGGGCCTTTATTCTATAATTTGCCATTTTCCTAAGATATATATACCTCTTTATATCAACCCTACCAGCTGGTTTTCCTTTATGTAAAGTTGACAGCCGCACTATATCCCTCACCATTTCAATCTCTCGTGCAAATAACCACCACCCTCAACCCCCTTGCGGTTTCCAAACGAACTTTGATCAAGTCCATATCATTATCTGTTGGTCGATCTGAAATCATCATTGTGTTTCCTTTTGTGTTTCGAACCAGACCCGACCACCAGAATGCCGCCATCGTCCACCAATTACTCGAAAACCCATTCGAAAAAACTTGCATCGTCGCCCCTTTGCTTCTCCTTTCCATTTCGCCTTTTGGGTAAGAAATATCTTAAAGGTTTTGGTCTCTTTGAGTTAATAATGTGTTAATCTCCTATTTCCCTTCATGTTTTGGCCAAATTTGAATTTTCGGGGTCGTCAGAATGTGGCCGTCGGCGAGCCGTGCCGTCAAGGGTTCTACTAACCTTAGTCTTGTTGAGAATGTGAAAGGAGGGGTTTGGCTGACAGTTTTGCTATGGTTTGAGCCCAATCCCGTTTGTTTTGTTAACTAACCAAGCCCAAGAGAGAGAGCCCAAACCAGATCTACAAGCCAAGACCGAATCAGCCCAATATGCCCAAGACCGGCCCAGCAAGCCAACCGAACCTAATCAGCTTGTCTTGAACCAGACTATTCTGACCAAATCAAGGGCCTGATCCGTTTACCTGCACTCGACCTATTGTCTGACCCGAATCAGATAACATTAGCATTGACATTGAGCATGGCATCAGCGTTAACCTTGATGACATCATCGTCGTCATTGACCATTGACCGCCGCGGTTTACTTTTCGGTGTTGACTTTTTCAGTCAAAGTCAACTTTACATTTTTGATGTTCTGATTCCAAATCGGGTGCCCCATTTTTTTTAAAATTCAAACCCGAAAGACTGTTTTGCTATTTCCATTTAATTTTATTTAAAATTTTGGAAAATTAAGTACATCATAATCTGATTTGAATTATTCTTATGTTCAGGTGACGTTGATTCAGATACCGAGATCCTTCCTTCTCCTCCACTAGTGTGGTATGCTATTGAACAACTTATGAGATCCGCACGTGAGTATAGTTTGATTTAGTATTTATATATTAGTGTTATGGCATAATAGTAGTGGAACCTTATGTAGGGTTATCTCGTAGGTGCTGATTCTGTCCGGCTTGCTTCCAGAGTTGAGCGTGGGAGACGTCGCTATCGACATTGAGTTATTAGCTGCCTAAGGTGTGTTCTCTTCTTGTGCTATGTATTTCGGTGTTGTGTATGTGTTTTTATCCTGGTATGGCTTGTGATTTATGACATGATGTGTATGACTTGTTATTTATGACATGATTTGTATGATGACATGCCATGCATCATATATTGGAATTGGAATAATTAATATTAGAATCATTGTACATGCATATTTGTTTATTAAACAAGAATACATTTAGATTCGGAAATAAAAAAAAACATGTCATATCATATGAGTTGGGAAATTGTACATGCATCTTTGTTTATTAAACAAGAATACATTTATAGTTGACTCCGCCCTTAGTTCTTGTTTCAGATACTCAGACTTAGGCATACAGTACTTGGAGGATCTTGATTTATCATACTTCTTTCATTTTATCAGTATGGACTATTTCAGATAATCGGATTTTATTTTATTATTTTGAATTTTATATAATTTTGAACTTTGTACGTTACTATTTGGGGTTTATTATTTTAGCATGATTTTTGAGGATATTTCAGTCATTTTACTGAATTGTTTGAATAATGATTATATGACTACGTTTTATAATATTAATATTATTACTTATAATATAATTTTGGGTCAACTACATAAACGGTTCTCCGACTATGCTTCAATTATCTTTTGCATCCTCCGACTATTAGAAGTTACAAAGTGGTCCCCCGACTTAAACAATGTAACAAATTGGTTCAGCACCGTTAAAAATTTAACGGTTGATTACGTGGCAGTTAATATAAATTGATATAATTACATAATTAGCCATCAAATTCTACATTTATTTTAATTTGACCCTAATTTTAAAAAATTAACCCACATAATTTTAATAATCTATCAATTTAGTTCATCTTCTTTTCTATTATTGCTCTCCTTCAATTCTTCAATGGAAGTTGCATAGAATATCATGTATTTATAACAGTGGTGCAGCTCACGCTTGAAAATCATCGAAATAGAATTTCAGTCTTTTAATTTTTGTTTTGTAACGGTCCTCCTCAGTGTTTTCCTTTGTCAGAGGGAAAGATATTGGAGCGTGGCAATGGCTTCCATTCGAGAACCATGGCTATTGGAGACCGGCAACCTAAAGGGTTGCAGCAAGGAGATTCATCATGGAAAAACTGCACACAACATGTCGTCTTCCTCCTTGTCTCCAAGGTTCGGTTTTGACCCTTGTCTCCAAGGTCCGTTTTGCAATGCTTAGACAGTTCGTCACCAATCTTCAAGTGGTCATCTTGGGAACAAAACTCTTTGTTCTCTTCCTTGATATTTCCTTGTCCATTGTTGTTGAGTGCTGCAGCTTTGGAAGAGTGAGTGTGTTTCTTTTTTCTCTTCTTTTTCATCGTCTATGGATGTTGGTTTTTGATAAAACGATGAAGATTAAATTTACTTTTATGGAAATTTAAGTCATTTCAGGAGATTTCATACTGGAAGAATTTGATGATATACCAATATTCAAATACATAAAAGTTAAATCTGATTTGAATACTATTATTTCCACATGATTCAAGAACTAACATTTATGAATTTTCCTGTGAAACAATCAATAGCCCTAGATTTTTGCTTTGAGTTTACTTGGACTTACACCCTTGGCTGAACGAGTCAGCTTCCTCACCGAGTAAGCCATGTTCATATTAATTTCTTCTTCTTTTATCCTTAATCGCTAAAATTCAATTTTACTAACCATATTTAACAAAGTTTGTGTATTGAAAATCAATCAACTAAACTATGTTAAAACTTAATGCTCCCGGATGCCTCGGATTCTTGGGGAATTTCTGTTAGTTTCATCAGCATTATTCTGCTACCAGTAGTTGGAAATGCAGCAGAACATGCAGGAGCTATCATTTTTGCTTTTAAAAACAAGCTGGTGAGTTTAAATAAAGCAACTGTTTTATCAATAACATAAATATACTGACATAGCAATTTTGAATATTATAGGATATTTCATTAGGTGTTGCATTAGGGACTGCAACTCAGATTTCTATGTTTGTGGTACGAAACTATAACAATTGAACCCTTTATTGTCGTTTACTCAGATTTGTGATCATTTAACAAAGTTTGTGTATTGAAAAACAATGAAATTTCTATGTTTAGAGGAATTGAAGCTTAATAATGGTAAGAATTACCAGGTTTGAATTGAATAATTAAAGGAGATGAGAAATAGAAAAGAAGATGGAGTAAATTGATAGATTATTAAAATTATGTGGGTTAATTCTTTAGAATTAGGGTCAAATTAAAATAAGTGTAAAATTTTATGGCTAATTATGTAATTATATCAATTTATATTAATTGCCACGTCGTCAACCATTAAATTTTTAACGGTGCCATACCAATTTGTTACTTTTTTTAAGTCGGGAGACCAGTTTGTAACTTTTAATAGTTAGGGGACGCAAAAGATAAATAGAGCATGGTCGGAGGACCATTTATATAGTTTACCATATAATTTTATACTCTAAAATATTTAATTCAATTATTGATTTCTTGAGGGGCAAGCTTTCAAACGCAACTTCCTAGATTCAACCCGTTTTATAATATTAATGTTATTACTTATAATATATTTTTTTTAAGAAGCCAATGTTTGCTCAAGAAGAATAAGAGCTTAACAATAAATTCTAGGGAAAAGTTTGTTGGAGCATGAAAACAATAAGAGCTTCAGAAAATTCAAGAAGATCAAGTAAAGAAAGATTTGAGAAGAACACTATAAGGAGATGAAGAACCGTTGCAACAAAAGCAGAGACCTCAACGTAGAAGCAAAGAAGATCAGAGCCCATCCAAGTGGTTCTCAATTGTCACAATTCATGCATCATACATAGAAAAACATTCGTAAGATAGAAGCATGCTAACTCATACATTCAAAACATATTTTGCACATCTTGGTAGGAATTTACAAGAGTCAACAATGAACAAACAAAGATTTCCATCTACAACTTCGAGATAGGAGAAGTACATCCAGCAAAGAATAGAAAAAGATTACAATATACAACTTTGAGACAAGAGAAGTAGAACCGAAAAAGATTACCAAAGATTTCAATCGCAATTTTTTTGAAGCAAAGATATCAAACAACTTGAAGAGACTGATCTCAACAAGATATTTTGATTGTCTGCACAAGACAGAACGTGCAGTGCAATTCTAAAGCCTTTGGGTCATCAGTAAGTCCTTTGGGCATGATGTTAAGTCCTTCGAGCCATCAAATTCGAGAGTGATGTGAATATTCAATTGTATGCACAAGACAGAAAGTGCAGTAGAATTTTAAAGCATTCGGGTCATTAGTATGTCCTTCAGGCATGATGTTAAGTCCTTCGGGCTATCACCTTTGGGATTGATGTGAATATTTGAATGTATAGATAAGACAGAAAGTGCAGTACAATTCTAAAGCCTTCTGTCATCAATAAGTCCTTCAGGCCATCACCTTCGAGAGTGATATGAATATTTGATTGTATGCATAAGACAAAAAGTGCAGTACAATTCTAAAGCCTTCGGGTCATCAATAATTCCTTTGAACATGATGTTAAGTCCTTCGGGCCATCACCTTCCAGAGTGATGAGAACATTCGATTGTTTGCACAAGACAGAAAGTGCATTACAATTCTAAATCCTTCGGGTCATTAGTAAGTGGATCAACATTTTCAACAGTGGATGAGGGATAACTATTTTGCAGAGAAAAATGGATCAGCATTTTTCAGAAGAACTAGTTCAGATTTCACTTTAGCCTTGACAAATGATTGGGAAGTTCATAATAAGATGAACTTGTTCAGGCTTTTTAAAGAGGAAGAACTTGCAGCTAAGAGAGACAACCGACAGGTTCGGGTAAAATTCGTGTCTTTGTAGTCTTTGCTTAATTCTCGTTCCACGACAATGAGGAAAGAGGCGCAACTGTAATGCCCTAATTTTACCTAGGTATGAGTATATATTATATTCACTTAATAAATAAAAATAAATAAATAGCATGATAAACCAAAAACCCAATAAATAAAATCCAACAATTAAAATTTTCAACCCAAATGTCCATTTACATTCATAAATACCCAAGACCCTTTTATACAAATTGAAAGTCCAATCTTAAGCCCATTACAAATGTTATAACCTTTCCCTCCTCATTTCTAATACCAAACAAACACAAAAATCCGGATAGTCCAAATTTCCCGCCAAAAATTCGATCTGAAAGGACATGTGGCGACCTCGGGTTGGTCCTGAAGCCTTCACATGGATAATGGTCTTCCTTCCCTTTAGTTGGATCCAGCTAGCCTTAATGATGTTACTAATTACATCATTCTCCACTAATTACATCATCCTCCACTAATCATAACTATTAAAAAATAATAATATATAATAAAGAAGGAGAGAGAGTAAGCTTTACCTTGGGGATTCAAATTGTTGCCAAAAATCGAGTCGTCGATAGACAAAGCGTCGTCGGAGATTCAACCGTCATCGAAGCCGCCGCACCGTTAGGGAGTAAACTGCCACCAGAACGTCGTCAGAAAGGTATATTCTATCCCCGATCTAATTTCCTTTAAAACCATAAGAAAGCATGTTAGTTCGAGGAAAACAAAACTGATAACATAAATGAAAGCAAAGGTCGGTTTTATCCTGTGGTGATCGGAATGATTTCGTGAGTATTCGGAGAGGTGGTCGGAGTCGAAGAGGGGGTTATGGGTAGCCTAGACCGGGGAAGAAGGGTGGATCTATTGAGTCAGGGTTAGTTTATAGGGTTTTAGGTTAGGAAATTAGTAAAATTTGGTAAATTTAGGATTACGATGGTGGAGATGCGACGGTCGAGAAGAGGTCAGGGTTGATCGAAAGTTTATCGACGTCTCCTGTGAAGGCCGACGAACAACTTTGAGTGGCCGGAGACTCGCAGAGTAAGATTAGGGGGAGGTGTCTATGGTGGTTCGTGGTCTGAAAGGATGAGGTTCATCCTGTTCTTGAAGAACAAGGATTAACACTCATCCCAAAACTCGGATTTTTATATGTTTCTAGCTTTATTTTTGGGTTGGTATGTGTTTAGGCTAGAGGATTTGGGAGTGAGAGAGTGGGTTGGTTAAAAATAACTAAGCCAACTCGGTTTTGGGTGTTTTATAATCCGAGAAAAATGGTGTTGTTTTGGGCACCGAGTTGGGTAGGTTCGCGCGTCTAATTACGGGTTGGGTGGAGGATCCGCGATTTTTGTCAGTTTTGGGCTATTTCAATTTTTAATCTTCGAGGTTTTTTAATGTCTTTCAATTTGGTCCCCTTTAAATGAAATTAGAGCTTCAAGTATGCAATTTAGTTCGATTTAGTCCTAAATTTAATTGTTTAGTTTACTTTAATTATTTTAAATTATATGTATGATGCATGTTTTAAAATTGAGCATGTAGTGTTTTATGCTAGACAATTTAGTCACGTAATTTTATTTAACTGTTAGAGCCTTAGTCTTTTAGGTTCTTTAATTAGAGTTTAATAATTAATTGAGTGAGATAATTGTGCAAATTAGTGTATACTAAGTGGGAATCTTTGGAGTTCAGACTTGGGTAGTGTTCCATTATGATGGGACGTTTCTAACATTGGCTTTGAAGAAGAACACTTAATATCCATTATAACTTAGAATTGACTAAATAATTTAAATAGTTAATTAGAACCTTAATTAGGTCTATTACTTTAAATAATTAGAATAACAATATATTGAGTTGATCACACTGTTGTGTGTTAAAAGTCATATAGCAAATAGTGCAAGTGTACACGATGCAAGTAGTAAAGTGATACTTGGAGTGTCAGATATTGTCTCCACAGGGACTGGAAATAGCTTTATCCTAGAATTGCTGCACGAGAGAGAAAAAGAGTTTAAATTGACTGTAAAGTAATATTGGGAAACAAGTAATATAAAAGATAAAAGAATCAGGTTTAAGGAATAGGCCGGTATTGAATTGCTCAGTAGTGCAGGTGTTGCACTAAATCGAAACTTCTATTTTGTCGTCATCCCTCTCGCAGCAGCACCTGTCGCGGTAGAAGTCTGTTGATGTCGCGGCAGCGATCACACAACTCTGTACTTCAAGCTTGGAAAGAATCCCTGCTATGACTTGTCCTATCCTTAGGCCCACGTGATGTTGATGAACACTTCTTAGATGATACCTCCCGGCGTAAATCGAAGGGTGAACACCAATGTTATCGAATTCTTCCTTAGCCACTTAACCTCGTACTTATCCCTAAGCCGAGGTGGTTTAACCATAAACTGGAAAACTCTTATTTATTTCGTTCGTATGCTTGACTCTCCCGATATCAAACAAATGGATAACCTCACAATGCTCTCCCGATACTCTTGCGCGATATGAAAACCATAATAAATATACTTGAAGTTTTTATTGCTTTGAACAGAAAATTCCTAAACAGTACATTCCTTGCAACTACTTTACAGAATCAACCTTCAGCCCTAGGGGAAGTTTAGAACATGATGAAAAGGGGAAAATGACAAGGGTTTTGGGGAGGATGGCTAGATATGATATCTTTTTCCTTAGGTCGAATTACATGCCTTTATATAGGCTTTGGGTCCAAGTTTTCTAATATGGCAAGTGTTGCGTGTAAAAGAGTCTATCGCAATTGTAGTGCAAGTGTACACGACGCAAGTAGTAAAGTGATACGAAGTATCGGATATCGTCTCCACAGGGATTGGGCTAATGACTTCACCTTATTTCACCGCACAAAAGTAAAGAAATAATTAAGAGCTGTCACGAGAATAATAGAGTAAACTTAAATAAAAGAATAGAATTATCAAGATAGAGAGAATGGGCTGGTATTGACTTGCTCAGTAGTGCAGGTATTGAATTGCTTAGGATCTCCAATTCTATCGTCGTGCCTGTCGTCGACAGCACCTGTCGCGGCGGCTGTCTGTTGGTGACGGGTTTTTAGAAAACAACCCTTGCAACTACTTTACAAAACAACCCGTGGCCCTAGGGGGTTTTTAGAACATGTCGGTGACGGGTAAACGGCAGAGGGGTTTAGGTTATCGGTTATGGGGTATTGGATGCCTCCTAGGTTAAATATATTCCCTTATATAAGCTTTGGGCTCAAGTATTCTAAGTTAACAAGGATTACAACTTTAATGAAAATTAAGATTCTAATAAATGCTTAATCTCTAAGGATTCCTACTTTTCAGCCGCCTCCTTGTTTCATGGGAATTCCTCTCCTTGAGCTTTGGCTTGACATATCCTTTGATCCGGGGCTTGGAAAAATATTTGGCCTTCACACGACAGACGAGCAGATTTTTCTCTATCTATCGAGGTCCATTTTACTTTTCCTCTTCATAAAGCTGCTGTCACCGTGCTGTCACGACAGGTCCATGGCAGCTTCGTCCTCCTCGTCTGCTTGTCCAGTTCAGCTCTTCTGTTTCTCTGTCCAGCGCCTGCCTTCTTTGTCAACTATGGCAGCTACCTGCAAAATAAGCCATCTTTTAGTAGAATCCGTGCCTTTAGTGTATTTGTGATGTTTTACTGTAAACTGACCTAAATGCAATGCAATGATGCTTGAATGCAGCAGAAATATGGGTTAAAAAGGGTGTAAATAATAGAACTTTTACACACTCAACACACCCCCAAACTCAAGTTTTTGCTTGCCCTCAAGCAATTAAACCTAAAAGAAAAATGAAAATTTTTGTGTTGGCCTTCAAACGGTGAACTGTCCCTTACCCGTCGCTCAATCTCTATGGCGGCAGCAACCTGTCGGAAAGGTTAGGATCTGTCCGGAATCTCCCTATAGCTCTCGTGCAGTGTGTGCATGCTTGTGAACAGTTATATGCTAAGACCCTCTTAGTTTCACTAGAATATTCAACTTTTTAACTCGACTTTTTATGCCAAAGTTTATTTTCTTGAAGACACATTTTCATGCTTCTTTTTCTTCTCTTTTCAAGCTAAATTTTTCTAGAGCCAGTTTCGGGCACCTCTAGGTTTTTGAATTTTCTTTTGCTAAACTTCTTTCCTAGAGCCAGTGTTAGGCACCTCTAGGAACTATTCAAGTACTAAGCATCCTATTCTAGTTTGGCTAAAAGAAATCTAAGCAATATAACAGTCACAAAGGTGTTTAAATTTTTCAGAACTATAGAAAGGCGTTAAACTTCTCCTTAAACTGTCCTAAAGATGTTGCCACGACAGAGCTGTCATGACAGGTAAGTTAACTTCACAGTTTTAAGCCAACAGTTTTGTATTTTCTGATTTTTTTTAGGAGAACTTGTTTTAAAAAAAAGACACAACAATTAATAAAAAAGATGTACTTAAGACTCCATTAATGATGGAGGGTTGCCACCCCCAAACTCGAGGGTTGCATTGCCCTCAATGCAAAATGACAGAAGAAAAACAAAAACATGAAGTACATCACAAAAGATATAAGCAGTCAGCAATAAAAGGAAATAAAAGACTTCAATTTTTCAATCGCTGTCCTCGCTGCTGCTACTGACACGGATATGACGGCGGCGTCTGGGCTATGGAGGAGGCTGGGCAGGTTCAGGGGCAGGTTGCTCCACGAGATGGACGTCGGAACTGCTGCCACTGTCCCAGGTGCTGCTGGTGGTGGTGCTAGCCTTGGGCATCAGCCTCCTGTCTGCCACGTGCTTCTGCCTCTTGACAGGCGTAAACTCTCTCTCCAAATTCCTCCTGATCAGAGGGCTGTCATCGGAGGCAGGTCTCTTTGTTCCTCTGGCAGAGGTTTCGGCCGTTGGACTGCCTGCTGCCGTCGGGGCAGGTGATGGGGTGGAAACAGTAGAGTGGGAATTTGGGGAGGCAGGTGGTGTGGGTGTGTGGACATGGGAGGGGATGTGGAAATAATGGGCAGGAAAAGTAGGGAAATTAACATCGGGAAAATTTAAAGTGTTGGTAATAAAGTTTACCGTCGAGTTGGTGAAATCCCGGATGAAGGTCATCAATCCCATTTGTCTCTCTTCCACCCGTTGTATCGCAGCAAGGATGTGGGCAGAATGGTCTGTCGGAGCGGTGGCGACAATAGGTTCAGGGGCAGGCTCCTCTGATGATTCTGTTGGGGAGCCGGCTGGGTTGAAGGAAGAGATAGGTGTAGCCACTACCAGCTCCATGAGGCTATTGATGTTGTTGTCTGTCCAGCCTCTGCCCTTGATTAGTTTGTCGGAGGGCTCCTCGGGGACAGCAGCACAGCGGCATAGGGAAGTTATTGTGAACGGCAGGCAGAGGCAGGAGTCGGAGCGGAATGTGCAGTCTAGGATGCTGTCCCTCATATAGCGGCCCACATTGATAGGCCTGTCGTGCATGATTGAGTGAATGAGGGCAAGCCGCTGCTGGTTCACCGTCGTGTGGTGGGAGGACGGCATGATACGCTTTTTGATGAAAGCGTTCCAGAGTTTGGCTTCTGGGAGTAGCTGTCCCCTTTTGACAGAATGGGGGTTCTTTTTGCTTGTGGTCCATGTTGTTCCTTCCTCTGTCACCTCCGCCATTACAACACCATAGGCGACAGCATCGAGGGTGTCTAGGAATTTCTGGTGGGCATCATCATCGGGGCCAAAGTAGAGGCCAAACATGTGGTTGATGCTGTCATCTGTGAAGGGCACCTTTACTCCTCGAACGGTGACAAATGTTGCTGATTTGCTGTCGATAGCAGCATAGAACTCCCGGACTAATGTGTCGTTTAGTTTTGCCGGTTGTTCGGCGAATTGCTCCCATAGTTGAGCCGTGATTGCCTTTGTGATGAAAGGTCGGAGTCCCATGTTGGGTGCTTTTCTGATGTAAACGAAACCCCTTTTCCTCCCATAACTCCTTTGTGGCGAAGGGCGTCGTTGCTGTTGAAGAAGAGGCTGAGGCAGCACTACGGCGGGTCTGTCTAGACGACATGTTAGTTGCAAGGGTTGTGAAATAGAGAAAGAAAATAAAAACTAGAGGAGAAAGCAAGGGAGAATAAGCAGAAGTGAGAAAAAATGAAAATGAAAACGGGGTTTTATAGCGGTCGAGGGTCTGCCCGTTTAATGCTGTAATGGCAGGCGGGAATAACGGGGCGACGGATGGGATTTAGCGTGTCTGACGCGTTTGACACGCATTTATGCGTCTGTTACGCGTCTGTCACACGCTTCTGCGTCTGCCGTGTCAGTCTATTGACAGCCTGTCTTATCCGTCTGCGGCGGCAGCCGAAACGACAGGCTTCAATAAATGGGCTCTGTTGGGCTGATGAATGGATGGTGAGCTTGGGTCACTTCTCCTTTTCTTCTTGACTCCTTTATTTCCTAAAAACAGAAAATATAAAAACATTATTCGAATAACCTAATTTCCTAATAAATAATAACTAATAAATAATAAAAATAAAAATAAAATTTAGGTTAAATTAGGGATGCCTTGTGGGGCATCTCCTAAAGTAACCACTTCCTGTATTCTTGGGGCTTCAGTCCCCTGATAATGCTTGAGGCGTTGTCCATTGACTTTGAATTGGTGCCCGTCTTTTAATGATCGGATAGTGATGGCACCATGGGGAAAAACTTGTACCACTTGGAACGGGCCAGACCATCTAGATTTTAACTTCCCTGGGAAGAGTTTCAACCTAGAATTGAACAACAACACAAGCTGCCCTGGGCAGAATTGTCGTGGCAGCAACTTCTTGTCATGCCACTGCTTTGTTTTCTCCTTGTAGATCCTTGCATTGTCATAGGCCATTGTCCGTATTTCCTCAATCTCGTTCAAATCTAACAGCCTTTTCTGGCCTGCCTTGTCCAAGTCCATATTCACTGCCTTGATTGCCCAATATGCTTTGTGCTCGATCTCGACAGGCAAGTGACAGGTTTTTCCATAAATTAAACGGTATGGAGACATGCCTAATGGAGTTTTAAAAGCTGTCCTATATGCCCATAATGCATCATTCAGAAGTAAAGACCAATCTTTCCTAGTTGGCTTAACCATCTTTTCAAGAATGTTCTTCACTTCCATATTGGATATCTCAGCCTGTCCATTGGTCTGTGGGTGGTATGCTGTCGCGATCCTGTGCTTGACACCATATTTCTTCAAGGCGGCAGCAATTACCCTATTATCAAAATGTCTCCCCTCATCACTAATGATCGCCTTAGGGACGCCGAATCTAGAAAAAATGTTTTTGTGCAAAAACTTTTGGACCGTCTTGGCATCATTCTTTTGAGTGGCAATGGCTTCAACCCACTTGGAGACGTAATCTACTGCTAGGAGGATGTACAAATTTCCACATGAAGATGGAAAAGGTCCCATAAAATCAATCCCCCAAACGTCGAAGATCTCGACTTCTAGAATGTTCTGCAGTGGCATCTCGTTTCTCCTCGAGATGTTACCTGTCCGCTGGCATCTGTCACAGTGCTTATAAAAGTCCTGTGCATCCTTATATAGTGTCGGCCAGTAGAACCCTGACTGCAGCACCTTGGCAGCAGTTTTATTGCCTCCTAAGTGACCTCCATATTGTGAAGCATGACAGTGATGGAGAATGTCTTCTTGTTCTTCTTGTGGTACACACCTCCTTATAACCTTATCTGCGCACATTTTGAAAAGAAGAGGTTCGTCCCAATAATAATGTTTAACATCATTTTGAAACCTCTTCCTGGCTTGATAATTAAGATCAGAAGGAAGTATTTCGCTAACTATAAAATTAACGAAATCAGCATACCAGGGGTGTTCAGAAGACTTACCTGCCGCCATGGCTGTCGCGACAGCGATTGCGGTAGCAAAGAGCTGCTCATCTGGGAAGGTCTCCAGTATGTTTGTCTCGTCGATTGGTAGACTCTGTCCCTTCTCCAACCTTGACAAGTGGTCTGCCACCTGATTTTCTGTCCCCTTTTTGTCCTTGATCTCAAGGTCGAATTCTTGTAATAGCAAGATCCACCGTATCAATCTGGGTTTTTCATCCTTCTTTGCGAACAAATACTTTAGGGCAGAATGGTCGGTGTGTATTATTACTTTCGTCCCAAGTATGTAAGAACGAAACTTGTCGATAGAGAATACCACATCTAACAACTCCTTTTCTGTGGTGGTGTAGTTCACTTGGGCGTCATTTAATGTTTTGCTGGCATAGTATATGACATGAAACAGCTTATCTCTGCGCTGCCCAAGTGCTGCCCCGACAGCATTGGCACTAGCATCACACATAATCTCAAATGGCTGTGTCCAGTCTGGTGGCTGTACTATGGGGGCTGTCACTAGTTTTTTCCTTCAAAATCTTGAATGCTTCAGTACATTCTTCATTAAAGTCAAAGGGTCGGTTCTGCTCTAATAGATGACATAGGGGCTTTGTGATTTTCGAGAAATTCGCGATAAATCTCTGATAAAAACCAGCATACCCTAAAAAACTTTTAATGCCCTTGACTGTGGTTGGCGGCGGCAGCTTCTCAATTACTTCAATCTTAGCCCTGTCGACTTCTATCCCACGGCAGCTAATCTTATGGCCAAGGACTATCCCTTCGTCCACCATAAAGTGGCATTTTTCCCAATTTAGAACAAGATTAGCTTTTTCACATCTTTCAAGTACTTTTTGAAGATTGCCGAGGCAGCTCTCAAAATCGTCTCCAAAGACGGAAAAATCATCCATGAAAATCTCAAGGAAGTCCTCTACCATGTCGGAGAATATGGCCATCATGCACCTTTGGAAGGTGGCAGGTGCATTACAGAGTCCAAACGGCATCTTCCTAAACGCGTATGTTTCGTAGGGGCATGTAAAAGTCGCTTTTTCTTGATCCTCTGGTGCGATAGCAATTTGGTTGTAACCTGAATAACCACCAAGAAAACAATAGTAAGGTTTACCCGCTAATCTATCAAGCATTTGATCAATAAAGGGTAAAGGAAAGTGGTCCTTTCGGGTAGCTTTGTTAAGCTTCCGATAGTCCATACAAACCCTCCAACCGGTCACAGTCCTGGTTGGGATTAACTCATTTTTCTCGTTGGTTATCACGGTCATTCCTCCTTTCTTGGGAACACATTGCACCGGGCTCACCCATTTGCTGTCGGAGATGGCGTAAATAATACCAGCATCTAACCATTTAATTATCTCTTTACGCACTACCTCCTTCATCGCATGGTTTAATCGCCTTTGGGCATCTATAGTCGGCTTATGATCTTCCTCAAGGAGGATTTTGTGCATGCATAACGCCGGACTAATGCCTTGAATGTCTGCTATCGTCCATCCAATCGCCTTTTTGTGCTGCCTTAGCATGTCGATTAGCTGTCGTTCCTGTTCCTGCGGCAGCTTAGCAGAGATGATTACGGGCAGTGTGTCATTGGAACCAAGATAAGCATATTTAAGCTGCCCTGGCAGGGGCTTTAGTTCTAAAGCAGGTGGTTCAACAATAAATGGCTTTTGGATTACATGGTTATCCGAAGTATAATTCAAGGGTTCGAATAACTTACCTGGACGATTGCCTAACCAGTTTACCTCCTCCTGATCTTCAGTATCATATGTATCGGATTCAGAGGAGTTGCTGTCGTCGGTGCTGTCGTCGTTGCTGTCGTGACAGTCCTCCAGGTGGCTGCCGCAGCAGTGTCCAAATTTAATATCGTGACAGCCCGACCTGATGCAGGGTTGATCAAGGGTAACTTCACTGATAGCCTTGCATTCCTCGTCTACATCAGCATGTTTCATTGCTTGGAGAACATTCAACTTAATCTCTTGATCGTTCACGCACATGGTGAGTTCTCCTTTCTCCACATCAATCAATGATCTTCGCGTGGCTAAGAAGGGTCGCCCAAGGATGACTGGTGCGTTTTCGTCTGCCTCACAGTCTAAGATAAGAAAGTCAGCAGGAAAAATAAGCTTATCCACTCTTACCAAAATATCTTCAATTTTTCCTTCGGGATGAACGTAAGAGCGGTCGGCCAGCTGCAGGGTCACTGTCGTGGGCCGCGCCTTTCCAATGCCTAATTTCTGAAAAACAGACTTGGGCATTAAATTAACACTAGCACCAAGATCACAAAGTGCCTTACCCACAAATTTATTTCCGATTACGCAAGGTATGATGAAACTCCCCGGATCCTTCTTTTTCTGGGGTGGCTGCCGATGAAGAATGCTCATGCAACCTTCTGTCATCTTTACCGTTTCAAATTCCCCAAGTTTAGATTTTTTCGACATAACATCCTTGAGAAATTTAGCATAACCGGGCATCTCCCTAACAGCATCTAACAACGGAATATTAATATGAACCTGCTTAAAAATATCATAAATCTTTTTAAGTTGAGATTCATGCTTAGCTTGTTGTATCCGTTGGGGAAAAGGTGGTGGAGGACGATAATCAGCAATACGCCCTTCCCACTGCATGCGAATCTGAGGACGGTAATCATCATTTTCTCCTCTTTCGCTTCTGCTGTCGTGACAGGCTCCTCGGCAGCAGTCTGTTTGTCACCTGTCGGGGCAGCTTCCTCGGCAGGTTTATCCAAGGCAAGTTCCTTTTCTGTTTCAGCTTCTTTTTCCGGCCCTGGTAATTTCTTCCCACTCCTAGTAGTAATCGCCTTACATTGCTCATGTGGGGGTGGTCTAGCATTTTCAGTATTGCTAGGGAATCCTCCATTTTGCCTCGGCTTAATATGTTGAGAAACCTGACCCATTTGTGTCTCTAGAGATTTCAAGGTAGCTTCATGATTTGTCATCCTCATCTCGGTTTTATCCATAAAGGTTTCTGTCTTCTTGACAAACTGATTCATATTCTCCATATACGTACCGTTCTGAGACATAAAGGTGGCTAGAGTCTGTTCCAATATGCTGCTCGTGGCAGGTGGTGGCTGCTGTTGCTGCTGCGGCGGCAGGTGCTGCGGTAGTTGCTGTCGCGTCAGCAATCTAGGTCCTCCCTGATTTTGATTATGTGCTTGCGGATTCAGGGCATTGTTAGGATTACTCCAGGAAATTTTGGGATCCTTCCTCCAATTAGGATTGTAATTGTTGGAATTATAGTTCGGCTTGTAATTTCCAACATATTTTCCCTCTTCTATTTGTATTGGGCACTCATCCCGACTATGATTTCCCTCACAGATGGTACAGACTTCCTCGACAGCAAATCCTTGTAATTCATCTTCATTCAATAACCGTTTCATTGCTTTAGTAAGGAATGCTACCTGTGATTTCATAGTGCTGCCGCCCTCATAGTCCTTGACAGCAAGTACCCTTTTACCCCCTCTTCTTGTCGTCGGAAACTGCTCCTCATTCTTGGCCAGATTTTTCAAAACTTGTAATGCCTCGTCTGGATCTTTATCCAATAATAATCCATTTGCTGCAGAATCAATTCGAATGCGAGTTTGTAAGTTAGAAGCATTATAGAACTTAGTTACCTGATTCCAGACGGGGAATCCATGCATTGGGCAGTTCCGTAGAAGGGTAGTAAATCTGTCCCAGGCCTCGTGCATCGGCTCGTCGTCTTCCTGTTGAAAAGTAGCGATTTCATTACGTAATCGCTCAGATAAATGCGAAGGATTAAAACGAGATAAGAATTCACGAGATAAATCTGCCCAAGTTACGATTGAACCCGGTGTAAGTTTATTCCACCAAGTTTTAGCTCTGTCCCTCAATGAATGAGGGAATAACCGAAGCCTTAGTATCTCCGGACTAACTCCTGGTAGTCTAAACGAACCACAGATCTCCTGGAACGTCTTGAGATGCTCCCTAGCATCTTCTGTCACAGCACCACTAAATTGCCCGGCATTGTTGATCATACTAAACATGACAGGTTTAAGTTCGAAGTTGTCAACATCAATATCCGGCAGCGTGGTCTCCAGCTCTACATGATCGTTCAGCATGTAGTCACGACATGACCATCGTCCATCCGCTGCGGGCGGGTCACCGACAGGCGGATGGTTATCGCCAAGGGGTGGTATGCGACCGCCGGCAGGTTGGTTATGGCCCATCTTCTCTAGCTGTTCCTCGAGGTATTCGTTTTTGTCTAAAAGTCGGCGAAGTTGTTTCTTGAGACTGAAGGAACGTTCGATTTCCGGATCTAATGGATATTCAGGATCTTCACCTCTTTTAGATCTGCGCATAAACAAGAAGACCTCGTGAAAAGCGAGAGTTGAAAGCACAGAAGAAAAATTAAGGAAAAATAAAAATTAAAACGAAAACAAAAATAAAAATAAAAACGAAAAGTGCAATAAAAGAAAGATGTAGTCATGTTGCCAATCTCCGGCAACGACGCCAAAAACTTGTTGCGTGTAAAAGAGTCTATCGCAATTGTAGTGCAAGTGTACACGACGCAAGTAGTAAAGTGATACGAAGTATCGGATATCGTCTCCACAGGGATTGGGCTAATGACTTCACCTTATTTCACCGCACGAAAGTAAAGAAATAATTAAGAGCTGTCACGAGAATAATAGAGTAAACTTAAATAAAAGAATAGAATTATCAAGATAGAGAGAATGGGCTGGTATTGAATTGCTCAGTAGTGCAGGTATTGAATTGCTTAGGATCTCCAGTTCTGTCGTCGTGCCCGTCATCGACAGCACCTGTCGCGGCGGCTGTCCGTTGGCTGTCGCGGCAGCGAACACACCAACTCCGTACTTCAAGTTTGGCAAGAATCCCAGATCTGCCTTGGCCTATCCCTAGGTCCAAGTCTGTCGATGATCACGTCTTTGATGATACCTCCCGGCGTGAATCGAAGGATGAACACCGATGTGTATGAATTCTTCTTTAGCCACTTAACCTTGCCCTATCCCTAGGCACAAGATAGTTCAACTATAAACTAGAGAACTTGCTCTTATTTCTTTCGTATACTTAACTCTCCCGATGCTAAGTAAATAGATAACCTCACAATGCTCTCCCAATGCTCTTGCAAGATATTAAAACCAAAATAAGAGAACTTGAAGTTTATTTTATTGAACTTGGAAAATCCTAAAACAAAACAACCCTTGCAACTACTTTACAAAACAACCTGTGGCCCTAAGGGGTTTTTAGAACATGTCGGTGACGGGTAAACGGCAGAGGGGTTTAGGTTATCGGTTATGGGGTATTGGATGCCTCCTAGGTTAAATCTATGCCCTTATATAAGCTTTGGGCTCAAGTATTCTAAGTTAACAAGGATTACAACTTTAATGAAAAGTAAGATTCTAATAAATGCTTAATCTCTAAGGATTCCTACTTTTCAGTCGCCTCCTTGTTTCATGGGAATTCCTCTCCTTGAGCTTTGGCTTGACATATCCTTTGATCTGGGGCTTGGAAAAATATTTGGCCTTCACACGACAGACGAGCAGATTTTTCTCTATCTATCGAGGTCCATTTTACTTTTCCTCTTCATAAAGCTGATGTCACCTTGTTATCACGACAGGTCCATGGCAGCTTCGTCCTCCTCGTCTGCTTGTCCAGTTCAGCTCTTCTGTTTCTCTGTCCAGCGCCTGCCTTCTTTGTCAACTATGGCAGCTACCTGCAAAATTAGTCATCTTTTAGTAGAATCCGTGCCTTTAGTGTATTTGTGATGTTTTACTGTAAACTGACCTAAATGCAATGCAATGATGCTTGAATGCAGCAGAAAAATATGGGTTAAAAAGGGTGTAAATAATAGAACTTTTACACACTCAACAGCAAAAATACAAGTTTAAACTAAAGTACAACTCAATTAAAGATTAAATCTTCTGAGTAGATGTCTTTAATTCGTCCTCTTTTCTTGCTTTGGATTTCTTGCTTGTACTTTGGGCTTGGCTTTTATTCTGCCTCAGGGTTCGGTAAAATATAGGAGTGGTCCACGATAGACCGGCTTGAATTCCTCTATCTATCGAGCTCCACTTCACTCTTCCACCTCACCAATGCTGTCGTCATGGCTGCCACGACAGTGGCCACGACAGCGTTTTGCTTTTCGACTCTAGTCTTGTGTTCCAGCTCTGCTCTTTTGCTACCCTGAGTCTGCCATAGGAGATACCTGCAAAAGTGACCAAAATCAGTAGCAATTGTGCAATTCTATCTAATTGTGATGTATATGGAGAAATCTATCCTAAATGCAATGAATTATGCTTGAATGCAACAGAAATATAGGTAAAAGAGGGGTAAATTATAGAACTTTTATACACTCAACACACCCCTAAACTCAAGTTCTTGCTTGCCCTCAAGCAAATATGTCCTAACTAACAATAAATTTTTTTTGTTTTGGCTTAATTTAGTGAACTTTTCATTACCTACTACACATTCCCTATCAAGAGCAATGCCTTGCAGGATGTTTACAGATTTATCTGGAACAATGCTATAGTTCTTGTGCAGTGTGTGCGAGTTTTGTGACCAAATATGAGCTTAGACTTCTTAGTGACCAAAATAGTTACTTAACTTGCTTGAGTTTTACTAGAGCAATTTCGAGCACCTCTAGTTTTCTTCCAAGGTTTTTCTATTTTTATTAGAGCCGGTTTTCGGGCACCTCTAGTTTGATTTCCTAGAGCCAGTGTTAGGCACCTCTAGGAGTAAGACTGAATCTAAGTTTTCTTTCTAACTCAAGTGGCTAAGCTTCCTATTCTAAGTTTGCTAACAGAGTCTTAACAGCATATAAGTCACAAATGTGTTGTACAGTTCAGAATTATAGCAAGGCTCTAAACAGTTCCTAAAACTTCCTAAAGGCATTGTCACGATAGAGTATGTCGCAGCAGATAAGTTTAGTTCAAAGAATTAAGCCAAAATTTTGTTTTTATTTTCATTTTTTTACACAAAAATAAACTTAAAAATAAACTAATAATTAGACATGTATTTAAGACACAACTGACAACTTCATTAATGGAGGGATGCCACCCCCAAACTCGAGGGTTACATTGCCCTCAATGCATGACAGGATGAAAAATAAAAACAGAAAAAGCAAATACATTACAAAATAAATAAAACAGCAAAGACAACAAAATATAAGAAAGAAACTTAATTTGAGGAGTTGTCGTCGCTGCTGCTGCTGATTTGAAGCTGCCGACGGGCAGTGACTTTCATGGCAGGGGCTGGCAGTCTGCTGGGGGAGGCAGAGGATGTCTTCTTCTTTGCTTCCCGAGGTGGATGGACACATGTCGGTGAGATGTGTGGGGGCTTGTCCAGAACCTCGATGTCATCGTCGGAGCTGCTACTGCTGCTGCTGCCGCTGGCAGATCTGCCTTGGCCGGAGGGTCCTTCGATAGTCTCGGTGAGCTTCTTCCTCTTCACCATAGGGTAGTCCTTGGAGATGTCTCGGGCAACTGAGGGCTCGGAGTCAGAATCCTGCCAAACAGAAGATGAGAAGAACCCTTCCCAATATTTGGAGTCGATTTCCGGGAGGGGGTCCTTTCTGTTCTCTCCTCTGGCTATGGTAGACTGCCTGCCGCCTTCGCCTGTCGTGGCAGGGGTAGGTGTGGAAGCAGCAGAGGGGGTTTTCGGGCCTGCAACAGGGGTAGGTGTGGGGGTAGCAAAGAATTGGTCTGGGAATGAGGGGAATGGCACATGGGTAAATGTAAATCATTGTGAATAAAGTCTACCTTTGCGGTCGTGAAGTCCCTCATGAAGCCCATCAGTCCGAGCTGTCGTTCCTCCATCCTTTTCAGCATCGACAGAATCTGGGCGGAGGTGTCTGCTAGAGGTGTTGTTGCCGTCTACTGTTGCTCTGATGCGACAGGTTTTGGGGAACTAGGGCCTGTCATCTGGTCTGTCGTGGCAGAGGGGTTGAAGTATGACAACGGGGTGGCAGCTTTTAACTCTATTAGGTTGTAGATGTTCTGTTGCGTCCACCCTTTTCCTTGGACTTTGACATCTTCCTCAATCTCCGGTACATTGTGGCCTTGTAAAATGGTGGTGATGAAGTAGGGGAAGATGAGAGGACCCGACGCTCGGAGGGCACACTCAAGTATTCCATCTTGTATGTAGCGGTTGACATTAATTTGTCTTTCATTTAAAATGGAATGAACAAGGGCTAACCTTGGTCTGTCGAGCATGCTGTTGTGGGAGGATGGCATGATGCGCTTCTTGACAAAGTGATTCCACAATTTGGCTTGTGGAGTCAGTTGGGTTCTCCTCACAGTCTATCGGTGTTTAGGGTTATTGTTCCACTCCGTCCCTTCTTCGGTGACCTCTGCCATGACCGCGTCGTAGTCTGTCGGCGATAGACTATTCATGAACCTTCTATGGGAGTCCTCCTTTTTTCTTATATACAATCCGTAGAGCGTGTTGATGTATGCAGGCTCGAGAGAGAGTTGCTTACCTCGAACGGTTACTGCCTTGGCATCTTTGCTGTCGACGGCAGTGTAGAACTCTCGGACGAGGGTTATGTTCATCTCTTCGGGTTGTGCAGCAAATTTCTGCCATTTGAGGGTCTTGATTTTCTTGGCTATGAAGCTCTATAGCCCTAGATCTCCCGTGGGTTGTGTGCAGATAAACCCTCGTTCCTCCCACATGTCCCTCTTTTGAAAGGAATTGTAGTACCTCGAGGCAGACTCGGTGGAGACGAAACGGTTCGGAATGGCATTATGACTCGGGGTTGATATTGTCGTGGCAGAAGTGGAGGCAACACTGCGGCGGGTTTGTCTGCTAGCCATTTCCAAGGACTGTAGAAAATATGAAAAGAAAATTTTGAGATCTAAAACAAAGAAAGCAAGTTGAGAGAATGAGAATGAGATGAAAAATGAATAGTGAGTGTGGGTTTATATAGAATGGGGATTTTCTAACCGTTGGGTCTGTAATGGCAGACACGAATAACGGGGCCAGTTATTACGCGGTTTCTAACGCGTTTGTCACGCGTTTCCTTGTCTTATGCGTGTCTGTTATGCATTTGCGTGTCTGTCGCGACAGCTCCGTGACAGGCTATCTTCTCCACGTCTGTCGCAAGAGCTGTTGACAGGCTGTGACGATAGACTCGTCCGTTGGGCTTTTTGGGCTGTTGTGAATGTGGTGGGCTGGTTCATTCCTTCTCTTTGCTTTGCTTCCTAAAAAATATTTAAACAAATAACTAAATTAAAAATCTTGATTTCTAAAATAAATAAATAAATCTTAATTCCTAATAAATAATTAAAATAAAATAAAATAAAAACTAAGTTAAATTAGGGATGCCTTGAGGGGCATCTCCTAAAGTAACTACTTCCTGCATCCTTGGGGCTTTAGTCCCCTAATAATGCTTGAGTCTCTGTCCATTGACCTTGAACGGGTGCTCGTCTTTTAGGGATTTGATTGTAATGGCACAATGGGGGAAAACTTGGAAAACCTGGAAAAGACCAGACCACCTAGATTTAAGCTTCCTTGGGAAAAGCTTCAACCTAGAGTTGAACAACAACACCTCCTGCACTGGGCAAAACTGTCGTGGCAGCAGCTTCCTGTCGTGGCACTTCTTAGTTTTGTCTTTGTAGATCTTGGCGTTGTCATAGGCAATTGCTCGAATTTCTTCAATTTCATTTCAGTCCAATAGCCTCTTCTGTCTTGCCTTATCCCAGTCCATGTTTACTGCCTTGATAGCCCAGTAAGCTTTGTGTTCTATCTCAACAAGTGACATGTTTTCCCATAGATGAGTCTATAAGGTGACATCCCCAATGGTGTTTTGAACGATGTTCTGTAGGCCCAGAGTGCATCATTGTGATATAGAGACCAATCCTTTCGAGTGGTTTTAACCATCTTCTTAAGTATGTTCTTTACTTCTCGGTTGGATATCTCGGCCTGCCCATTGGTCTGAGGGTTATATGTTGTTGCAATCCGGTCTTTACTATATATTTTCTCAAGGCAACAACAATTACCTGGTTATCGAAGTGTCTCCCCTCATCACTAATTATCGCCCTTGGGATGCCAAATCTGAAGAAGATGTTTTTGTGAATAAATCTTTGAACAGTTTTGGCATCATTCTTTTGAGTGGCGATCGCTTCTACCCACTTGGACATATAATCCACTGCCAGTAGGATGTACAGGTTCCCACAAGATGCTGAGAATGGTCCCATGAAGTCGATTCCCCATACATCGAAGATTTCGACCTCTAAAATGTTCTACAGTGTCATCTTATGCCTTCTCGAGATGTTTCCAGTCCTTTGGCACTTGTCACAGCTTTTGTAGAAGGCTTGTGCATCCTTGAACAGTGTGTTCCAATAGAGACCAGATTGCAGAACCTTAGCAGCGGTTATGTTTCCACCTAGGTGTCCTCCATACGGGGAAGCATGGCAGTGGTGAAGTACAGCTTCCTGTTCATCCTGTGGTATGCATCTCTTGATAATTTGATCTGCACAGTGTTTGAAAAGAAGAGGTTCGTCCCAATATGTTAGTCCTATCTGTGGATTAACTCCTTCCCGTCTCCAGCCTCGGCAAGTAGTCTGCCACTTGGTTCTTTGTTCCCTTCTTATCCTTGATATCAATGTCAAATTCTTGCAGCAGCAGAATCCAACGTATCAATCTCGGTTTTGCATCTTTTTTGTGAACAGATACTTTAGTGTTGAATGGTCTGTATGGACCACCACCATCCTTTAGAATTCCGAATGCTTCAGTATATTTAGTATTAAAGTCAAAGGGAGTGTTCTGCTCCAATAGGTGGCATAAGGGTTTAGTAATCTTCAAGAAATTTGCAATAAATCATCGATAAAACCAAGCATGCCCTAAGAAACTTCGAATCCCCTTGATTGTGGTGGGTGGCGGCAGTTTTTCGATGACTTCTATTTTGGCTTTGTCCACCTCTAAGTCGCGGCAGCTCACTTTGTGGCCTAGTACTATCCCTTCATCCACCATGAAGTGGCACTTTTCCAAGTTCAGTTGCCTAAAGAACCTTCAAAACTGTCTCCAAAGACGGAAAAGTCGTCCATGAAAATTTCTAGGAAAATCTTCCACCATGTCGGAGAATATTGCCATCATGCACCTTTGTAAGGTTGCTGGTGCATTGCAGAGCCCAAATGGCATTCTCTGAAAAGCATAGGTGTCGTACATGCATGTGAAGGTAGTTTTCTCTTGATCCTCCGGTGCATTTTCTATCTGATTGTAACTTGAGTACCCATCAAGAAAACAATAGTAAGGTTTCTCCGCTAATCTATCAAGCATTTGATCAATAAAAGGTAGGGGAAAGTGGTCCTTCCAGGTAGCTTTATTAAGCTTCCTGCAATCCATACAAACCCTCCAATCGGTCATAGTCCTGGTTGGGATTAGATCGTTTTCTTCGTTGGTTACCACAGTTATGCCTCCCTTTTTGGGCACACACTGCACCGGGCTCACCCACTTGCTATCCGAGATGGCGTATATGATTCTGACGTCAAGCCATTTGATAATCTCTTTTCTCACCACTACTCGCATAGCCTCGTTCAAACGTCTCTGGGCATCAATAGTCGGATTATGATCATCTTCCAAGAGAATCTTGTGCATGCATAATGTCGGACTGATTCCTTGGATATCAGCTATAGTCCATCCAATGCCCTTCTTATAATGTTGTAGCATTCTGATTAGTTGTTGTTCATGTTTCTACATCAACTTAGAAGAGATGATTACGGGCAACGTATCATTTAAACCAAGAAAAACATATTTAAGCTGCCCTGGCAGGGGCTTAAGATCTAGAACAGGTGGTTTTTCAATTGAAGGCTTCTGGATTATATGTTCATTCGAGGTATAATTAAGAGGCTCAAAGAACTTACCTGGACGATTGCCTATCCAATTTACCTCCTCAGGACCTTCAGTGTCAGATGTTTCTGAGTCGGAGGAGTTACTGTCGTCATTGCTGTCATGATAGTCTTCCAGGTGACTGTTGTGGCAGTGACCAAACTTTATGTCATGGCAGCTCGACCTGATGTAGGGTTGGTCATGGATTACCTCAGTGATGGCCTTGCACTCTTCTTCTTCATCAGCATGTTTAATTGCTTGGAGAACATTGAGTTTGATTTCTTGATCATTCACTCTTATGGTCAGTTCTCCTTTCTCCACATCGATCACAGTTCTGCATGTGGCTAGGAAGGGTCGCCCCAGGATGATCAGTGCGTTTTCATCTGCTTCACAGTCTAAAACAAGAAAGTCAGCAGGAAAAATAAATTTATCCACTCTTACCAGAATATCTTTGATCTTCCCTTCTGGTTGTACGTAAGAGCGGTCTGCCAGCTGCAGCATGACTGTCGTGGGCCTTGCTCGTCCAATACCTAATTTCTGAAACACGGATTTTGGCATTAAATTTATGCTAGCACCAAGATCACAAAGTGTCTTGCCCATGAATCTGTCGCCAATTATGCACGGTATGATGAAGCTCCCAGGATCCTTCTTCTTCTGGGGTGGATGCCTGTGCATAATAGTCATGCATCCTTCTGTCATTTTTACCGTTTCGAATTCCCCAAGTCTGGACCTTTTTGACATGGCATCCTTGAGAAATTTCGCATAACCGGGCATCTGCTTGATGGCCTCTAACAACAGTATGTTAATGTGTACCTGCTTAAAAATATCATAAATCTTTTTGAGATGGTACTCATGTTTTTGTTTTTGTTTTTGTAACCGCTGTGGAAAAAGAGGTGAAGGGCGGTAATCTTCAAGACGTCCTTCACATGGTATTCAGATCTGAGAAGGTTTAGGTTCATCATCATCCTCTATTTGCTCCTTTGTCCCTTCTGCTGTCGCGGCAGGTATATCGACAGCAGGTTGTTCTTCCTTTGTCAGGGTAGTGTTCACGGTAGGTGTATCTAGGGTCGGTTCTTTACTTGGTATGCTCTTCGTCTCCGACCGTTGTAATTGTTTCCCACTCCTAGTTGTGATTGCTTTACACTGCTCATGTGTGGGTTTTCTAGTGACCTCAGTATCACTAGGGAATCCTCCTTTTTGCCTTGGCTTGATATGCTGGGAAACCTGGCCCATCTGTGTCTCCAGCGATTTCAGGGTAGCCTCATGGTTAGTCATCCTCATCTTTGTTTTGTCCATGAATGACTCAGTTTTCCTGACAAAGTGATCCATGTTCGCCATGTAAGCTCCTATCTGTGACATGAATGTGGCCAATGTCTGCTCCAGTATACTAGGTGCGGCTACCGACTGCTGTTGCGGCTGCTGCTGTCGCGATAGGATTCTGGGTGCCCCTTAGTTTTGGTTGTTCTGCATTTGAGGATTCAGTGCATTGTTTGGATTGCTCCAGGAAAACTTGGGATCCTTCCTCCAATTGGGATTGTAATTGTTGGAATCGTAGTTTCTTGGCTTGTAATAATTCCCAACATACACCCCTTCTTCTAATTGTAATGGACAGTCTTCCGAACTGTGGTTCCCACTACAAGTCTCACATACCTCTTCTGCAGAATATACGGGTTTAGAATCTTTCCGCTGCAGATTTTCCACCATTTTTGTGAGGTATACAACCTGCGATTTCAGGGAATTGTCAGCTTCATAATCCTTTACAGTTATCCCTCGTTTGCCCCCTCTCCTAGCTGTACGAAATTGCTCATCATTCTTTGCTAGGTTTTTCAACACTATCATTGCCTAGTCTGGTTACTTATCTAATAATAGCCCATTTGTTGCTGAATCTATTCTCAGACGAGTGTGTGTATTGGCAGCATTGTAGAATTTAACGACCTGATTCCACACGGGGAATCCATGCATCGGGCAGTTCCTTAGAAGAGTTGTAAATCTGTCCCATGGCTCATGCATTGGTTCGTCATCCTCCTGTTGAAAAGTAGCAATTTCGTTACGCAATCTCTCAGGTAAATGAGAAAGATTAAAACGAGATAAGAATTCACGAGAGAGATCTGCCCAAGTTCGTATTGAACCCAACGTTAGTTTATTCCACCAAGTTTTAACTCTGTCTCTCAGTGAATGAGGAAATAATCGGATCCTCAGTACTTCCGGATTTATTCCTGGCAATCTAAACGATCCACAGATTTCTTGGAACGTTTTCAGATATTCTCGGACATCCTAGGTTGCAGCACCGCTAAACTGGCCAGCAGAATTTATCATGCTGAACATAACAGGTTTCAGCTCGAAATTCTCACTTTCACGTCTGGCAAGGTGGTCTCCAGTTCAACATGGTCATTAACCATGTAGTCGCGGCAAAACTGTCGTGCGGCAGCAGCAGGTCATTCATTTCGGGCATCTTGGGGAGGATCTTCAGCAATCCTCTGGTTATCATCTACCCCGTTGTTCTGCATTGCTTCTAGTTGTTCCTCAAGATAGTCGTTTCTTGCTATCAAAAGTTGGACTCGGTTCCTGAGTTGGTACGTGCGTTTGATTTTAGGGTCTAGTTCGTACTCAAGTTCTTTGCCTCGTCTAGATCTGCGCATAAGCAATCAAATAAAACTTGTGAAAAGCACAGTGTAAATAATACCAATAAAAATAGAAAAATTAAAAAGAAAAGGTGCAGTAAGAGTAAGGGTAAAGATATGTTGTCAGTCCCCAGCAACGGCGTCAAAAACTTGTTGCGTGTCAAAAGTCCTATCGCAAATAGTGCAAGTGTACACGATGCAAGTAGTAAAGTGATACTTGGAGTATCAGATATCGTCTCCACATGGACTGGAAATAGCTTTATCCAAGAATTGTTGTATGAGAGAGAAAAAGAGTTTAAATTGATTATAAAGTAATATTGGGAAACAAGTAATATAAAAGATAAAAGAATCAGGTTTAAGGAATAGGCCGATATTGAATTGCTCAGTAGTGCAGGTGTTGCACTGAATAGAAACTTATGTTCTGTCGTCGTCCCTATCGCAGCAGCACCTGTCGCGGCAGAAGTCGGTTGATGTCGCAGGAGCGATCACACAATTCTGTACTTCAAGCTTGGCAAGAATCCCTGCTATGACTTGTCCTATCCCTAGGCCCAAGTGCTGTTGATGAACACTTCTTAGATGATACCTCCCGGCGTAAATCGAAGGGTAAACACCAATGTTGTCGAATTCTTCCTTAGCCACTTAACCTCGTACTTATCCCTAAGCCGAGATGGTTTAACCATAAACTAGAAAACTCGTATTTATTTCGTTCGTATGCTTGACTATCCTGATATCAAACAAATGGATAACCTCACAATGCTCTCCCGATACTATTGCGAGATATGAAAACCGTAATAAATAAACTTGAATTTTTTATTGCTTTGAACAGAAAATTCCTAAACAGTACATTCCTTGCAACTACTTTACAGAATCAACCCTTAGCCTTAGGGGAAGTTTAGAACATGATGAAAAGGGGAAAACGACAAGGGTTTTGGGGAGGACGGCTAGATATGAGATCTTTTTCCCTAGGTCTAATTACATGCCTTTATATAGGCCTTGGGTCCAAGTTTTCTAATATGGCAAGAATACAAGTTTAAACTAAAGTACAACTCCATTAAAGATTAAATCATATGAGTAGATGTCTTTAATCCGTCCTCTTTTCTTGCTTTGGGTTTCTTCCTTGGACTTTGGGCTTGGCCTTCATTCTGCCTCAGGGTTCGGTAAAATATAGGAGTGGTTCACGACAGACCGGCTTGAATTCCTCTATCTATCGAGCTCCACTTCACTCTTCCACCTCACCAATGATGTCGTCATGGCTGCCACGACAGCGTTTTGCTCTTCGACTCCAGTCATGTGTTCCAGCTCTGCTCTTTTGCTACCCTGAGTCTGCCATAGCAGATACCTGCAAAAGTGACCAAAATCAGTAGCAACTGTGCCATTTTATCTAATTGTGATGCATATGGAGAAATCTATCCTAAATGCAATGAATTATGCTTGAATGCAGCAGAAATATAGGTAAAAGAGGGGTAAATTATAGAACTTTTATACACTCAACACACGCAATTGCAAATGGCCAAGAGGGGGTGAATTGGCGATAATAATTTTGGTGGGTGAGAATATGAAAAATTAGAATGTGAAACAAAGCAATTACAGTGGTTCAAGTTCTCCAAACGAACTCTACATCCACTACCTTAGTTCCCACTAAGGATTTTCAACCAATCCAATACTTGAATTCTTCCCCTTTTTTTGGATGAGGAGGTAACCTTACAATTTGATTAAGCTTTCTACCCAAAGCTTAATCCACTCACTTTTACAAAGAGAAGTTTTTGGTAAACTCTACAAATTCCTCTCAAAGGATAATTTTTTACCCAATTATAATTTCACACTACCCAAACTCACAATAAAAATATTACAATTGAGAACACAGGAGTTTGGTACAAGAATTTGACTCTAAATGTGCAAAGTTTGGATTTGAGTGCTTTGATGTTGCTTGTAGGTTCAATAAATGTTGCTTGTTCAATTGAGACTTGTTTTTATACCCTTGTATTGAATTCTAGTCGTTTGGGTAGTTGGGATCATCAATAGAGCCGTTGAGATACAATTTCCCGCAATAAATGCAGCTCTGCTACCTACCGTATAGGTACGGCTAAGGGGCGTATCGGTACCTGTATCAAAGAGAAAAGAGCCATTGTGATTGAAAACATCGCGTATCGATATGCTTAAAAGGCGTACCGGTATGGTTTTAAGGGGCGTATCGATACGGAAGGGCGTATCGATATTCGATTTGCTCAATGGAATCTCAAGTTTGGTTTTAATAAAAAGCATATCGGTACGGTATAACGGTCATTCAAATATTGGGATACCAACTAACTCACAAGTCAACTGTCGAAAATTAAATGCAAAGATTTTGCAAAGATAAGCTTGTGGTATCGATACTGTTGCAAAGCGTATCGGTACGATATCATTAAAAGAGTTGCTCAGATGAATATCGTATCGATACGGGGTAATGTCGTATCGGTACGCTATGTCTATTAAAATTCTAGTGGCTAAAAACCGTATCGATACGCCTAAGGGTATCGATACGCCTGGGCATTTTGGTGTAGTTTGGCTTGAAAACACATAGGAAAAACTTATAAATATTTATCATTTAAGAACGATTTGTCTTCAGATATTATTTTGTTTAAAAGACTTGTCAATAGTGAGACTTTAAGGAGTACTTAAAAATTTATTGTTTTGCAAATTAGTCCATAAGTTTAGATGTTATATCAAAATCAATTTTGGTTTCACAATCTCTCCCTTTTTTATATAACAAAACCACATATAAATTTTTAAGTTTTTGAAACTTTTGAAAAACTTTATCCCCTTTAATTTAAGATGGACTTTCAAATAAATAAAAAAATTGGCTCTATAATCCTTCTTCCCCTTTTTGTTAGATCAAACATAAACACAAGGATATAACAACAATCATATGATAAAATTCAAAACAAACTTCAAATTAAAACAAACTTAATAGTTGAAATCAAACTTCAAAGGAAAAGCAACATAATAATCCAAAATTAGATCCTAAAACATAGATAAAAGGCATAAAGTACTAATCATAGGTGCAAAAACTAAATGTCATGAGATGGTATGCAAAAACTACTCGTCCGCCTCATCATCATCTTCCTCGTCTTCTTCATCTTCATCGTCTCGAGTCGGTTGATTTCTCCTATTTTGGTTGAGCCAAGCACCATGGAAGGCGGTGAGAGAGATATCCATAGAGTTTTGTTGAAGAGCGATGGCTTTCATTTGATTCTCCATACCTTTGACGTGATCTTCCAAGGAGGTGAATCGAGTGTCAATGATTGTAAATCCGGCTTCCATGTTAGTGAACTTCTCATTGAGGAATGTCATTAGGGTGCCCATGGAAGGGGATTCAATTGGAGCTCGTTGAGAGCTTGAAGGAGCATGAGGAGCATCAACCGGAGCATCTTGTTGAGGAGCATGAGGGACACGAACCCATTCATTGTTAACATAAGAAAAGTGAGCATGATATAGGGAACGCTCATCGATGGGTTGGCCAAGGGGTTCATGATAATCATAGGAACAATCAATTTCAAGGGAATGGAAGAGGTAACTCAACACCGTAGAATAGTAAAAAGATTTGACTTGGTCGGTATGGCAGTGTTGGACTAGATAGACAAGGTCGGCAAACATAATTTGACAAAGGTTTGGACGATGACCCTCCCTAAAGCACCTAAGCCAAAAATCATCTACTTGACGTATTGTGGAAAATTTCCCTCCCGATGGACGCAAAAACCAAGTAATGAGAAGATGAAGAATACGGTCATGAGCATTTAAGACTTTGACAGAGCCTAAAGGACCTTAACTTAAGGACATTTCATCATCAATTCCTACGTTTTCAAAACCAAAAGCCTTGCAAAGAACCTCTTGATCAATTTTAATGGTTTTGCCAGACTCGATAGCAATGACATGTTCTCTATCCTCATCATGAACACATATAGCATTTGAAAAGAATATGATGACTAAGTTCCTATATAGAATGGGAGGAATACTTAAAAAGGTTAGAAATTTCCATTGCCTAATTAAAGGCAGGTATTGAAATTTGAAACGGGCAAAGCTTAAAAACGTTATAGACACAATGCGTTCTTCCCTAAGGGTGAAACCTTGAAAGAGTTTGTAACGAGACATATCTGATGGGTCAGGAAAACTACATTGGATAATATAAGGGAGAATAGGTTTAGGGTTACCCTCTTCATCCTCAATAGGATCGGAAGTGGAAAAACTACGTCTAGCTCTTTTTTTCGGTGCCACAACCCTGAAAATACATCAAAACGATTCGAATATGTATGCAATTAACATCTTATCCAAACCAATAAATTCTAATAGTTCAAGGTAAAATAAATAATTTTATTGTGAAAAAGATATGTACATATTTTAGAAATAGTTTTTTTAAAAAAATTAAAAAAACAGATTAAAAAATACGATTAGAAAATATATTCAAATGAAAAAAATTTGATTTTTGAAATTTTTTGATAAAAAGTTTAAAACCCATGTTATAAAAGTATGTTTTGTACAAAAACTAAGTTGAAACAATTATAAAAATCAAACGAAAATAAAAGAAAATAAAAGAGAAAAGTTTTATACCTTGAATTGTTAGATTGGATGAATGTGTTGATGTGAGTGCACTAGATTGTTGACAAAGCTTAGCTTTGATATGGAGATCAAAAACCCTCAACAATTTTTTAAGTTTGATGGAAAACATTGAAGGATTGAGGGGGTTTATATAGAGGGGTGCGGCTAGGGTTTTAAGAGAAAAGAGGGGGGTTTTAATTTTGAAGTGATTTTGTAGATAAAACCCTAAATAACCTCTCCGACGAGACCGTATTGGTATGCTTGTAGAGCGTATCGATACGTGTTTGCCCTAATTTTTTATTTGGCGTTATTACCGTATCGATATGCGGGACTGTATCGGTACGATTTGACTTGGATTACTTCCCTTGACTTATCTGTATCGATACGCGGGGTCGTATTAATACACATTTAGCTTTTAAGATATCCCTGTTGTGAACCCGTATCGACACGCTTCAACCGTATCGATACGCCTTTACCAGATAAGGCATTTTTGACTGATTTGAGTTCAAAAAATCAACTTTAAACGTCCCTAAATGCATATGAATGACACATGAACAAGTTTTAATGGCTAAACTCAATGCATACTTTCCCTAGCAACATGCATAAAAGAAAAATGAGTCAAATTAACATAAGCATGAATCACAACCAATTTCAAGCAAATTTTTGACACTTTGGGACCAAAAAGGGGTCAAGAAAGGCTAGTTAAACCTAACTCTCTCCTAAGGGTCCAAAAACGTTCTTTATCTAAAGGCTTTGTGAATATATCCGCTAATTGGTTCAAGGTATCAACATACTCTAGAACAACATCATTTTTCAACACATGGTCTCTAATGAAATGATGTCTAATTTCTATGTGTTTGGTCCTAGAGTGTTGGATGGGATTCTTAGTGAGACAAATAGCACTAGTGTTGTCACACTTAAGGGGTATAGTTTCTACTTCAACGCCATAATCTAAGAGTTGTTGTTTCATCCAAAGGACTTGAGCACAACAACTCCTTAAGGATATGTACTCCGCTTCGGTGGTAGATAAGGCTACGCTATTTTGTTTCTTAGAGAACCAAGATACGAGCATAATACCTAAAAATTGGCATGTCCCGGAGGTACTTTTCCTATCTATCTTACATCCCCCATAATCCGCATCCGAATAAGCATGAAGGCTAAAGGAGAAATCTTTAGGAAACCAAAGGCCTAAGTTAGGTGTATCTCTAAGGTATCTAAAAATTCTCTTAATGGTAACTAAGTGTGATTCTCTAGGACTAGCTTGAAACCTAGCACACAAGCAAACACTAAACATGATATATGGTCTACTTGCGGTAAGGTAAAGAAAAGAACCTATCATGGATCTATAAAGCTTAGAATCCACACACTTACCTCCTTCATCTTTGTCAAGATTTATGGAAGAGCTCATAGGTGTGGCTTGAGGCTTTGCATTCTCTAAGCCGAACTTTTTTAGCATATCGTTCACGTACTTAGCTTGATTTATGAAGGTGCCGTATTTTCTTTGTTTGATTTGGAGTCCCAAAAAGAATGAGAGCTCCCCCATCATGCTCATCTCGAACTCATCTTGCATTAGCTTAGAAAATTCTTTGCAATAACATTCATTAGTAGAACCAAAGATGATATCATCAACATAAATTTGTACTACTAAGATGTCATTATTATATCTTTTTATAAAAAGTGTAGTGTCCACCTTACCTTTTTCAAAACCTTTTTCAATTAAAAGGTTTGAAAGTCTTTCATACCAAGCTCTAGGAGCTTGTTTTAAACCATAAAGAGTTTTAGTTAGTTTGAACACACGATTTGGAAATTTTGAATCCTCAAAACCCGGTGGTTGTTCAACATACACTTCTTCATTTATAAAACCGTTTAGAAAAGCACTTTTCACATCCATTTGAAAAGGCTTGAAATCATTGTAACATGCAAATTCTAAAAGCATCCTAATGGCTTCCATCCTAGCTACGGGTGCATATGTTTGATCAAAATCAATTCCTTCTTCTTGGGTATAGCCTTGAGCAACAAGCCTAGCCTTGTTTCTCACTATATTACCATTTTCATCTAGTTTATTTCTAAAAACTCATTTAGTTCCTATAGTAGATTGATTACTAGGTCTTTCAACTAATGTCCAAACTTTACTTCTCTCAAATTGATTTAATTCGTCTTGCATGGCCAAAATCCAAAAATCATCTTTTAATGCTTTTTTGATATTTTTAGGCTCAATGCATGAAAGAAATGCAACGTGGTTCATTAATTTGAGAGAGGATCTAGTAGTTACCCCCTTGGATGGATCACCCAAGATTTCACCACCTTTGACATAGTTGAACTCCCTTGGGTAAGATACCTCATTTTCCTCAAGAGCCAAATCCTTCAAGGCTTCAAGAGGTGGATCTTGTGCATCTTCATCTTTAGTTGGAATCTCATCCATCTTTGACGTTTGTCCTCCATAAATGGCATCAAGAATTCCTACATCATCATTATCACAAGATTCCTTCCTCGAAAGGAGGTTATCATCGAAAACAACATGAATAGACTCTTCTACTGCTAAAGTTCTTTTATTAAATACACGATAGGCTTTAGAGTTTAAAGAGTACCCTAAGAAAATAACTTCATCACTTTTAGCATCAAATTTACCTAAGTTTTCTTTACCATTATTCAATACAAAACACTTGCAACCAAATGGATGAAAAATAGCTAATGTTAGGCTTCTTAGATATTAAAATCTCATAAGGTGTTTTCTTCAAAATTGGCATAATCATTACTCGATTTATAATCTAGCAAGTGGTATTTGTGGCTTCCTCCCAAAAATATTTAGGTAAATTATTTTCACAAAGCATGGTTCTAGCCATTTCTTCTAAAGTTCGATTTTTCCTCTCAACTACCCCATTTTGTTGAGGAGTGCGAGGTGCGGAAAAATTATGACTAATCCCATTTTCATTTAAAAACTATTCAAAACCTAGATTTTGAAATTCAGTTCCATGATCACTTCTAATGTGAGAAATTTTAAGTTCAAGATCATTTTGAATTATTTTAGATAATGTGATGAATTTTTCTAAAGTCGCATCTTTTGTACTTAAGAATAGAACTCAAGTAAACCTCGAATAGTCATCAACAAGTACAAAGGCATATGATTTACCACCCAAGCTCATAGTTCTAATAGGCCCAAAAAGATCCATATGAATCAATTGTAAACATCCACTAGTAGAGACATCATTAATGGATTTAAATGAAGTTCTATGTTGTTTACCCTTAGAACATGCATCACAAATTTTATCATTAGAGAACTTAAGTTTGGGTAAACCTCTAACTAGATTCAGGGAAATCAATTTTTCTAAAACACTCATGCTAGCATGTCCTAATTTTCTATGCCAAAGCCATGAGTCATGTTCATCATGTGCAACTAAGCATGTATGAGATGTATGGATGTCATCTAAATGCACCATGTAAATATTGCCTATTCTATGTCCTATGAGCATCAATCGATTTATTTTAGGGTAAAGTACATAGATGGTCACTTAACTTTGGTAGAAAAAACAAAATGGTAACCAATCTTTCAAAAATCACAAAATGGCAATTAAACTTTATGTTTTATAACAAAATGGTAACTAGACGTTAAATGTCGTGAAGTGACTGTTATAAAATTTGGTATAATAACACATTTAGTCCTTCATATTTATACATTCAATCAATTTAGTCATAATTCGAAACAATTCGCTAAATTTAGCCCTCGTTATTTACGCATTCTTTCAATTTGTTCCTTAAAGCAAAATTCCAAAGTATGATAACATGATAAATAATTACAATTAAATTTTTATAGGAACTCGAAAACTCGACTCGATTCGAATCGAAAAAAATTCAAATAAAGTTTGAGCTATAAAATATGACGCGTCAACTCGAATAACTCGAAATTTTTTGACTCGACTCGATCGAACGCTCATCTCTATCTTAAGATATGACACGTCAACTCGAATAACTCAAAATATTCAAATATTTTAAATTATTTTTTCTTTTAAATCGAATATTTTTTGAAACAGAATATTTAATATTTTCATATTTAAATCACAGCGAATATTTAATAACTACTTTAAATATTCAATTTATGTTAAAAATATCCGATTTAAAAAAAATGATTTTAAATATTCAATTTAAAAATATTCGATTTAAAAGAAAAATGATTTAAAATATTTGAATATTTAATAACTATTTTAAATATTTTTCTTTTAAATATTCGAATATTTAATAACTACTTTAAATATTTATTAAATATTCTATGTGATTTAAAAGAAAAAATGATTTAAAATATTCGAATATTTCGAGTTACTCGAGTTGACGCGTCATATCTTAAGATAGAGGTGAGCGTTCGATCGAGTAGAGACAAAAAATTTTGAGTTATTCGAGTTGACCTGTCATATTTTACAACTCAAACTTTATTTGAAATTTTTTCGATTCGAGTCGAGTTTTCGAGTTCCTATAAAAATTTAATTAAATATAAAAATATTTTAAATCAATTTTTTCTTTTAAATCGAATATTTTTAAATTAAATTGAATATTTAAAGTAGTTATTAAATATTTGATGTGATTTAAATATAAAATATTAAATATTCTATTTTAAAAAAATATTCGTTTTAAAAGAAAAATGATTTAAAATATTCGACTATTTCGAGTTATTCGAGTTGACGCGTCATATCTTAAGATAGATGTGAGCGTTCGATCGAGTCGAGTCAAAAAAATTCGAGTTATTCGAGTTTACGCGTCATATTTTACAACTCAAATTTTATTTGAAATTTTTTCGATTCGAGACGAGTCGAGTTTTCGAGTTCCTATAAAAATTTAATTAAATATTCGGATATTTTAAATCAATTTTTTTCTTTTAAATTGAATATTTAAAGTTGTTATTAAATAATTGATGTGATTTAAATATGAAAATATTAAATATTCTATTTTAAAAAATATTAGATTTAAAAGAAAAAATGATTTAAAATAATTGAATATTTCGAGTTATTCGAGTTGACGCGTCATATCTTAAGATAGAGATGAGCGTTCGATCGAGTCGAGCAAAAAAATTGAGTTATTCGAGTTGACGCGTCATATTTTACAACTCAAACTTTATTTGAATTTTTTTCGATTCGAGTCGAGTTCCTATAAAAATTTAATTGTAATTATTTATTATGTTACCATATTTTGGAATTTTGCTTTAAGGACCAAATTGAAAGAATGCATAAATTACGAGGGCTAAATTTAGTGAATTGGTTCGAATTAGGGTTAACTTGATTAAATGTATAAATATGAAGGACTAAATGTGTTATTATACCAAGTTTTATAACAGCCACTTAACGACATTTAACGTCTAGTTACCATTTTATTCTAAAACATAAAGTTTAATTGTCATTTTGTGATTTTTGAAAGTTTGATTACCATTTTGTTTTTTTTTTACCAAAGTTCAGTGACTGTTTGTGTACTTTACCCTTTATTTTAATGTTCACAATTTTGCAACCACTTTTATCAAATAAAACATTAAAACCCTTGTAGCCTATTCCTTGTGTTTAAGACCGTTGACATACAAAACATTTTCAATGAAAATAGAAGAGTGATTACCAATGGAGCATATTCCTTCAATGTGGCCTTTAGAGTTATCACCGAAAGTTACCACTCAACCACTCTTTGGCTTTAGTTCCACGAATCTACTCTTGTCACCGGTCATATGTCTTGAGCATCCACTATCAAGGTACCATGAGTTTTGGCTTGAAGCTTTGGCCTTGTAGCAATGTTCCCCCTACAAACAAAGAAATTAGGCCTTGATTTTTGGTACCTAAATCATTTTGGGTCCATGTGTGTTAGCCCTCAAAACTTTGGTTCCCTTAGGGATCCAAGAAGCAATAGCATTCATGTTATTAGAAATAATGAGTTCCTTAGGAACCCAAACACTCCTAATCCTTTGACCTCTAGATTGCTTAGGAAAATTTATTTGTTTAGAAATAAAAGGTTTTCTTCTTACATATTGGGATATAGAAGAATTTCCCTTTTCAAAATGGTTTTTCCCAATAGCAATAGATGTTTTAAGATTATCCTCTTCCTTTGTGTGATAATCTTGAAAATCGGAAAGAAGTTTTTCAAGTTCAAGGTTTTTCTTTTTAAGATCATTTGAAAGATTCACTAAGTACAAAACATTCTTTTCCAATTCGGAGTTATTTTTTGAAATAGATTCATTTTGAGTTTTCAAATCGAAAATGTTTTTCTTGTTTCTCAAAATAGACTCCTTATATTTTCCAACTAGCTCATCATAAACCTCTTGCAATTCATCGTAAGCATCTTGAAGTTCATCAAAGGTAAAATCAAAATTAGATGAGTTAAGGTTTACCTTTGGTTCATCATCAATGGCCGTGAGACAAAGATTAGCCACTTCCTCCTCCTCCTCGGATGACTCCTCGTCACTCCAAGTTGCTACTTGAGCTTTGAGCTTGTTATTCTTCCCAAAGCTCTTCCTCTTCAATTGAGGACATTCTGAACGAATATGGCCGGATTTTTTGCACTCATAGCAAATTATTTGGTCATTCTCCTCTTCTTTACTCTTGGTCTTGAAGTCTCCTTTTCTAATGAACTTTCTCCCACGGTTGGACTTCATAAAGCGAGTGAATCGTTTGGCCAACATGTCCATCTCCTCATCTTCATCTTCGCTAGAATCGCTTTCATGGTATGAAGCTTTAAGAGCGATTCCAATCTTCTTCTTCTCAACATCCTTCTTATCAACCTTCTTCTCCTCCATTTTCTTTTCTTCTTTTCCCTTTTTCATGATCTCATGGGTGAGTAGAGATCCAACAAGAGCATCTAGCTTGAGAGTCTTCAAATCTCGAGCTTCAATAATAGCCGTTCTCTTGCTATCTCATGATTCTGGAAGAGAGTACAACAATTTCCTCACTAGCTTGTCTTCGGGGATGATCTCATCGAAACCCTTCAACCCATTGACAATGATCGAGAACCGATCAAACATCTTGGAAACACTCTCATCGGGATCCATTTTGAAATTTCCGTAGCTTAGATTTAGTAGCCCAATTTTTTTCCTTGATGTCACTAGTTCCCTCATATGTTGTCTCGAGGGTGCCCCAAACTTCCTTGGCATTCTCTATTGAAGACACCTTGGAGTAGATATCCGGACCAAGTGCACAAAAGATGACATGAAGAGCTTTATCATTTACTTGCATCCTTCTTCGATCATCTTCCATCATTTTAGATTTGACCTTTAGGACAAGTCTTCCTTCACTTTCTCTCTTCATTGGTATGAATGGACCTTCTTCAACCACATCCCACACCATGTAGTCGGTAGACTTGATGAAGAGCCTCGTCTTATTCTTCCAATATGGGTAGTTATCCCCATTGAAGAATGGTGGCTTGGTAGTGGATTGAGACTCGTAGAGGTTAGAATTTGAGGTGGATGTCATTGCTTGACTAGTTGTTGATCAAACTCTCCAGAATCGACTCAAGGGGGTTGTAATCCTTCCAATGAGTGTAGCTTTGATAACAATTGTTGAGTTGATCACACAATTACAAATGGCCAAGATGGGGTGAATTGGCGATAAAAATTTTGGTGGGTGAGAATATGAAAAATTAGAATGTTACACAAAGCAATTAGAGTGGTTCAAGTTCTCCAAACGAACTCTACATCCACTACCTTAGTTCCCACTAAGAATTTTCAACCAATCCACTACTTGAATTCTTCCCCTTTTCTTGGATGAGGAGGTAACCTTACAATTTGATTAAGCTTTCTACCCAAAGCTTAATCCACTCACTTTTACAAAGAGAAGTTTGGTAAACTCTACAAATTCCTCTCAAAGGATAATTGTTTACCCAATTACAATTTCACACTGCCCAAACTCACAATAAAAAGATTGAACACAATAGTTTGGTACAAGAATTTAACTCTAAAGGTGCAAAGTTTGGATTTGAATGCTTTGATGTTTCTTGTAGGTTCAATAAATGTTGCTTGTTCAATTGAGACTTGTTTTTATACCCTTGTAATGAATTCTAGCCGTTTGGGTAGTTGGGATCATCAATAGAGTCGTTGAGATACAATTTCCCGCAATAAATGCAGCTATGCTGCCTACCGTATCGGTACGGCTATGGGGCGTATCGCTACCTGTATCAAAGAGGAAAGAGCCGTTGTGACTGAAAACATCGCGTATCGATACGCTTAAAAGGCGTACCGGTACGGTTTTAAGGGGCGTATCGATATGGAAGGGCGTATCGATACTGGATTTGCTCATTGGAATCCCAAGTTTGGTTTTAATAAAAAGCGTATCGGTACGCATACTTAGCGTATCGGTACGGTATAACGGTCATTTAAATATTGGGATACCAACTAACTGACAAGTCAACGGTCGAAAATTAAATGCAAAGATTTTGCAAAGATAAGCTTGTTGTATCGATACGGTTGCAAAGCGTATTGGTATGGTGTCATTAAAATAGTTGCCTAGATTAATATCGTATCGATATGGGGTAATGTCGTATCGGTACGCTATGTCTATTAAAATTCTAGTGGCTAAAAATCGTATCGATACGCCTAAGGGTATCGATACGCCTGGGCGTTTTGGTGTAGTTTGGCTTGAAAATACATAGGAAAACTTAAAAATATTTATCATTTACGAACGATTTGTCTTGAGATATTATTTTGTTTAAAAGACTTGTTAATAGTGAGACTTTAAGGAGTACTTAAAAATTTATTGTTTTGCAAATTAGTCTATAAGTTTAGATGTTATATCAAAATCAATTTTGGTTTCACATAATAAATTAGTGAACATTATCTAAATCATGGGTTTTGATATGGATAGTATTCAAGGAACTGGTACTATCTTATAAAAATCTTTAGATTTAACAATATTCATAGTTTAACCAATTTAACTAAATAGAGCATAATTAAGTTAGAACTTAAAATCAACAAGACCATAATAAAATCATGCATTCAAGCCTTTTATGTTGAAAATATATTTTTTTAATATTAATGGGGTGCCTCGAATATGAAAGGTGTTTTTAATCTCATATTCGGATAAAAATATATTTCCTTATAAAAGGAATATCTCCATTTGGAATTTAAATCCATTTAATAATTAAGGGTTAAATTAAATTCAAAATATTATTTAGAATAAAATTAAAAGGTACCGATAAAGGGCGTTCGTGGGGTGCTACCGAACCCAAATTTTAAAATAAAGAATATATGTTTATTTTTATGGTGTTCGGTCTACCAAAGTGACCAGTGACGACTCCAAATGTTTTATTAATGGTAAATAAAATGGTAAATTTGATTTTAAAAATGAAGTAATTTGATTAAAAAGAAATTCTATTTTTCAAGATGAAAAGAACAAAAATGATTTTTTTTTCATATTATTTTAAAGATTAAATAAAATGGAAAAACACAATTATCATGATTTAATTGTAAAACCTAATTTCATATGAAAAACTCAATTCTTCAAATTAAATGAAAAATAAGGTAAAACTTAGTTTTCAAAACTAATCGTCGAGCTATTTTCACGCCGGTTCAAAAATAATTTCAACACCTAACAATAAATACCCTTAATATCCATTATTCATTCATTTGTTAGGTACCCGGTAATGAACACACTTAGTAATCATCTGTGACAAAACGTAAAATTGGCACCTCTATTCAAAAAGAGGACTTTGGCTTCTTGTAGTCTTCTCTTTTCCGTTAGTTAAAATTTTGTTTCACCAAAAAGATTAGAGGAATAAATTTTTAAAATTACATATTTACATTTAGTTTGGGAAAGTTCTCTCTGGACTAATATTACATTCTTAATAGTAATATTTTAAAACAAATTTCAAAAATATTATTCCTTTTATTTTATTAGTTATTACATAATTTTCGATTGATGTGGATAAGAATATTCTTAAAGGTTGAATTTACACCGGGTAAATTGCAACAATATTATTGCTGAAATTTTTGTTTCAAGATTTAGAGTGCTTTTTATTTTATTTCATGATCTATAGTGACTGTTATTATATCGAGAGAGTCGTCGGGACTACATGCCGACCTCAGAGGGGCTCATCGGGACTACATACCGACTTCATTCAAACAAAAAGAAAGTCGCCATGAAAGCGACATGGCCACCTGCAGTAATCATTGAAAGTCACTTCTGCAAAAATTATTGTTTACTCCATTAATTTAATAAAAATCACCATAAATTATGAAATAAAAAAATTATCTTAAACTTTAAAATAAAAAACTCAACAACAATATTACTGCAATTTACCTAATTTACACAAGCATAAGTTTTTATTCGTCAAAATTGAATTTATCTTTAAAAATTGTACTTATGAAAATAACCCATCTAATTTAATTCTATATTTCCTCACAATATAAACGAGATTTGATAATATAATTTTAATCTGACTTCTACTTAAATTGATTTATTTATTATTTACTATAATTTATTTGACAAATTGTTATAAATAGTAAAAAAAACTTTAAAAAACTAGATTTATTAAACATTTAACATTTGATAATATACAAAAAAATATATATTTTAAAGAGTAACGAGGATATACAAATATGCTAATGATTTTATACCGGTGTAATTAATAACTAACTTATTGAAGAAAAACAACATAACATTGAGGGGGGAATTAAATTGCGTGAGAATAGTTTTACGATTTTACATGTAAATATTTTCATTTTAATTTTGGAAGTTTAACTTAGTTACCTAGAAAATATATAATAAGTACAATTTGGTTAAGTGTTCTTTTAAATAATTTTATATTTCTCCAATCGAAATTGTTATTTTACGAATAAAAATTCTTTATCTTTTTCGGTGCTCTTTTTTATGCCCAACACTAAAAAAATTAAACCCTACACCTCTAACCATAATTTTTTAAACTATTAAAATTAAACTCTACACCCTACCTCTTATGAACTCCAACCATAAACCTTAAACCTTATTTTCTAGTGTTAGTGTATAGATAAGGGCACCAAAAAGAGATGAAAGATTTCTATTCTTATTAAAATTTCTATCAAATAAATCAAACAAAATAATATAACATTCTCAATATTACGCAACTCAATGTTACAAATGCATCCTTAGAGTTTCTCTGGTTTCTTGATCAAACAGCTTTTTAAAATGGATTAAAATGGTGGATTTGTACGCGTGGGAAAGTTGGTCTTCATAGTAGTTAAGACTCTCACTATTGATAATACTTTAATTATGGATGGTAACATACGAAATTGTTTTGATAGATTTTAAACGGATCTGTTTCAAATTAGATATTTGTTATTTAACAATTTCACTTTTTTTAACTATTGAAATTTGTTTTTTGTTTTTTTGGTTAAACAGTGTAAGAGAACAAAGTAATTTTCTTTGAAGGATGAGCAGGTACGATACAGTTATGGTATTTGTTTGTTAGCTTCACCTATTAAGTATATTTTTAAAATATAATAATTGTTCCAAATATTAATAAATTAAGATATTTAACTCATTAACCTGTGATTAAATTTCCCATACTGCAAAATTTTGAATGCCCCAGCAAAGTAGGAAAGCCAGATGAAATTTAAAATCCAATGGATTCTCTGTATCTGGATATAAATGCACAGGTAAATCTGTTTGTAAATCCCAGAATTGTTTTCTTTTTCTTTCTTGCCAAACAAAAATGGAGAAATCATCTGAAACCAAAGAGAAAAATGAAGAAGCAGCAGCAAAATTAGCTATATGGGATTGTGGCAGCCCTTTATATGATTCATATGAACTGGTATCACTCGGTCATCTAATCGAACGGCATCTAATGAAACTGCCATATCTTGGAACTTCAAAGAGACTGACTCCCACCAGAACCAGCTCTTCTTATCCATCTGATGTCATTGTCGCCCCTGCCGCCATTGCAGATACTCCCAGAGCTAAAGAATCTTCTACTCTAATGAGTAGCTTGGGAGAATGCTTGGGGAGAAAGTTTTGGAAGAGAAAAAGATTTGGAACAAGTTTCATCTGAGGTAAACCAAATGTTTGGGAAATTTTTGCTGCTTTTGTTGATTGCCGTTCTCATCAATTCTTGGTCTTCAGTAATATGCATGAATCTGGTCAGTTATAAAATCATGTAAGCAAGCATGTTATATGCAGAGCTCCCAGTGCCTTGCTTGGGGCCTGCAATGCACCAAAAATGGTCTGAAATCTGAATAACGTGTCTCTAGCTACTCCAGATGTGTTCAATGTTGGATGGTTCCTTTTATTTGCATGATGAATATTTAACATAATGTAACACCCAAAAGTTACGCCCAAATTGTAACCCTTAGATTTGAAAAATTACTATTTTAGAAATCTAATTTTAAAATCCTTAATTCTTGAAACCCTAATAATTTGGGAATTTAATTAAGAAATCTTAATTGAGTTTTGAAGACTAATTGAGCATAAATTGGACTTTGTGGCATTGAGAATTTTAGTGACCATTGCTAAATAAGGGTAAAATTTAGCTTCTCTTCTGTAAACTCTAGTTAATTCAAGGCTACACCTTGTAATTTACCATTTGTCCCAAATATTTAATCCAAAAACCCTGCATTCTTCTCCATACCCCGCCTTGTCGACAGCATAGAATCACAACCCATTTGTTTTTACTTTGTCGGTTGCTAAGAATTTGAGGAATTATTAGTCGGCTTTTTGCTCTGCCATTCATCCCATCGCACTCGGATTTGGTAAGCCCCGAACCTCGAACCATCAATCCCTCGCACTTTTTAATAACATCTCACACTCGAGCATCTCAGTTGCCCAGTTCAAAGGAGTCGAACCAATAACCAATCCTTTAAATATATTTTACTTTTTATAATTAATTATTATTGATTTACTTTCAATGCTCTTAATTTCACTACTTATTATATCAAATATACAACCGTATATTACTAGAGTTTTTGTTTAAGAATACATATAAAGCCTTTGTGCATAAACAGTAAGCTCTCACTTTTGTCATATATATACTATAAATACTTTTCAGTGCTACATACTACTGATTTTGAATATATATATATATATGTGTGTGTTTTTGTGTGTTTTATGATTAATAAGTATGCAATTTATTATTTTCCACTTTCACTTTGATATACAATAGTAAGTGATATAGAATTATGGAAGTTACCTTGACCTGAATCGACAATTTGATCTGTAGTTCGTTTAGAACCAATTCGATCCGCTGATCGTTCCGTCAATTCGAACTCAAAAATTAAGTTTTTTGTAGTTGGTCTTTAAGAGAGTTGTATATTGGATTTTGACGTGAGTTATTATTATGTTAAAGATGATTACGACTCTCCTGGTGAGACCAACGACTTACCTCCATCTTCACCTGTTCGGACTGCCCCTACACGTACTACGAGATTTACACGTGAGTAATATTTGTATTAGTGTTCTAGTCTTAGTTTGGTGGCATAGTGATTCAAGTGCTAATATAGAAATTAATCTCATAGTTTGGTGGCAAAGTGATTCAAGTGCTAATATAGAAATTAATCTCATAGGTATTGATACAACTGAAACTCGTGCTTCTGGTCGTGAGAAACATATTATTTAGTAAGTTGAGTTGCTTTGGCTAAGGTGTGTTCTCTTTCTGTGCTACATACTTTGTTTGTGACTGTAATTTTACGCTTGAGTGATTTTCAACTGTGTTGTGATTTTACATTATATTTTTCGTGCATATTATTTTCATATTGTGAATAAAACCGTGATTTAAAATAAATGAGCCGTGAATTCCTGATTTATTATCTGGCTGTGTTGAAACTGTAAAAACTGTGATATTATTATACTGTGTTATCATGGGTTGAGATTGTACGGAGGAATTTCAGTGGTTTTATACCACTTGTGTTGGTGACTATGTAGCGAGAGGTTCTTGGGAACCTACTCTTTTTTGTGACTATACAGTATGGGTGCATTGCATTGTGATTTTATAAAACTGTGTTTAAACGTGCTTTATGTCTTTTAAATATTTTTGTGAAACTGTGTTTGTGATTGCTTGCACTTTAGAGATACACAGGCTCAATAGCTAACTCTCCATAGTTTCTTTTACAGATATCTTGGACTTTATAGCTAACTCCCCATAGTTTCTTTTACAGATATCTTGGACTTTAGGCGACTTGGTACTCGGAAGATCTATTTATTTTATCAATTCTATTTTATCTTTATTTTGGACTTATTTATTTTCGAGAATATTTTATTATTAAGATTATTTTGGGATTTTAATGTAATTTCGAATTTGGAACTTATTATTTTTAGCATTTGTTTTCATACTTTAAATTTGAATGTTTTATTTAAATTATAAGATTATTATTTTAACGTTCGAGTTTTATAATTATTGAGATAAATTATACTCTTATTATCATTTATGCTATTTAATATATGATAATATTATGTACATAGGCGGTGGAAACTGAAAGTTTTCACAAGTGCCTTATTTTTAGGGTATAGGGAGTTAGATTAGGGTATAGGATTTAGGGGTTTAGGTGTAGGGGTAGAATTTAGGAATAGTTATTTCAATTTAAGGTTTAGGGTTATAATTTAGGGTTTATAGGTTAAAACTTAAATCTCACCATATTACCCTAAAACTAAACCCTAACCTATAAACCCTAAAGTATAACCCTAAACCTTAAATTATAATTTGAAAGTAAATTATAATCCCTTAATATATTATAATTTGAATTGGTTTCTTGAGGATATAGTTTTTAATTGTGACTTTTTAAATTCGACTTTTTTCTTCTAATCCAGGTTTAGGGGTTACGCATAGCATTGACAAAGTTTTACATGATTGGACTCGGAGTCTAAGGCTATTGAGTTATGTACTCTTCATTCAACGAGTTCAAAATTCGAGCTTTTACTTTCTATGATATGGAGCTATGTCTATGGACAAAATCATCCACCTGTCTTCAAACAATGAACTAAAAAGCAAATATCTTTCGACAGCTGATCGACCCACGACAATGCGCTTGAACGCTCATGTACTTGCATGATAGTGTTTGTTCGAACTATGACTCAAATGCTAAAAATGTTACTTCCAAAATCATAATGTAATAATTGTAATATCTATAATATACCTAATAATTACAAAAAAACCAAATGAATTAAGAAAAGATGATTGCAGCAGACTTTTGGGAGGTTCACCATTTCCCCTTCTTTCTAGTTTCTTAATACAAATAATTTTCTAAGCTCGAAAACAAGGTATGACGTACTCGATAGCTTTAAAATTTCCCGACTTGCTTACCGTGGAAACCGACATAGTTTAATGAAATCATGAATCTCTAGGGCTGTGATGGAGTAGGAGATGTTGGTGGCTTCAAATCAGGATACTGCAACCATAAAGAACGTAGACATTCAGAAATGGAAGCAGTTTTTCTCAGTTCATGAAACTGTAGGACAACACTAGGAGAAATGAGAATTCATGGATTAATAAAAGTGACATTACAGAAGCATATGGTGAAAGTGGTCTAGGGAATCCGGAGTTTCCATCAGTCGTGGATTCTGTTTTGGGAACTGAATTAATTTGAGGGGATTCTGCCACTGCTTCAACTTCCGGCTCTGGTTTTGCCTCCGTAGGTGAAAGAGTGGTCTTGCTAGTTGCAGGACGTGATGGAGTAGGCGAGGTTGGAGGCTTCAAATCTGGATACTGCAACCATAAACAAAGGAAATATAAGCATTTTCCCAGTTCTAATACAAGTGTATACAATAGCATATGAAGTGACAAAAGGGACATTACAGAAGCATATGGTGAAAGTGGTCTAGAAAATCCAGAGATTCCATCTGCCTCAGATTTCGTTTGGGGAACCGAATTAATTTGAGGGGATTCTGCCACTGCTTCAACTTTCGGTTCCGCAGGTGCAGGAAGAGCCTTGCTAGAGGTACTTGTTGGAAGAAGGGCCACTCCAATTTGCTGAGTTCACAGGTAAATACAAATATACAGAAATTTGCCATGGATAAGAAGCAAGGTTTTATTGTTGTGAAACTATGAGGGGCTTTGAAAGAACACATTGTGGAATAAATTGATCAATGCGCAGCAGATACCTTTACATCATCAACAAGTTCCGTAGGAGCCACCTTTGTGTTTATGAATTCGCCAACTTGCTGCAGAGTTTGCTTTCGTTCCTGTTACAAATAGTTGGGTAGAAACTAGGAAGTCAAGTTAAGCCATTATGGACTTAGGGTACTAGAGAATAAAATCAAGTGACGTATTCAATATTTATTCGTAACCATATTGTTAGAACTTAAATATATCAGTTGGGCCATTCCCAGTGATCTTAAGCTTTTTGGACAATCACTCACTTGATTTAATATGGTATCTAAGCTCTAGAGTCCAGATTCTACACCTTGTGTACTGGTGCATACTGCATAATGGACTGTGCAATGCTTATTTATCTTTGTTCAGCCTGTGTTCTTTCAACACAATAGTATAAGAAAATAACTCAAATAGAAAGTGGAGACTTACCTCTGAAAATAGGAGTTTCTGGCTTACAATCTGCACAATAGCAACTGAGCCTAGAAGTTGAAGGATTGTTTCTAACTGCAGAAGATATGGTAATGCCACAATTTGAGTTGTATATATATAAACCTGAATCAAAATAATGACGAAAGAAGAAATACAGAATCAAAAGTAATTGAAGGATTGAAAAGCCTAACCTCTGAAAAAAACAAAAAGCCTAGTCCAGCAGCTGCAGCAATACCTACAGCAACAGATAGGCCATCTGATCCTTCCTGCAGATTATCACAATTGAAGAAAACCAATAAGAAAGGCTGAAGAACTTTCCACCAAAAGCCATGGATGGTCTAAGAAGTCCGTATGAGATCAAATCTTAGAAGTGCATAAGCAATCAGGGGATAAAGACCCTACTCCGAAGGCCTCGGTGAATGTTGCTGTTAGATTTCCAAGGTCAAAGCCTTTCTTTGGTGTTATCCAGGGAAGACCACTGTTCTGCAGAGTTGAAACCAGTCTCAAAAGAAGCAATTGCAAGGTTAATAAAGAGATAAAGGAAAGGAGACATATAGAACAGAACATACCACCCATCCCCGTGGTCCGTCTGCTCCATCTTTTACTGCATAAGCAGCTTTGAATCCATTTACAGTGACTAACTCCGCAACCAGTTCAGAGTTCCCATCAAATCTGGCTTTCAACACAAATTTGAACAACATTGGAAGATGAAGCAAACAAAAGTTCTAATTTCATCTTTCTTACAACCAAAATACATATATGAGAGAGAACACAATTTTCAACTTATGTTTGTGCAACCAATACACAATCCATTTAATCTCAGATACAGAGATAATTGTCAATAACAGTGGATTCTCAACTAATTACTCTGCCCTTATTGATTTCTTTTTTTGGCTTAAACGAATTCCACTAGAAATGCAGGTGACATAGACAATGACTGACTATTTCACCTTTTGAAATGATGGTATGGAACTTGGAAGTATAAATGCTAGGAATTCATGTATGAACACAAATATATACACACAAGGCTTAGGGTTCAAAAAATCTTACTTGTCTATTATGAAAAAGGTGGTATTTTCTGGTTCCTTGAATTTCAAAGACAGTTTTTTCAAGAACCCTGGTTTATCTTCACCATTATAGGCAATTGACACTGGCTTTTTCCCCAAACCCCTTATGTCAGGGCTACCAATTTCTTTCAACTCCTTGAGTGGCCTTATGTCCAGCAACTGAGCAGTGGCATCATCACCTAGCTTGGCATAAGCATTCCTTGCAGACTCAACTCCCCACGGCTTTGGATTCTTCAAAAGCTGAGATAAAACCAATGGAACAGCCAAAACAACAGCGCCGCCAGCTACAACCGTGGGATTATCAGCTGCGAAACCGACGACACTATCAAGAATCCCAGTCGGATCTACTTCCAATGAAGAGGGGGATCCCGTAGTCTGCTGCAAGGCTTCCTCGTATGATAAAGCTTTAGCGAAACCAGCGGGGAGAACTGATGACAGTAGCACTATGCCCCCATGCAAGCTTCTCGACAAGCACTCGTGCAAAGCTGGTTGTGTCTTAGTAAAAGCCGGGGAGTTTGGGAGCTTGAGAGGTGAAGCAATGGAGACCAATGGGGATTTTCTGGTTTCAGTTCTTCTCTCGGAGAGAACCGAGAGCGGTGTCGAGCTTGGAGTTGCTGCATTGAGGGTCTTCATTGCATAAGTTTTATGCAAAGAGATGGGGGTCTTCATTGCATAAGTTTTATGCAAAGAGATGGGGGTCTCAAAGATACGGTGGAAAAGCTTGAACCATCAACAATGGAGGGGTTAGTTGATGAGGATTTTTTTGTTGTCCTTGTGGAATTGGTTGGATCACAAAGGCTTAGACCCTTAGGCCTTAGCTTTGGACGGAACAAGTTGGCTGCTGCAGTTTGGATGCTGAGGTGGAATGAGATATGACATCTCTGCCATTCATTGCATGACACGTAGGTAGTGAGATGAGAGGCTTTCTGATGATGTCCTTGGATGGACTGTCTGATCTTAAACGCCAGTTCTGTGGCTCATATTTGTCTGGAATATTAGGCCCTAGGTTAGGGGTGTTCAAAAATCAAAAGTATCCAATCTGAGTGATTTGGCATGTTAATCCGTCGATTTGAACACTAAAAATTTGGATAATTTTCCATAAAAAAATTATTTGATCCGTGATTTTTTTAGAATAGTTAAGTTGGATTTGAACCGAATTTTTTTATAATCGAGTACTCTATCCAACCCGATACTTTTGATATATATAATTTAAATTATACTTTATAATCGGTGCATCTTGTAGAGACTTCGGGAAACATGATATTATTGGTTTAAGGGTCTCTAAGCTAACCATTCCTTGAAAGAAAAGCATATCAAACAGACAAAGATTAAACAAAGATGTGAAGGCCATAATAAAACCATGTTGCATAATTGCTTTAATATGTCAAAAAGCAAGTTCTCTCTCCCAGTCAATGTTCTCCCATCTCTCTGATTCTTCGCTCCAACTTCCGGTTGTGGGCTTGGTTGTGTCTGGTGAGGATTGTCTTGGCAAGGAGGTGGTTTAGAGCCTCTGTTGTGTTAGTTTTTTTCGTCTTTTCTTTCCCTTCTTGCTCGCCCACAAACCTTCTTACCTCTCCCTTTCTGGTTACTGTCTGAGTCCAAGGAAGCATTTAAGCCCGACTCAAGGCATTAATTCCTGCATCCTCTCCAAGCCTGTAGGAGCATTTACTCTTCATTCCTGCAGAAAATCATGCCTAACAGTGGAACTAGTCTTAGCATAGGGGTCGTTGACACCAACTTCCCAAACAATCATGAAGATCCCAAACCTCCAAATCAGGAGTTCCTCGATGAGCTTGAGCTCAACGAAGACAGCGAGGTCAACTTCACGCTGAAAAATCTCTCTTTGCTTGGAAAACTGCTGACTGCCTCGTCCATCAAAATCCTGGCACTAAAGGCCATCCTGAAGAAAACATGGAAATGCGAAGGGCTGGAGTGCCATGACTTAGGAAGGAACTTCTTCCTCTTCATCTTCCAAACGACAGAAGAACGCCATCGCATACTCGGTAAAAAACCGTGGTCGGTGTAAGACTCCCTGCTTATACTGAAAGAATGGCAACCGGATAAGGCGTTGGAAGAAATCGACTTCTCAACGGAAGAATTTTGGGTTCAAATAATCAATCTACCAGTAGGATTGACCACCAAAGACAATGTTCGACGCATTGGGAAACTGTTTCTAGTGTACTATGGCTCAACGCTGGAAGACGACGACGAAAAGGTGGCCTGGAACGGAAATGTCGGCATCCGAGTAGCCATCAGAGTAGAGGATCCGCTTAAGACAGGGTTTATCCTAAACAGAAAGAAAGATAAGGCTCTGGAGGTTGGCTTTAAGTATGAAGCACTGCCGAGATTTTGCTTCCGTTGTGGCCGTCTGGGACACGTCGAACGTGAATGCAAAAATGACCTGGTTATGGTGAAGCTATCTGGGAAATTCGGGACGTGGTTACGCGCCTCTAACGGTTTCAGGCAGCAAGGTTCGGCCTCTCTGAAGCCGGCCACCACCACAGCGGGACCGTCCACGCTACAGGACAAAGGAGAAAAAGGAAAGGACAGTGCCAACTGGAGCATTGTCAGAGGGCAATCTAATCCAAATCTCCTTGATCTTAATGTATCGTCCAAGGAAACCCCTCTTACGTCCCATCTCCTTTGCTCAAAGTCAACCCATTGTTTCCTCTTTGGGAAAGCAATGAAGCAACCTTTCACAAAGGAAACATAGGAGCTAACATGGTTATAGGGCCTGCACAAGAGATTCTACCGTCCTTTGCCTCCAAGGAGAGATCTGAACCATGGCAAATTACCGAGAAAGCTGAAGGCAATTCAAATCATACATTGGAAGGTATGCTGGCAGTTGGGTTTGATCGTATGGAAGTGTCGACCACCAAGAAACGCAAAAGAGAAGATGATGGCTATGAACTGTTTGGCCCGGCAAAAAGGCGTGAGCTCTGGGAGCAAGTTTCGAATACAATTTGCCAAATTGGTCCCCAAAACTGGGCTATATCGGAACGGAACATAGCAGCCTCTGAAGATATGATTACGGCGGCCTTGTTCCCCGAATCTATAATTCAATCCTCTGCTATAATTCAACATATTGAACGAAAGAAAAAAGGAAGAAATTATGGATCCAGGAGGCTTACGCTGATCAGGAAGGCGGCAAGAAGGAAGTTTGCCATGGAATGCACCAGGGTCATGATCGATGAAGCGGGACTCATCCAACTGGGAATTGATCCGTTTGGTAAGACCATTACCCGGATTCCGACAATGTGCATTGACGACAATTTTTCTCTCAATGAAGAGATTATTATCAGTGATGGAGAAGATTTGGTCCCGTTGGAGAAGACAATGGCATACCCTAACCCTTTCAAGGATTCTCTCCAGGCATCGGATAACTCCAGTGGGAGTTATCCGAGTTCACCATGAAGCAAGTAATATGCGTAGCCCATGTTAGGAAGGGACGTGGGTGCTTTCTACGGCTTAATCCTTCCCCTCGGATCACAGAGGCTCACAGAGAGCAGGCGGATCCAAGGCTTTTGTGTAGGTGTTGCTCTGCTATGTTACAGACCCACCACGACGCGGGAGTAGCTAGACTGAGGGAGAACTCAATGGTCTCCATTCCTCCATATCGGGTGATAATGGCTTTTGTCTTGATAAGGATCGACGGTGACTCGTCGGAAGCCTGTCTCTGGGAAGAGCTCTCAGACAAGGCCGGTGTTGCAATCTCGAAGAAGGATATGAGATGTCCATTTTTTAGTTGTCCTATGATTCGTCTAGTGTTTTCCGGTTGGTTTCTGTCGGATGTCCGGTTATCGTCTTCCTTTGCTTTTGCGTTTGGTCTGTTTTTAGTTTTTTTTCTTGCTTGTGTTTGTGTTGAGAAGTTGGTTGCCCATCCTTGCATGGATGTTGACAGTGCTCCGACTGTTGGTTTAGGGAGCTGTAGGACCGACGCTCATGGCCTTTCATGGCTTATGGCGGCGCTCGTAGGTTGTTGGGGAAAGTGGGCTGTGGTGAGCCCGCCTTGTCTGCTTTCTCTTATGTTTCCTTTTATTTATTAATGAAGTAAGTCTCTTTGATAAAAAAAACCATGTTGCATAATTTGAAAACATAACAAGTTACAGTATGTTTTTTAAATTACATATATGACCACTTAATTATGTGGTTGATGTCGATTCGTTTATTATATTTTTAATTTTAACAAATATACCACTAAATTATTTAAATAGTTTTAATTAAGCCACCAACCGTTAAAAAAAAAATAGAAAATTTGACGTGACTGTTAAATAAAATTGGTATAATTACACATTTGGTTTCCGTTATTTACACAATATATTAATTTAGTCTTAATTTTAATCTAATAAAATAAATTAATTATTGAATTAGGTGGTGACACGTGTCACCTAATTGGAGAAAGAAAAATGAAAGCAAGAAAAATTATGCTAGGTGGATTCAAACCAACAATCTTGGAGTGAGAGTGCAATGCACTTGCCACTGAGCCAAGCTAATTTATGTGATATGAGGTCCATCATTTAATATAGGGTAAAGTACACAGACGATCACTGAACTTTGGTAAAAAAACAAAAATGGTAACTAAACTTTCAAAAATCACAAAATGGCAATTAAACTTTATGTTTTATAACAAAATGGTAACTGGACGTTAAATCCCGTTAAGTGACTGTTATAAAGTTTGGTATAATAACACATTTAGTCCTTTATATTTATACATTCAATTAATTTAGTCCTGATTCGAAACAATTCACTAAATTTAGCCCTCGTTATTTACGCATTCTTTCAATTTGGTCCTTAAAGCAAAATTTCAAAGTATGGAAACATGATAAATAATTTCAATTAAATTTTTATAGGAACTCGAAAACTCGACTCGAATCGAAAAAATTTCAAATAAATTTTGACTTGTAAAATATAACGCGTCAACTCGAATAACTTGAAATTTTTTACTCGACTCGATTGAACGCTCACCTATATCTTAAGATATGACGCGTCAACTCGAATAACTCAAAATATTTGAATATTTTAAATCATTTTTTAAATCGAATATTTTTTTAAAATAGAATATTTAATATTTTCATATTTAAATCACATCGATTATTTAATAACAACTTTAAATATTCAATTTAATTTAAAAATATTTGATTTAAAAGAAAAAAATGATTTAAAATATTCAAATATTTAATTAAATTTTCATAAGAACTCGAAAAATCGACTCGACTCGAAGCGAACAAATTTCAAATAAAGTTTGAGTTATAAAATATGACGCGTCAACTCGAATAAATCGAAATTTTTTGACTCGATTTGATCGAACGCTCACTTCAAAATTTAATAACTACTTTAAATATTTTTCTTTTAAATATTAGAATATTTATTAACTACTTTAAGTATTTGAATATTTTAAATATTGTTTTCTTGTAAATTGAATATTTTTTAAATTAAATCGAATATTTAAAGTAGTTATTAAATATTCGATGTGATTTAAAAGAAAAAATGATTTAAAATATTTTTATGACTTGAGGTACAACATAATTTTAGGAAATGTACTTTTAGGAAAATGAAAGGTAAGGTAATGTGGTTTTAGGAAAATCGAACATGAAGTATTTAACCAAATTAAATAAATCAAAATTATATTAAGTCAATTTAATTTAATTTTGATTTATTTAACTAAATTGATTTAATATAATTTTGATTTTATTAACTTAATTTTGATTTATTTAATTGGGTTAGATATTTCATGTTCGATTTTTCTAAAATCAGATTTTCTCTCTTTTTATTTTTTTCGAACATTAACAAGCATCTAAGACATATATTAATTGTTGTACCTTAAGTTATAAAAATATGCTTGGCCTAGTGGTAAGCACACCTTATTTTCACTCCAAGGGCGCTTGTTCAAATCCACCTAGGGCCAATTTTCTTGCTTTCATTTTTCCGGGCATTAACAAGTATTTAAGACATATATTAAATGGTGTACCTTATATCACAAAAATGTGTTTGACTTAGTGGCAAGTGCACTACATTTTCTCTCCAAGGTTTTTTCCTTCTCCAATTAGGCGACATGTGTCATCACCTGATTGAAGGGGAAAATAAATTTATTAAATTAAATAAAAATAGATAAAGTACTCCAATAAGGTAGTGACACGTGTCACCACCTAATTCAATAATTAATTTATTTTATTAGATTAAAATTAGGACCAAATTGATAGATTGTATAAATAATGGAGACCAAATGTGTAATTATACCAATTATATCAATTTGTGTTTGGATTATGTATTATGATATTTAAATTTTACGTGTTTCTTATGTGATTTTTTATATAAAAAGGTTAGATTAAAAAACAAAAAATATAAACCAGGTATGCGAGTTTTATGGGTGCCCGGTAATTACGGGCTGGCAAATATATTACCCAAATAATCAAGTACTCAGCACTTCGGGTACCTGGATTTAAACACCCCTACCATAGGTTGCCGCTAAAATGAAGCGGACGCCTACGTAAGTTTTTACACACAAATTTTTTCATGAGACAGTATTTGGCTTCCACCTAAACTATTACTCATACCTACATAAATTTTTAACAAAATTTTGATTTTTTTTTTAAATTTTCATCCTTCATTGCATTCATGACATGCTTGACGTTTTTTTTTGAAAGATAGATACAGCTCCTCCTAAACACACGTTTGATGCGGACAATAGGATCTCTGTGCCTTCGCTTTACATGGCCAAAATTAACGTCATTTCGTAGATAATTTTTTGTTGTATTTTATTTTGTTAAATAATTTTAAAATATATATTATAGGGGTAAAATAGCTGGAGAAATAAGTTTGACTCTTTTAAATTCAAAAGAAATACATACACTCTGTTTAACTATATTTATCACTTGATAAATTTTTGTGATCAATTTTTCAACTTCAAATTTTTATTTTTTTAAATATATTATTTACGAATTAGAAAATTTAATCCAAATGATTTTTTTAAATTATTTAACAAAATACACCCAAATAAAATTATTTAAAAATGATATTCATTTTGACCACGCAAATAAAATACATGTACATTTGACAAAATATGCCTTTACTCTGTGTGGTCAAAATGACAAATCTATAAATTGAGCTAAATTTAAAATTTAGCTCCATGAACTAAAAAATGTCTCAAGATTTTTTTTTTCATATGATATTTGTTTGTTTAACTGATAAATATGGGCGAATCTATTAAGGTACTTGGTCGGTCACGTGACCCACCATTAATCTTTTGGGTAAAATATAACCGAGGTCATTTAATTATGGGAAATGTTACATTTAGGTCACCTAATTTTTAAAAGTTATATTTGAGTCACTCAAGTATGGATAAAGTTACATTTGGATCACTCAACTATGGGTAAGGTTACATTTAGGTCACCTAATTTTTAAAAGTTATATTTGAGTCACTCAAATATGGATAATGTTACATTTGGATCACTCAACTATGGGTAAGATTACATTTGGGTCACCTTTCATACATAAACAAAATTACTGCTACAAAAATTACATTTGGGTCAATCCTCAAATGTTCAAACTTTTGATAACCTTTGCCTTTGAAACTCGAAAGAACTTTCACGATATCACACTTATCTCTTTAAACGTTCTATTTTAACAAGAAAAAATGGCTGATCCTAAATTTCTTTGCCTTTGAAACCCGGAAGAACTTTCACGATATCACACTTATCTCTTTAAACGTTCTATTTGACAAAAAATAGTCTATCCCGAATTTCTTTACTCATCCCCCACTTCAACTTTCTTGTCACTTTTATCAATTCAGGATTGTTATTACTTTTTTAATTTTTTTTAATTAGGGAGGTTTCTTTAACAAAATGCATTTTTTATGCTTATTTAGTTTGTTGTAGTCAAATTGATTGTCTAAAAGAATTTGTGGCCTTAAACCTTTAAATAAGGTAAATAGGTGAACTACCAAACTTAAATTTATGGATCCGCCCCTGCTGATAAATCTTTGGTTCTTGTTACCTTAATTTTTAAAAATTATTAATCTTAAATTATTGGAGTGCTATACTTTGTTTCTTACCAGTATGAGATTCATGAGTTAGAAAATAAAGATCAAATAAGAATTTTTAACTCATGAACGAAATAGATGAGAAATAAAGAATCATACACCAATACCTTACAAATATTATTGACGTTAGTTTATATAGGTATAATTGGAGTGTTAGCCTTTGTTTCAAAATGATATGGAATTTAAGAGTTAAAAAAGAGGGATTATATTAAGAAATCTAGAGAAAATTGTTTAGTTTATGAATCCCACATTAATAAAATAAATAAATTCTAACACTCGAATTATGCCTGTATAAACTAATGTTAATACTATTTTCTTAAAAAAATTGTGGATCTAAATTTAAATTTCGTTCTTATTTATTTATTTTTCATTTTCATCCTTCATTCCATTCAAGGCATGGTTAACGTGTTATTATTTTAGAAGATACTTGTAAAACTTATGTTTGATTTTGATATAACAAATTATTTTAAGGACTTATTTGCAAAGTAAATAAATTTTTAAGTACTTTAAAGTCTCACAATTGACAAGTAATTTTAAGCCCAAATTGTTTTCCAAAGTCAAAACTTAAACCCTTTAAAATTTTTAAGTGTTTTTAAGCCAAACTTTACAAAAACGTATAGGCGTTTCGATACACCCAAGAGTGTTTCGATACAGCCAAAACTTTATTTGGCTACTGGAAGAAACTGTTTCGATACGACTTAAGTTGTTTCGATACAACCTTCTTTTGGGTTTAAAAATTTTAGGCATCTCGGATTGATACAACCTAGCTATTTCGATACGGTCTGAAAGATTTGTAAAATCTTAACATTTATTATTTTTTACCGTTACTTGTCATAAATTGGGAATGAGCAGCTTTTAAAAAACAGTTGACTCGTATCGGTACGCCTTAGGGCCGTTTCGATATGGAAATTGACAGTAACTCAAGTGAGAAAAATTGCATTGGTGCGACCAAAGCCATTTCGATACAACCCCTTATAGTGTTTCGATACGCGTTCCTGCGTTTCGATACGCCACTCTTTATTACTTGCAACGACTCTTTCTATTTTGAGACAGTGATCGGTATGAGCCTTTGTGTTTCGATACGGGTAGGTGTAGAAGTGCATTTATGGTGAGAAATAAAGGCTCCAACGTCTCTATTGATGACCTCAACCACCTAAACGGCTAGAAATCAATGCAAGAGTATAAAATCAAGCCTCAAAAGCTTCAACAACAACTATTGAACATACTTGCAACATCCAAGCTATAATCCAAACCCGTGTGCTTCTTAAAAGCTATATCTTGTACCCAACTTGTTGTAATCATTTTGATAATCATTAGTTAAAGTTTGAGAGAGTGTTTTGATTGTAATTGCGCAAACTTTTCAGTCTTGTGAGAGATATTTTCATTTGCAAAATTCTTCTTTGTAAAAGAGAGTCTTTTGGGCCAATCTTTGGGTAGAAAGATTGATCAATTGTAAATGTTACCTCATAAGCCTAGAAAATGGGAAGAACATCTAGTCAAAGTTGTTGAAAATCTTTAGTGGGAGCTAAGGTAGTGGATGTAGAGCTTGTTAGAAGCTTGAACCACTATAAATTGACTTGTCCTTCATTTTTTTCAATTTCCTTTTTGCTCCCTCAAATTTTAAATAGCCAATTCACCCCATTTTGGCCAAATCACATTAAATTGATCTTAAGAGAGTGTTGATCAACATTTGGTATCAAACCACATTAAATTGCCTTGTCCTTCAACAATTGGTATCAGAACTTAACTTTTTGAAGGCTTCACATCCACAAGAGGAGATCTTAGGAGAGTGTTGATCAACATTTAATCAAAGCCATGACTTCTACCTCCGGGGCTAACATGTACGAGTCACAGTCCATCACTAAACCATCATTCTTCAATAGAGATAACTATACCTTTTGGAATAACCAGATGAGGCTCTTTATCAAGTCCAACGACTATGTTCTTTGGGATGTAGTGGAAGACGGACCGACAATTCCAATGAAAAGACATGATGAAGGGAGACTTGTTCTGAAGACCAAGGTGGAAATGACCGATGAAGATCACAGAAAATTCCACGTAAACGACAAGGCTCTACACATGTTATTTTGTGCACTTGAACATGTCATGTATGCCAAAATGTCATCATGCACAAGTGCAAAGGAGGTGTGGATAAGTTAGAGACCACATACGAAGGCACCAACGATATGAAGGAGACCAAGGTTGGGATCCTCAACTTAAGTTATGAGAACTTCAAAATGGAGCCGTATGAGAGCATGTCCAAGATGTTCTACCAGTTCTCGGTTATAGTAAATGGTCTCAAGGGCTTCGGTGAAATCATTCCCAAAGATAAACTTTTATGAAAGCTACCCTACTCCCTTCCCGAATCATGGGATGGGAAGAGAACCACAATCATCAAGGCGAAAAACTTGAAGACTTTGAAGCTTGATGAATTGGTAGGATCTCTCCTTACTCATGAGATCATGAAGCAAGGAAGGGAAGAAAAAAAGAAGAGAGAAGAAAGAAGAGTAGAGAAGTTAGAGGTGGAAAAGAAGAAATAAGGGATTGCTCTCAAAGCCTCACTACCACATAAGGAGAGCAATTCAAGTGAAGAAGATGAATTTGAAGAATTGGCTATGATAGCCAAAAGATTCTCTCTATTCATGAAGTCTAACAGGAAAAGGAAGTTCCAAAGAAGAAGAGACTTCAAGAACAAGAACAAAGATGAAGAAAAGGATCAACTCATTTGTTATGAGTACAAGAAACCGAGCCACATTCAATCGGATTGCCCTCAACTCAAGAAGAAGGGGTTTGATATGAAGAAGAATAAGCAAAAACCCCATGTTTCTACTTAGAGCGATGAGGAATCATCATCCGATGGAGAAGAGCATGAAGTAGCAAATCTTTGCCTCATGGCTATTGATAGTGATCCTAAGGTAAACTTCAACTCTTCTAGCTTTGGTTTTACATTGATGGGCTTCAAGAAGCTTATGATGAGCTATAAGAGGTTTATGAAGAACTGGTTGAAAAATATAAAGAATCAATTTTGAAAATAAAAAAAATTATTTTCCGATTTAAAAGCCCAAAACGATTCTTTATCTAAAACCAATTCGGAACTTGAAGAGAAGATTTTAGTTTTAAAAGATGATTTAAAATATTTTCAAGATGAAAATGTTGATTTAAACAATCTTCTCTCCAAAGTTCATGATGATCACCACAAGGAAGTGAATGAGCTTAAAGCTTCTCTAAATGTAGTTGGGAAATCAATTTTTGAAAAAGGAAGTTCTTCAAAACCCAACTATGTGAAGAGGAACTTTAATGGCTATAAACAAAGAGGCTCTCAAAAGCATCTTAACGCTAAAAGAATTAGAAGTGTATGGGTTCTTAAGGAACTTGTAATCTCTAATAATATACATGCTATTTCTTCTTGGATTCCTAAGGGAACCAAGTATTTAGGAGCTAACTCATATGGAACCAAGATGGTTTGGGTACCAAAAATCAAGAACTAATATTTGTTTGTAGGGGGAGCATTGCTACAAGGCCAAAGCTTCAAGTCAAAACACTTGGTACCTTGATAGTGGATGCTCAAGACATATGACCGGAGACAATAGTAGATTCATGGAGCTCAAGCCAAATAGTGGTGGAGTAGTAGCATTTGATGTCAACTCCAAAGGCTACATTGAGGGTATTGGCTCTATTGGTAATCTCTCATCTATTCTCATTGAAGATGTCTTATTTGTCAATGGTCTTAAGCATAATTTGTTGAGCATTGGTCAATTGTGTGATAAAGGGTTTAATGTTTATTTTGATGTTAATGGGTGTAAAATTGTGAATATTAAAACAAATGAAATAATGCTCATTGGTCATCATATATGTAACATTTACATGGTGCATCTAGATAACATACATACATCTCATGCATGTTTGGTTGCTAGTGATGAAAATGATGCATGGTTATGGCATAGAAAACTAGGGCATGCTACCATAAGTGTTTTAGAAAATTAGTTTCCCAAAATCTAGTTAGAGGTTTACCTAAGCTAAAATTCCAATTAGATAAAATTTGTGATGCTTGTGCTAAGGGTAAACAAAAGCGTGCCTCATTTAAATCCATTAATGACGTTTCAATTAGTAGAGTTTTACAATTGATCTATATGGATCTCTTTGGGCCTATTAGGACAACTAGCTTGGGTGGAAAATCATATGCTTATGTTTTAGTTGATGATTTCTCTAGATACACTTGGGTTCTCTTTTTAAGTACAGAAGATGAGACTTTAGAAAAATTCATAACATTTTCAAAAGTTACTCAAAATGACCTTGGTCAAAACATAACTCGTATTAGGGGTGACCATGGAACGGAATTTCAAAATCTAGGTTTTGAAAATTTTTGTAACTCAAATGGTATTAGCCACAATTTTTCTGCACCTCGCACTCCCCAATAAAATGAGGTAGTTGAGAGGAAAAATCGAACTTTAGAAGAAATAACTAGAATCATGCTTGTGAAAATAATTTACCTAAATATTTTTGGGCGGAAGCCACAAACATAACTTGTTATATTATAAATCGTGTAGTGATTAAGCCTATTTTAAAGAAAACTCCTTATGAGATTTTAAAGTCAAAGAAGCCTAACATTAGTTATTTTCATCCTTTTGCATGCAAATGTTTTTTTTAAACAGTGGAAAAGATTATTTAGGTAAATTTGATGCAAAAAGTGATGAAGTTATTTTCTTAGAATACTCTTTAAGCTCTAAAGCCTATGTAGTGTTTAACAAAAGAACCATAGTTGTAGAAGAGTCTATTCATGTGGTTTTCGATGATAACATTCTTCCGAGGAAGGATTCTTGTGATGATGATGATGTAGGGATCATTGAAGTCATTGGTGGTGAGCAATCATCAAAAGTGGATGAGGCTCCAACCAAGGAAGAAGCACAAGATCCTCCCATTGAAGCTTTTAAAGGACATGAAAATTGAGGAAATATAAGTGAGCTACCCAAGGGAACTCAACTATGTTAAGGGTGGTGAAATCTTGGGTGATCCATTCAAGGGGTAACTACTCGATCTTCTCTTAAATTAGTGAACCATGTTGCATTTATTTCATGCATTGAGCCTAAAAATATCAAAGAAGTATTAAAAGATGATTTTTGGATATTGGCCATGCAAGAAGAGCTTAATCAATTTGAGAGGAGTAAAGTATGGACATTAGTTGATAGACCTAGTAATAAATCTGGTATAGGAACTAAATGGGTTTTTAGAAACAAACTAGATGTCGGTAGCAACATAGTGAGAAACAAGGCTAGACTTGTTGCTCAAGGTTACACTCAAGAAGAGGGAATTGATTTTGATGAAACATATGCACCCGTAGCTAGAATGGAAGCAATTAGGATGCTACTTGCATTTGCATGTTATCATGATTTCAAGCTTTTTCAAATGGATGTTAAAAGTGTTTTTTAAATGGTTTTGTTAATGAAGAAGTGTATGTAGAACAACCACCGGTTTTGAAGATCCAAGTTTTCCAAATCATGTTTCCAAACCAACAAAAGCTTTATATGGTTTGAAACAAGCTCCTAGAGCTTGGTATGAAAGGCTTTCCAACTTTTTGATTGAAAAAGGTTTTGAAAAAGGCAAGGTGGGCACTACACTTTTCATTAAAAGAAATGGTAATGACATCTCAGTAGTACAAATTTATGTTGATGATATAATCTTTGGTTTTACTAATGAGTTTTATTGATAAGAATTTTCTAAGCTAATGCAAGGTGAATTTGAGATGAGCATGATGTGGGTTCTCTCATTCTTCTTAGGGCTCCAAATCAAACAAAGGAAGGATGACACCTTCATTAATCAAACAAAGTACATCAAAGATATTCTCAAGAAGTTTGGCTTGGAGAATGTGAAGCCTCAAGCCACTCCAATGAGCTCATCAATTAAGCTTGACAAAGATGAAGGAGGTAAGTGTGTTGATTCTAAGCTTTATCATTCTATGATTGGATCTTTGCTTTACCTTACCGCAAGTAGACCCGATATCATGTTTAGTGTTTGCTTGTGTGCTTGGTTTCAAGCTAATCCTAGAGAATCTCACCTTATAGCTGTTAAGAGTAGGGATGGGCATTTCACCCGGGCCTAACGGGTTCCGACCTAACCCGGCTTGATTGGGTTGGGTATTTTTATGAAAAAATTGGGTTTGGGTCGGGTTTTTGTGTAAGGCGAGGTCGGGTTCAAGTTTTAGGGTGAAAAAATCCGACCGACCCGACCTAAGACTAATAGTGTAATTTTCCCTAAATTTTTAGGGATATTTGTAATAATACACTCTCTCTCTATATTTTTTTATAATTAGGTCCTTAAATTTTTATTTACAATTTATTCCTTAAAATATTATTATTTTTAATTATGTCTCTTAAAATTATTTTTTTACAATTAGATCCCTAAAATTATTATTTTTCTATAGGTCGGTTCGGTTCAGGGTCGAGTTTAGAATATTTATTTTCGAGTCGGGTCAGGTTTTTTAAAGAATGGGATCAGGTCGGGTCAGGTTCAGTTTTAGGATTATTAGTTTCGGGTCGGGTTTGGGTGGGCCAAAAACCCGACCTGACCCGATCCGTGCCCATCCCTAGTTAAGAGAATCTTTAGATACCTTAGAGACACACCGTGTTTAGGTCTTTTGTATCTTAGAGACTCATCCTTTGACCTTCATGCCTTTTTCGATGCGGACTATGGAGGTTGTAATATAGATAGAAAGAGTACCTCCAGAACATGCCAATTCCTAGGTAGTATGCTCATATTTTGATTCTCTAAGAAACAAAATTGTGTAGCCTTATCTACCACCAAAGTGGAATACATATCGGCCGGAAGTTGTTGTGCTCAAGTCCTTTGGATGAAGAAACAACTTCTGGACTATGGAGTTGATGTAGGTAACATACCCCATAAGTGTGACAACACTAGTGTCATATGTCTCACTAAGAATCCCATCCATCATTCTAGAACAAAGCACGTAGAAATTCGACATCATTTCATTAGAGACCATGTCTTGAAAAACAATGTTGTTCTAGAGTATGTCGACACCTTGAACCAACTAGAGGACATTTTTACCAAACCACTTGACAAAGAGCATTTTTGGACTCATAGGAGGGAGTTGGGTTTAACCAGCCTTTCTTGACCCATTAGTTTTATTTTTAAGTCAAAAACTAGCTTGGATTGATTGATGTTAGTGCTTATGTAATTTTTTCCTCTTAATGTATCCATGCTTGTTGCTAGGGGGAGTATGTATCTGTTTTTGCCTATACTCATTGTTCATTCATCATAAACATGCATATAGGTTTGATTAAAATCGAATTTTTGAACTCTCTTGTGCCCAAAATGTACCTTCTGGGCAAGGTGTATCGAAACATGTAAGATTGTTTCAATACGGCATGCTTGAGCAAATCCCTGAGCTTAAATCTTATGTAAGTGGGATCGAAACAGTTAAACATGTTTCGATACGGAAGGTCTTAATCATGTTTCGGTACAGTTAAACAAGTACCGATACGATAAGGTGTTTCGGTACGCGTAAACACGTTCCGATACACCTGTTTCGATACGCCTTCTTGCATATCGGTACGCGCTGCCACAAATTATAACTTTGAGTCATTAATGTGTTTCCATCTTCAAACCTACTTTCATTAAAACTCAATCTATTTTCTCCCAAAACACCTAGTTTTTCATTCTATAAATACCCATCAAAACCTTTTGTTTTTCACACAATTCTTTGAGGGTTTTTGCTCCACAACTCAAGGCTATATAATCAAGTTTGTGAATCATCTTCAAGCATTCATCCTTAATCCCTTATCAAGGTAAAAATCTTTTCTTTTCAATTTAGTTTATTTTATTATACCGTTTTATGTTAATTTTTGTACATAAAACACATATATAGTATGGGTTTTCAAGATTTCGCAAAATTTCTTTCAAAATCTAAAATTTTTGTTTCGAATATAAAATTATACTGTATATTTAATCTTACTGTTTTTCAAAATTCTTTTTACCAGAATTTATTTTTATATATGTATATGCTTTTAAACTATATTGTATAGACTTTTCTTTTCATACCTTGATCAATTGAATTATTTTTGGATCGAATGTGATGGTTATGCATACATTGTTTTCTTGTACCTTGATTTATTTTTAGATTTTAGTATGGCTCCTAAAAAGAGAGCAAGAACTAATGAAGTTGGAGAATCCTCCAATGTTGAGAATGATGGGATTACCCGCCCTAATCTTGCGATTATTTACCCAAGGTGTTTTCACACCACGGACGAGATGGATTGTTTTTGCCAATTTTAAACTCATGATATCCTTCGCGATCGGGTTCTTTCTCTTCCTTTTTAGATTCCAAGCGCTTTAAATTTCAATATCTTCATCTTTTAAGGTGTTGGAGCTTCATGAAAATTTTGGCCTTACCACCTATTGTTTACAAAAATCTTGTTTTAATTTTCTATGTCAATGCCAAGTGTATTGTTGGTCCTAACAAAAAGACCGTGGTTGTCGTTTAATCTTATTTGACGGGGAAGAAGTTTTAGGTTTCTGTTAAAACTTTAACCGATGTTTTTGGTATTGAGGATCAGGGTATAGCCGATGAGGACTCATTAGGACACATTTTGAGTGGCTCCTTTACCGTTCTCGATGCTCATAATCGCATTCTTCACTTGATGATCACTTAGTGATTCCGCTCTTCCGGTGGAAAATTTTCATCCATCCGCCAAGTTGATGATTTTTGGCTTCGATGCTTCTGTGAAGAGAAACACCCAAATCTTTCTCAAATCATGTTTGTCGAGATGATTTACCTCGTTCAATATTGTCACACAGATCAGGTTACTTCTTTCACCTACGACACCACTTTGAGTTACTTGTTTACTCAATTAGAGATAGATTGCTCTCATGATGAACCATCATGTCTCAGGGATCAAATCAATGATACCTCTCTCATTCGTGCTAAGTTTCACTACCTCAACAATGAGTCGGTTCGTCTCATTGAGCTTCCACCTGATGATATTCCCTACGAACTTCGTCAAGCGGCTCCTTCTCAAGGCGCTCAACCAGACAATGAGGCACTCATGGCCTTTCTCACTGAGCAATTCACAAGCTTGCACACATCTCTTGGCTCGATGGACACCACCATGAATGTCGGATTTTCCGCCATTGCTAGTCGCTTCACATCTTTGAAAAACCGAGTCATCGTCCTTGAGAATCGCAACAAGTTTATTGATGATCGTATTGATTCGATTGCTTCTAAACAAACTTCTTTGGACATGTCTCTTGCGGCTTTTCATCATGAATGAAGGCAATCTAGGAAGAACGATAATGATGGTGAAGATAAAGATGACGATGAACACGAACCTTGAGTTTTGCATCTCATTTCATGGCATCTCATTTAGGATTTCTTTATTGCACTTATGTTATTTCCTTTGAACCTATGTTTTTTTCTTTGTTTTTAATTATGCTTTTAGGACTTAAGTTTGGATTCCATGTTTTGTTTTAAGATGATGCTTTATGCTTTAATGCAATTTATGTTATTTGCTTTATCTTGCTATCGCTTGCTTATTATCGATTTTGATCTAACAAAAAGGGAGAATGAATTAAGCTAATTTTTTTACTTCAAAAACATAGCTTAAAGTAAGGCGGAGTACTTAAAAATTTACTTTAGTTTTGTTATATAAAAAAAGGGGAGATTGTAAAACCTATGTTTGATTTTCATATAACAAATTGTTTTACAGATTTATTTGCAAAGTAAATAAATTTTTAAGTACTTTAAAGTCTCACAATTGACAAGTAATTTTAAGCCCAAATTATTTTCCAAAGTCAAAACTTTAACCCTATAAAATTTTCTAAGTGTTTTTAAGCGAAACTTTACAAACACGCGCATGCGTTTCGATACACCCAAGGGTGCTTCGATACGACCAAAACTTTATTTGGCTACTGGAAGAAACCGTTTCGATACAGCTTAAGTTGTTTCGATACAACCTTTTTTTGGGTTTAAGAATTTTAGGCATCTCGTATCGGTACGGCCTACCTGTTTCGATACAATCTGAAAGATTTGTAAAATCTTAGCATTTATTATTTTCTCTGTTACTTGTCAATTATTGGGAATGAACAACTTTTAAAAAATAGTTGACCTGTGTTGGTAAGCCTTAGGGCCATTTCGATATGGGAATTGGTAGTAGCTCAAGTGAGAAAAATTTCATCGGTACGGCCAGAGCCGTTTCGATACGACCCCTTATAGCGTTTCGATATGCGTTCTTGCGTTTCGATACCCCTCTTTATTATCTGCAACGACTCTTTCTGTTTTGAGACATGAATCGGTACGAGCCTTCGTGTTTCGATATAGACAAGTGCAAAAGTGCATTTATGGTGAGAAATAAATGCTCCAACGTCTCTATTGATGACCTCAACCACCCAAACGGCTAGAAATCAATACAAGGGTACAAAAGCAAGCCTCCAAAGCTTCAGCAACAACTATTGAACCTACTTGCAACATCCAAGCTATGATCCAAACCCTTGTGCCTCTTAAAAGTTATATCTTGTACCCAACTTGTTGTAATCATTTTTGATAATCATTAGTTCAAGTTTTTGAGAGTGTTTTGATTGTAATTGGACAAAATTTTCAGTCTTGTGAGAGACATTTTCATTTGTCAAATTCTTCTTTGTAAAAGAGAGTCTTTTGGGTTAACCTTTGAGTAGATCTAAGGTAGTGGATGCAGAGCTTGTTAGAAGCTTGAACCATTATAATTTATCTTGTCCTTCAATTTTCAATTTCTTTTTTGCTCCCTCAAATTTTAAATAGCCAATTCACCTTCTGTTGGTCAAATCACATTAAATTGATCCACTCAACAATACTTTTCCTTAACACACTTTTGATGCGGACAATAGGGTTTCGTAGATAATTTTGTTTGTATTTTATTTTACTAAATAATTTTAAAAAAGGTCTTATTATGGTAAAATAGCTGGGGAAATAAGTTTGACTCTTTTAATTTTGATAGAAATACGTACTTTCTCTGTTCAATTATATTTATCACTTGATAATTTTTTGCGATCATTTTTTAACTTTAATTTTTTATTTTTATTTTAAAATATATTATTTATAAACAGGGAAATAGTGCATTTAATCCAAATAATTATTTTGAAATTATTTAAAAAAACACACCTGGTTCTTATTAGTGTTTTTTTTTTTCGTTTTCATCCTTGAATGCACCTCCCGTAGCACACTTTTGACACGAATAACAGGGCATCTGTTCCTTTGCCCTACATGTCCGAAATTAATGTTACTTTTACAAATAATTTTGTTTGGATTTTATTTTGTTAAATAATTTTAAAAATAATATTACTAGGGTAAAATGGTTGGGAAATAAGTTTGACTCTTTTAAATTTGAAAGAAATACATACTCTCTCAGTTCAATTATATTTATCACTCGTTAATCTTTTGTGATCATGTAATTTTAACTTTTTATCATTTAAAATATATTATTGATAATATTAGGATGATTAAATAACTCAATTTGGCCAAGAGGGGGCGAATTGACAAATAAAAACTTAAAGGGAAGTAAATGAAATTTTTTTTTTAAGACACAAGGATTTATAGTGGTTTAAGGTTCTAACAAGCTGTACATCCACTACCTTAGCTCCACACTAAGGATATCAAAACAATTCACTAAGAATTCTTCCTATTTTCTAGGCTAAGGAGGCAACCGTTACAATCGATCAAATCTTTCTACCCAAAGCTTGATCCAATTCACTCTATTACAATAAGTTTGTTTGCAAACAAAAATATCCTCACAAAGATAGGTATTTGCCCAATTACAAGTACACTCAAGCCAATATTGAATCAAAAGATTACAAAGAAGAACTCTCAAGAGGGTTACAAAGAATGTGACTCTAATAGGCTCAAAGAAATGGATTTTGCTTGAATGCTTTAGACTTATTCAAAGGATGTTCAATAGTTGTTGTTGTAGCTTTGGAGACTTGATTTTATATCCCCTCATTGATTTCTAACCGTTTTTAACCCCCTTAACCCGGCCTAGACGGTTGACCCGAATTAAGAAAGTCACACGGGGAAAACCAAAGTCAACCCGAAAGTCAACCTTGATTAACGACCCTTTTTTTCTTTTTAAACTTGTCTAGATGCATATTAACGACCCGAATTACAGGGACTTAACTCCAATTAATATTACCAACTTGTAATTAGTCAGGTTTCATGCTTCACTGCCAAATTTCAACTCAAACGGACATCCCAAACTCATAAAATTGCACAAACAAGATTCAGGACCAAAATGCAAACATTCCAAAACATTTAACTGCCATTGTCAGCCCCCAACGGTCGGCTGTTCCGAAACAGGGTGAGCCTGTTTCGAAACACGGGGCCGTTCCGCAACGCGTACCGAAACGAGGGCTGGCAGTGGCCTTTCCGTTTCGGAACGGTGTCTCCCGTTTCGGACGCCTGGGCTGATTCAAGGCACCCGTTCCGAAACGGTAGCCACTGTTCCGAAACACCCTGCACAGAATGCAGCAAAAAGCATACTTAAACACACAAATGATCATCCAACCATGCTCCAAATGCTACCAAACTTTACCAGCAACTCATACATCATATAAGAGACATGTTTGCATCAACCAATCAATATATTATCATCATATATGAAAAGCCCCAATTTTAAAGCATACTTCCTACACAAGCAAACCATTCAAGCATAGAACCTTCATAACCAAGCACATAAAGACCAAATGCAAATCCAGCATTTCCAACAACATTAAACATACTTAGGGAGTTCAAAACATCTCCCAAAACATACACATAGGTCCCCCATTGCCAAATGCCCAAAAGCTAAAATGTGTTTAAGAAAACCTTCCCATACTTGAGCTTAATTCCACTTGAATGCTTGCCTTCCTTGCTGCCCTCAAAGTACCTTAATGATCTGCATTATTTGTTTAAGAAAACGAAAGAGAGCGTAAGCAAAAGCTTAGTGAGGAATGCTCATTAAAACCATTCAATAATGCATTTACAAAACACTTTATAAATCATACTTCAAACCATCATTTACTCATGCTCAAAGCAATTTAAACAAGCATTACATGCTTCCATATCATTACATGTCATATTGGCCACAAGTGATAAGTTCCATCTTTTTTAAAAACAAGATTAGCACAAGAATCACACAAGGACTTTTAACCACCTTTGTGTTCTTCCCAAGGACTTTTAAACACCTTGGCCCATGGACTTTTAAACACCATGGCAAGGACCACACAAGGAACTTTTAACCACCTTTGTGTCCTTAACAAGAATCATCCAAGGACTTTTAACCACCTTGATGTTCTTAAGTAACAAGGCTCACTCAAGGACTTTTAACCACCTTAGTGACCTTAACAAGAATCATCATGGACTTTTAACCACCATGAAGTTCTTAGAATCCACAAGGCTCACTCAAGGACTTTTAACCACCTTAGTGACCTTAACCTTTTTCAAAACATCACTTGCCAATATGCATCATTATCATCAAATAATCCACTGTTTTAAAGCATTAAACCAAGCCATATTCATCATGCATTTTAGAGCATCAAACCACATTTAATCAATGTTCAAAAAAACAAGGAACTCTTACCTTGAGCTTCCTTCAACATATGGCTTACAAAATCAGCAATAACCATGCTAAATCATGCTTTCAAAACAGAATTTAAAACATGCAATAAACCACATTGCACAACAACCAAACCATGGCCACCACTAGAGAGTTTTTCCGAGAACTTACACTTGAGCTTAGTAAAGTTGTTTAGACTTAAACTAAGCTCCCAAGACATTGGTTTCAAAGCTGAAAACCCAATTTCACTCACCGATTCCACTTCGCCTCATGCCGAAGCACCAATTCAAGCTTCCGGATCACCAACACTTGGATCCAAAGATGACTCCCCTGTTTTAAACACATCAAAGCAGAGGATTAATGCATCATCATGCATTAATAGCTTCAATGAAAGCACCTAAACTCGCTGCTCTCATCCACACTCCATTTTCGGCCACCAAACACAATCGAAAATGCCTCCAAACCACTCCTCAACAAAGCCCAGCCATAAACCATCAAAACTAAACATCCTTTAACATCATTCAACAACTAAAAAGGACCTAATAACATCCTTATACCTCCAGCAACATCAGATCCACAAGATCACCTCAAAAACAACCAAGAATCACAAGCTAAACTTAGGAAATTCAACCTATCCGGGATTGCATTAATCAAAACTCAATTTCTTATCAAATTAATGTTCATTTGACATCAAATTAACACCTCAAATCACAGCTTTAACAGATCAAACGAAAATCTATCAAAAATCACCAAATCTTGCATTTTAAGCCAAGATCCATTTACACAACTTAAAAACCATTTATAAAACATCAATTAAGGATTGAGAACTTAGGAATTTCAGTAAAGAACTGATAGTTTAGAGGAGAAGGACGTTCTTACCTCCAAACTTGAGTTTCTCCTCTTTTAGAACCAAAAACCTTGATGAATCAACTAGCAAATGGTGAGGTTTAGTTGATGTGATGATTAGGAATCAAAAGAGGATTGAAAAGGAAGATTTAGGTGACAAAATCAGAAAGAAATCTCTGGAGAGAAAGTGTTTGGGTTGAGAGAAAATGAGAGAAAAAGATAATTGGAAAATATGGAAAGTTAGTTACAAAATAGCCAAAATGATTTCCCTACACTTTTCTTTAGCTTTAAAATCAGAATTAAACATTGAAATATCTTAGAAAAATCTGGAGAAACTCCCTTTGGGTAATAGCTCCTTAAAGATTCAAAGTTTCAATCCTTTCTAAAATAGTCACGCAACTTTCAAAAATTACATTTTGGTCACTAGCCAAAATGTCACCCTTCCAAACCTCATTTTGTAAAATTGATTTCACAGTTCACTTATATATATTAAAAGATGATTTTAGAACATTTTTCCATATTTTTAATGCAACCCGAACTAGGCTTTCCTAATTTCACCTTTTTAGATTCGAACAGCACTTTGACCGAACCGGTCAACGCCCAAACTTCTAAGCCCAAAACCGGGGCGTTACAACTCTCCCCCCCTTAAGAAATTTCGTCCCCGAAATTTACCTAAAGGAAAGAGATAAGGAAACTGCTTCAGCATGTCTTCCTTCCGCTCCCATGTGGCTTCCTCAACACCTCGATGCTTCCACAACACCTTTACCAACTCGATGGTCTTGCCACGAAGAACCTTGCTATCCGAATCCAGAACCTTCACCGGTTCCTCATCATAGGTCAAATCCGAATTCAATTCCACTTCCTCCACAGGCATCACATGCGAAGGATCAGATCTATACTTCCGAAGCATAGAAACATGGAACACATCGTGAATCTTCTCCAACTCTTGAGGTAACCTCAACCGATACACAACAGGACCCACACGCTCAACCACCTCATATGGTCCAATGTACCTAGGGCTCAACTTACCCTTACGGCCAAACCTCATCACCTTCTTCCAAGGCGAAACCTTCAAGAACACACGATCACCCACCGCATACTCTATCTCCTTACGCTTCAAATCCGCGTAAGACTTCTGCCGATCAGAGGCTGCCTTCAACCGCTCACAAATGAGCTTCACCTTCTCTGTGGTTCCTTTCAACAAAGCTGGCATCGAAACCAACTTTTGACCCGTTTCAGCCCAACAAAGAGGAGTCCTACACTTCCTTTCGTACAAAGCCTCATAAGGTGCCATTTGAATACTTGCCTGATAACTATTGTTATAAGCAAACTCCACCAAAGGCAAATGCTTCTCCCAAGAACCTTGGAACTCAATCACGCAGCACCTCAACATATCCTCCAAAATCTGAATAACACGCTCAGACTGACCATCCGACTGAGGATGATAAGATGTACTGAAATTCAACCTCGTACCCAAAGCCTGATGCAAACACTGCCAGAAACGCGATGTGAACCTCGGATCCCTATCCGACACAATCGACTTAGGCACACCGTGCAGCCGCACAATCTCAGAAATGTACAGCTCCGCAAGCTTATCCAAGGAAAACGTAGTATGCACAGGCAAGAAGTGCGCACACTTCGTCAAGCGATCTACAATCACCCAAACCGAATTCTTCTTCGATGGCGACAAAGGTAAACCAGATACAAAATCCATGGTAACCCTTTCCCACTTCCACTCAGGAATTCTCAACGGTTGCAACAATCCTGAAGAAACCTGATGTTCAGCCTTAACTCGCTGACACACCATACACTTGCTCACAAACTCCGCAACATCCTTTTTCAAACCCACCCAATAGTACTCATCACGGAGATCACGATACATCTTAGTACTACCAGGGTGCATAGCAAAAAGACTACTATGACCTTCAGTCAGAATAGCACGCCTCAACTCAGCATCATTGGGCACTACTATTCGACTCCCAAAACACAACACACCATCATCATTAAAACAGAAATCCGAAGGTCTACCCTCCGTGATATCCTGAACATGAGACACCAAGGAATCATCCATCAACTGCTTTTCCTTGATCAACTGAACCATAGATGGTTTCACTTGCAACTCAGCTACAAGACCACCATCACGCAATATACTCAAGCTGGCAAACATAGCCCTCAGCTCAACAGCTACCTTCCTACTCAAGGCATCCGCAACAACGTTAGCTTTTCCAGGATGGTACTCAATCGTCAGATCATAATCCTTGAGCAACTCCAACCAATGCCGCTGCCTAAGATTCAACTCCTTCTGAGACATCAGATACCTCAAACTCTTATGATCCGTGTACACAGTACACTTCTCACCATACAGATAATGTCTCTAGATCTTCAGAGCAAAAACCACTGCAGCCAACTCAATATCATGCGTAGGATAATTGCGCTCATGCACTTTCAACTGCCGCGATGCATAAGCCACAACCTTACCCTCTTGCATCAGCACACATCCCAAACCAACATAGGACGCATCACTGTAAACCACAAACTCTTTCCCTGATTCAGGCTGAACCAAGATAGGAGCTTGCGTCAAAGCCGCCTTAAGCTTCTCAAAAGCCTGCTGTCTCGCCTCCGTCCACTCATACTTAACATCCTTTTGCAACAACTTTGTCAAAGGTGCAGCAATCTTAGAAAACCCATCCACAAACCTCCGGTAGTATCCCGCCAAACCAAGGAAACTACGGACCTCATGAACAGACTTAGGGACCTTCCAATTCATCACCGCCTCAATCTTCTGAGGATCAACACGAATCCCCTCAGCAGAAACTACATGCCCAAGAAACACCACCTCCTTAAGCCAAAACTCGCACTTGCTCAGCTTAGCATAAAGCTGATTCTCCAACAAAGCTTGCAAAACAATCCTCAAATGTTCTTCATGCTCCTCCTCAGTACGCGAGTACACGAGGATATCACCAATGAACACCACAACAAACCTGTCCAGGTATTCATGAAACACACGATTCATCATGTCCATGAAAGCAGCAAGAGCATTTGTCAAACCAAACGGCATCACAAGGAACTCATAATGCCCATACCTTGTCCTGAAAGCTGTCTTAGGCACATCTACATCCTTCACCTTCAACTGGTAATACCCTGACCTCAAGTCAATCTTAGAGAACACAGCTGCTCCCCGAAATTGATCAAAGAGATCATCAATCCTCGGCAAAGGATACCGATTCTTGATAGTCAACTTGTTCAGCTGACGGTAATCAATGCACATTCTCATAGTGCCATCCTTCTTCTTCACAAACAAGACCGGTGCACCCCAAGGTGACACACTTGGCCGAATGAAACCACGATCAAGCAGCTCTTGCAACTGCGTCTTCAGCTCTTTCAGCTCCTTAGGTGCCATTCTATAGGGAGTAATGGACACAGGAGTCGTATTCTCATACAGCTTAATTCCAAACTCCACCTCGCGATTAGGAGGTAAACCAGGCAACTCCTCAGGAAACACACCAGGAAACTCCTTCACAACTCTGATATCTTGCACCCGCAACTCCTTAGAGCTATGATTCATCACAAAAGCTAGGTAAGCTTCACAACCTTGCCTCAGCATCCTGCTCGCCTCCAAGGTAGACACCACATTGGCAAGAAACTTCACATTCTCACCAACCACAACAACATCATAATCATCCGCAAGCTTCAGCGAAACTCGCTTATTTTCACAATCCACAACAGCACGATGCTCAACAAGCCAATCCATACCAAGGATCACATCAAAACCATAGAAAGGCAACTCCATAAGATCAACATGAAAAACATGTTCTTGAACAACCAAAGGACACCTTCTATAAAGCTTTCGAGTCACAACAGTCTCACCAAAAGAACTAGTGACACGAACACCAACATCCAAAGACTCAACAGGCAAACCAAGCAATTCAGCATGCTCACGCAAAATGTATGAATGCGTAGATCCAGAATCTATCAAGGCAAGTAATGACAAGGATTGCAAAGTAAAGGTACCTGCAATCACATCCGCGTCATTCCTCCCCTCCCGCTGAGCATACACCCTCGCTTGACCTCCACCTTCAGGCTGAATAGCCACAACATGGGCCACTCCCCGACCACCTTCCTCTCTCCGCTGGAAGTTACCATGGCCGCGCCCACGACCTCTCTGCGGTGCAGCAACAATAGGAGCACGCACTTGGCCACCAGCCAACATAGGACAATCTCGCCTCAAGTGGTCCGCAGATCCACAATTCCAGCACCCGTTACCAGCTGCCGCAACAGGAGCTTGCACCTCCCTCACAGCACGAGGACAGTCACGCTTCATGTGACCATGTGACCCACAAATCCAACAAGCACTCGGATCAGCTCTTGCATTGCCTCCCCGAGCAGGTGCACCACCACCTCTCTTAGCTGAGGACTGATACTTCTGATCGCGTCCCCTCTTGTTCCGTCCACCACCAGAACTAAACTCAGTTGTCCGCTTACCAGCACTTGCTCCAGCACCTCTAGCAGATAAACCCAAGTTCATCTCAATATCCTTAGCTCGGCCCACCAACACATCAAAATCATCATACTCGGTGGCCAGCACATACATCTTCACATCCGTCACTAAACCATAACGGAATCTTTCGCACCTCGCCCGCTCATCAGGTACCAGCTCAGGTGCATACTGACTGAGTCTAACAAACTGAACCTCATACTCAGCCATATTCATGCTCCTCTGGGTAAGAGACATGAACTCACGCTTCTTTTCATCCAGGTACCTTACACCAAGATACCTCCTCTTGAACACATTCTGAAAGAATGTCCAAGTTACATCAGCATCAGCCATCCCAGCAATAGTGGTCGTCCACCACGTATATGCATCATCCTGAAGCAAGGATACAACACAACCCAGCTTTTGCACATCAGTGCAACTCATCTGACCCAAGATCCTCTTGGTACTCTCCATCTAGGACTCAGAACCTTCAGCAGACATACCCCTGAACTCAGTCCCACCAAGACTGCGTAAACGCTCCAAAGGTAGTCTAACACCAGCATCTCCCTGATGCCCAGCTCCTTGAGCTCCAGCTACTGCCGCTCGAAAGCACCAGCAATAGCTTGTACCAACATCGTCATGTCAGGCATAGCTTGCCCCTGACCAACCTCAGGTCCAGCAGCTCCAGCACCAGCTGCAGCTTCAGCTCTTTCACCCTCAGCACCACCACCACCAGGCGGAGGAGGAGGTAACACCGCACTACCCGCGTTTTCCTCATTCTCATTCTCATTTGGAGCCGTAGCTCGCACATTACTTCTCAACTCTCTACGTGGTGCCATACTTTAACCATGCAATCACAATGCAAATAAACAAAGTCAGGTCCAGCAAGGTAAGCAATCCAAGTACTCAAGCTCAATTTCATTCAAAATCAACATCATTACTTAGCTTTGATTTGGCAATGGGTACCCACAACATGCTTCACCACATCATACAACTCAATTGCATCAAAAACACAAGCCAATAAACATGCTTTCAATCAATCATGCATACATAGCATACATACTTCAATCATGCACACATTCATTCCCAATTACTCGAGAACTCAGCTCTGATACCACCAAATGTAACCCCCTTAACCCGGCCTAGACGGTTGACCCGAATTAAGAAAGTCACACGGGGAAAACCAAAGTCAACCCGAAAGTCAACCTTGATTAACGACCCTTTTTTTTTCTTTTTAAACTTGTCTAGATGCATATTAACCCTAGTTATGATCATTCAAACATCATACTCCAAGATCATAAACATCAGAGAACAAACAGGGACCCAATTGAATAATTTACAACTTTAGGGACCAAATTGTAAATTCTGTAAATCTCAGGGACTTAACTCCAATTAAAGTTACCAACTTGTAATTAGTCAGGTTTCATGCTTCACTGCCAAATTTCAGCTCAAACGGACATCCCAAACTCATAAAATTGCACAAACAAGATTCAGGACCAAAATGCAAACATTCCAAAACATTTAACTGCCATTGTCAGCCCCCAACGGTCGGCTGTTCCGAAACAGGGTGAGCCTGTTTCGAAACACGGGGCCGTTCCGCAACGCGTACCGAAACGAGGGCTGGCAGTGGCCTTTCCGTTTCGGAACGGTGTCTTCCGTTTCGGACGCCTGGGCTGATTCAAGGCACCCGTTCCGAAACGGTAGCCACTATTCCGAAACACCCTGCACAGAATGCAGCAAAAAGCATACTTAAACACACAAATTATCATCCAACCATGCTCCAAATGCTACCAAACTTTACCAGCAACTCATACATCATATAAGAGACATGTTTGCATCAACCAATCAACATATTATCATCATATATGAAAAGCCCCAATTTTAAAGCATACTTCCTACACAAGCAAACCATTCAAGCATAGAACCTTCATAACCAAGCACATAAAGACCAAATGCAAATCCAGCATTTCCAACAACATTAAACATACTTAGGGAGTTCAAAACATCTCCCAAAACATACACATAGGCCCCCCATTGCCAAATGCCCAAAAGCTAAAATGTGTTTAAGAAAACCTTCCCATACTTGAGCTTAATTCCACTTGAATGCTTGCCTTCCTTCCTGCCCTCAAAGTACCTTAATGATCTGCATTATTGGTTTAAGAAAACGAAAGAGAGCGTAAGCAAAAGCTTAGTGAGGAATGCTCATTAAAACCATTCAATAATGCATTTACAAAACACTTTATAAATCATACTTCAAACCATCATTTACTCATGCTCAAAGCAATTTAAACAAGCATTACATGCTTCCATATCATTACATGTCATATTGGCCACAAGTGATAAGTTCCATCTTTTTTAAAAACAAGATTAGCACAAGAACCACACAAGGACTTTTAACCACCTTTGTGTTCTTCCCAAGGACTTTTAAACACCTTGGCCCATGGACTTTTAAACACCATGGCAAGGACCACACAAGGAACTTTTAACCACCTTTGTGTCCTTAACAAGAATCATCCAAGGACTTTTAACCACATTGATGTTCTTAAGTAACAAGGCTCACTCAAGGACTTTTAACCACCTTAGTGACCTTAACAAGAATCATCATGGACTTTTAACCACCATGAAGTTCTTAGAATCCACAAGGCTCACTCAAGGACTTTTAACCACCTTAGTGACCTTAACCTTTTTCAAAACATCACTTGCCAATATGCATCATTATCATCAAATAATCCACTGTTTTAAAGCATTAAACCAAGCCATATTCATCATGCATTTTAGAGCATCAAACCACATTTAATCAATGTTCAAAAAAACAAGGAACTCTTACCTTGAGCTTCCTTCAACATATGGCTTACAAAATCAGCAATAACCATGCTAAATCATGCTTTCAAAACAGAATTTAAAACATGCAATAAACCACATTGCACAACAACCAAACCATGGCCACAACTAGAGAGTTTTTCCGAGAACTTACACTTGAGCTTAGTAAAGTTGTTTAGACTTAAACTAAGCTCCCAAGACATTGGTTTCAAAGCTGAAAACCCAATTTCACTCACCGATTCCACTTCGCCTCATGCCGAAGCACCAATTCAGGCTTCCGGATCACCAACACTTGGATCCAAAGATGACTCCCCTGTTTTAAACACATCAAAGCAGAGGATTAATGCATCATCATGCATTAATAGCTTCAATGAAAGCACCTAAACTCGCTGCTCTCATCCACACTCTATTTTCGGCCACCAAACACAACCGAAAATGCCTCCAAACCACTCCTCAACAAAGCCCAGCCATAAACCATCAAAACTAAACATCCTTTAACATCATTCAACAACTAAAAAGGACCTAATAACATCCTTATACCTCCAGCAACATTAGATCCACAAGATCACCTCAAAAACAACCAAGAATCACAAGCTAAACTTAGGAAATTCAACCTATCCGGGATTGCATTAATCAAAGCTCAATTTCTTATCAAATTAATGTTCATTTGACATCAAATTAACACCTCAAATCACAGCTTTAACTGATCAAACGAAAATCTATCAAAAATCACCAAATCTTGCATTTTAAGCCAAGATCCATTTACACAACTTAAAAACCATTTATAAAACATCAATTAAGGATTGAGAACTTAGGAATTTCAGTAAAGAACTGATAGTTTAGAGGAGAAGGACGTTCTTACCTCCAAACTTGAGTTTCTCCTCTTTTAGAACCAAAAACCTTGATGAATCAACTAGCAAATGGTGAGGTTTAGTTGATGTGATGATTAGGAATCAAAAGAGGATTGAAAAGGAAGATTTAGGTGACAAAATCAGAAAGAAATCTCTGGAGAGAAAGTGTTTGGGTTGAGAGAAAATGAGAGAAAAAGATAATTGGAAAATATGGAAAGTTAGTTACAAAATAGCCAAAATGATTTCCCTCCACTTTTCTTTAGCTTTAAAATCAGAATTAAACATTGAAATATCTTAGAAAAATCTGGAGAAACTCCCTTTGGGTAAATAGCTCCTTAAAGATTCAAAGTTTCAATCCTTTCTAAAACAGTCACGCAACTTTCAAAAATTACATTTTGGTCACTAGCCAAAATGTCACCCTTCCAAACCTCATTTTGTAAAATTGATTTCACAGTTCACTTATATATATTAAAAGATGATTTTAGAACATTTTTCCATATTTTTAATGCAACCCGAACTAGGCTTTCCTAATTTCACCTTTTTAGATTCGAACAGCACTTTGACCGAACCGGTCAACGCCCAAACTTCTAAGCCCAAAACCGGGGCGTTACACCGTTTGGGTGGTTGGGATAATCAATAGAGCCATTGGGCTGCTTTCTTCTTGCAATAAATGTTGTTTGGTAATCTACCGTATCGGTACATGAATAGCCGAATCGGTACCTACCAAAAGAAGAAATAGTCATTGTACAAAGGGGTATCGGTACGCTTAAGGGTGTATTGAAACGAGTAATGAAGAAAAACTACCCGTATCAAAACGGTAAAGACCGTATTGGTACATATTTTGCTCAATGAAATATGAAGAAAAAGTCTAGTGGAAAATGCATCAGTATGCCTATGGGGGGTATCGATACGGGTTAATTAAAATTTAAAGATTGTTGATTCAAACAACTGACAGGCAACAGTCATACTTTAAATGCAAAGATTTTGAAGATCTTAACACCCCGTATCAGAACGGATGAAGCCGCACCGATACTCGTAGAAAAATTATAAACCCAGATGAAGGACATATTGAAACGAGCTTAATCGTATCGGTACGATTTTGCAAATAAAAATTCCAGTAGCCAAGTCTTACCAAAACACAAAATGGTGTATCGATACGCATGGGCGTTTTTGGTTAGTTGAGTATAAAACACTTAGAAAATTTTTGGGTTTTTATTTTTTTGACTTAGAAACAAATTTAGGTTCAAAACCTTATCATTTTGTTAGACTTTTGAGTACATAAACATTATCTACTTTTACAATTTGGTCCTTAAACAATTTGTTATATCAAAATCAAATATAAGTTTTAAAACCTCCCCTTTTTTGATATAACAAAACCAAAGTAAATTTTTAAGTAGGTTTGAAGAATACTCCCCCATTCTTTAAGACTAAAAGATATAGTTTTGAAAATACTTTGAAAAAAAATTAAGTGCTCTTTTACTTCTTCATTTTTGTTAGATAAAAAATCAATAGGATATAAATAATCAAAGCATGATATAAACATTAAATAGCTTAAAGCATAAAGGAAACAACATAGATATCATTAAAGCATAATATTCAAAGCAACATAAGGAAATCCAACTTAAATCCTGTTAAGATGATCAATCGAATCCAAATGGCCAAGAGGAGGGTGAATTGACAATTTAAAAATTGAAGGGAGGAAATTGTAATGATAAAAATGAAGAACAAGATATTTAGAGTGGTTCAAGATTCTAACAAGCTCTACATCCACTACCTTAGCTCCCCATTAAGGATTTCAAACAATTCACTACTAAATTTGTCCCATTTTCTAGGTTTAGGAGGAAACCGTTACAAATCGATCAAGCTTTCTACCCTAAGCTTGATCAATATCACTCTTTAACAAGGAATTTGTGGAAAACTTAAATTGACCTCTCAAATAGGCTTATATGTTGCCCAATTACAAGTGAACTCTCCCAAGACTTGAAATAAAAGATTACAATGAAAAATCACAAGTTGGGTACAAGGGTTTTACTCTAAAAGGCTCAAAGAGATTAGATTCTTTCTTGAATGCTTCTCACTTGATGAATAGTTGTTGTTGTAGCTTTTGAGTCTTGCTTTTATACCCCCTAATTGATTTCTAACCGTTTGGGTAGCTGAGATCATAAATAGAGCCATTGGAGACCATTTTCCCGCAATAAATGCACTTTTGAAGTAGGACATATCGGTACACGGGAGCCCCATTTCGGTACCTATAAGACAGAAACTAGTCGTTGCAAGAGTAAATGCAGGGGCGTATCGATATGCAAGAAGGCATATCGAAATGGTATTAGTGTAAAATGGGGGTCGCATCTAAATGGTTTAGGCCATATCGGTACGATTTTTGCTCACTAGAATTTGAGGAAAAAGTCATTGGAAAATTGCATCGGTACGCCTAAGGACCGTATCGAAACGGTAAGCTTGTTTTTGCAAAGGCGTATCAAAACGATCGTCACCTTCATCAGTACTGTATAACAGACTTTTGAAGCTTTAACTGAAATTCAACGGTCGAAAAATTTAATGCAAAGATTTTAAAAATCTTAAGACCCCGTATCGGTACGCTGACATGTCATACCGAAACTGAGGATCGGTACGCCTAAGACATGTACCAAAACTCAATAGTATAAAACCCAATTTGAAGGTCGTATCAAAACGAGCAAGCCCGTATCAGAACACCATATCAAAACGGGGTAAACCATATTGAAACGATGTGTTCAATTAAAATTCTAATAGCCAAAATCCGTATCAAAACGATATAGGGCGTATCGATACGCCTGGGCGATTTGGTAAAGCTTGGCTTGAAACACTTAGAAAATTTTTGGGGTTAAGTTTTGACTTTGAGTACTTAAAAATTTATTTACTTTTGCAAATTGGTCCTTAGATAATTTGTTATATCAAAATCAAACATAGATTTTACATCCCCCTTTTTGATTTAACAAAACCAAAGTAAATTTTTAAGTAGTTTGAAAAATACTCCCCCTTACTTTAAGTTAGGTTTTTGAAAAAAAATAAAAATTTTGGCTCTTGAAGTTCTAGAACTAAGTGTTTTGATATAATATTTGAAAAATGTTTTGGAATAAATTGAAAAGAATTTAAAATATGTTTCTAGTCAAAAACAACTTGAAAATATGTTTAAGGATTTTACAAGGCTTTGGAATGATTTAAAGTGCATTTAAAGTAGTCAAAACCAAGCATTTCAAGTGCCCGTACCGATACAGTCTGGTACCGTACCGATAAGCCTTAGGGTTTCAACTACAGGAATTTTCCAGTAGCCAAAACCCGTACCGATACGCTTAGTCGTATCGATACGATGTGTTTTGAAATAGCCCAACGGCTATTTGCGTACCGGTACGGTTGTATCGCGTAACGATACGCCTAACTACCCCAACGGTCATATTTCCCAATGGTCTTTTAATTTGCAGGACCGTACCGATACAATAGGTAAGCGTATCGATACGCATCAGCTGAAGTGCACAACGGCTACTTCCTTATCGGGACCGTATCGATATGGTTTGAAGGGTATTGTTGAGTGTGTAAAAGTTCTATTATTTACACCCTTTTTAACCCATATTTCTGCTGCATTCAAGCATCATTGCATTGCATTTAGGTTAGTTTTCAGTAAAACATCACAAATATATAAAAGGCACGGATTCTACTAAAAGATGGCTTATTTTGCAGGTAGCTACCATAGTTGACAAAGAAGGCAGGCGTAGGGCAGAGAAGCAGAAGAGCTGAACTGGACTAGCAGACGAGGAGGACGAAGCTGCCATGGACCTGTCGTGACAACAAGGTGACAACAGCTTTATGAAGAGGAAAAGTAAAGTGGACCTCGATAGATAAGGAAAAATCTGCTCGTCTGTCGTGTGAAAGCCAAATATTTTTCCAAGCCCCGAATCAAAAGATATGTCAAGCCAAAGCTCAAGGAGAGGAATTCCCTAGAAACAAGGATGGCGGCTGCAAAGTAGGATACTTAGAGATTTAGTCTTTATTAGAATCTTACTTTTAATTAAAGTTGTAATCCTTGTTAACTTAGAATACTTGAGCCCAAAGCTTATATAAGGGCATAGGTTTTAACCTAGAAAAATATCCCTCATTCTACCCCATAACCGATAACCTAAACCCCCCTGCCGTTTACCCGTCACCGACATGTTCTAAATTTCCCCTAGGGCCACGAGTTGTTTTGTAAAGTAGTTGCAAGGGTTGTTTTGTTTTAGGATTTTCCAAGTTCAATAAAATAAACTTCAAGTTCTCTTATTTTGGTTATTAACATCTTGCAAGAGCATCGGGAGAGCATTGTGAGGTTATCCATTTACTTAGCATCGGGAGAGTTAAGTATACGAAAGAAATAAGAGCGAGTTCTCTAGTTTATAGTTGAACTATCTTGTGCCTAAGGATAGGGCAAGGTTATGTGGCTAAAGAAGAATTCATACACATCGGTGTTCATCCTTCGATTCACGCCGGGAGGTATCATCAAAGACGTGATCATCGACAGACTTGGACCTAGGGATAGGCCAAGGCAGATCTGGGATTCTTGCCAAACTTGAAGTACGGAGTTGGTGTGTCTGCTGCCGCGACAGCCAACGGACAGCCGCCGCGACAGGTGCTGCCGCGACGGGCACGACGACAGAACTGGAGTTCCTAAGCAATCCAATACCTACACAACTGAGCAATTCAATACCAGCCCGTTTTCTCTATCCTGATATCTCAATTCCTTTATTTGCGTTTTTACTTTATTATTCTCGTGACAACTCTTAATTATTTCTTTACTTTCGTGCAGTGAAATAAGGTGAAGTCATTAGCCCAATCCCTGTGGAGACGATATCCGATACTTCGTATCACTTTACTACTTGCGTCGTGTACACTTGCACTACAATTGCGAAAGACTCTTTTACACGCAACAAGTTTTTGGCGCCGTTGCCGGGGAATTGGCAACATAACTACATCTTTCTTTTATTGCACTTTTCGTTTTTATTTTTATTTTTGCTTTCGTTTTTATTTTTCTTTAATTTTTCTTTTGTGCCTTCAACTCTCGCTTTTCACGAGGTTTTCTTGTTTATGCGCAGATCTAAAAGAGGTGAAGATCCCGAGTATCCATTAGATCCGGAAATCGAACGTTCCTTCAGTCTCAACAAACAACTTCGCCGACTTTTAGACAGAAACGAATACCTCGAGGAACAGCTAGAGAAGATGGGCCATAACCAACCTGCCGGTGGTCGTATACCACCCCTTGGCGATAACCACCCGCCTGTCGGTGACCCGCCTGGGGCAGATGGACGACGGTCATGTCGTGACTACATGCTGAATGATCATGTAGAGCTGGAGACCACGCTGTCGGATATTGATGTTGATAACTTCGAGCTTAAACCTGTCATGTTTAGTATGATCAACAATGCCGGGCAGTTTAGTGGTGCTATGACAGAAGATGCTAGGGAGCATCTCAAGACGTTCCAGGAGATCTGTGGTTCGTTTAGACTACCAGGAGTTAGTCTGGAGATACTGAGGCTTCGGTTATTCCCCCATTCATTAAGGGACAGAGCTAAAACTTGGTGGAATAAACTTACACCGGGTTCAATCGTAACTTGGGCAGATTTGTCTCGTGAATTCTTATCTCGTTTTAATCCTTCGCATTTATCTGAGCGATTACGTAATGAAATTGCTACTTTTCAACAGGAAGATGACGAGCCAATGCACGAGGCCTGAGACAGATTTACTACTCTTCTACGGAACTGCCCAATGCAAGGATTCCCTGTCTGGAATCAGGTAACTAAATTCTATAATGCTGCTAACTTACAAACTCGCATTCGGATTGATTCTGTAGCAAATGGACTATTATTGGATAAAGATCCAGACGAGGCATTACAAGTTTTGAAAAATCTAGCCAAGAATGAGGAGCAGTTTCCGACAGCTAGAAGAGGGGGTAAACGGGTACTTGCTGTCAAGGACTATGAGGCCGACAGCACTATGAAATCACAAGTAGCATTCCTTACTAAAACAATGAAACGGTTATTGAATGAAGATGAATTACAAGGATTTGCTGTCGAGGAAGTTTGTACTATCTGTGAGGGAAATCATAGTAGGGATGAGTGCCCAATACAAATAGAAGAGGGAAAATATGTTGGAAATTACAAGCCGAACTATAATTCCAACAATTATAATCCCAATTGGAGGAAGGATCCCAAATTTTCCTGGAGTAATCCTAACAATGCCCTGAATCCGAGAGCACATAATCAGAATCAGGGAGGACCTAGATTGCTGACGCGACAGCAACTGCCGCAGCACCTGCCGCCACAGCAGCAACAACAGCCACCACCTGCCACGAGCAGTATATTGGAACAGACTCTGGCCACCTTTGTGTCTCAGACCGGTACGTATATGGAGAATATGAATCAGTTTGTCAAGAAGACGGAAACCTTTATGGATAAAACCGAGATGAGAATGACAAATCATGAAGCTACCTTGAAATCTCTAGAGACACAAATGGGTCAGGTGTCGCAACATATTAAGCCAAGGCAGAATGGAGGTTTCCCTAGCAATACTGAAAATGCTAGACCGCCCCCATATGAGCAATGTAAGGCAATTACTACTAAGAGTGGGAAGAAACTACCAGGGCCGAAAAAAGAAGCTGAAACAGAAAAGGAACCTGCCTTGGATAAACCTGCCGAGGAAGCTGCCCCGACAGGTGATAAACAGACTGCTGCCGATGAGCCTGTCACGACAGCAGAAGCGACAAAGGAGAAAAAAGATGATTATCGTCCTCGGATTCGCATGCAGTGGGAAGGACGTATTGCTGATTATCGTCCTCCACCACCTTTTCCTCAACGGATACAGCAAGCTAAGCATGAATCTCAACTTAAAAAGATTTATGATATTTTTAAGCAGGTTCACATTAATATTCCGTTGTTAGATGCTGTTAGGAAAATGCCCGGTTATGCTAAATTTCTCAAGGATGTTATGTCGAAAAAATCTAAACTTGGGGAATTTGAAACGGTAAAGATGACAGAAGGTTGCATGAGTATTCTTCATAGGCAGCCGCCCCGGAAAAAGAAGGATTCGGGGAGCTTCATCATACCTTGTGTAATCGGCGACAAATTTGTGGGTAAGGCACTTTGTGATCTTGGTGCCAATGTTAATCTAATGCCCAAATTTGTTTTTCAGAAACTAGGTATTGGCAAGGCGCGGCCCACGACAGTAACTCTGCAGCTGGCCGACCGCTCTTACGTTCACCCCGAGGGAAAAATTGAAGATATTCTGGTAAGAGTGGACAAGCTTATTTTTCCTGCTGACTTTCTTATCTTAGATTGTGAGGCAGACGAAAACGCACCAGTCATCCTTGGGTGACCCTTCTTAGCCACGGGAAGATCGTTGATTGATGTGGAGAAAGGAGAACTCACCATACGCGTGAACGATCAAGAGATTAAGTTAAATGTTCTCCAAGCAATGAAACATGCTGATGTGGACGAGGAATGCAAGGCCATTATTGAGGTGACCTTTGATCAACCTTGCATCAGGTCGGACTGCCGTGATATAAAATTTGGTCACTGCCGCGACAGCCACCTACAGACCTGTCACGACAGTAACGACGACAACACCGACGACAGCGACTCCTCTGAATCCGATACATCTGATACTGAAGGTCAGGAGGAGGTAAACTGGTTAAGCAATCATTCAGGTAAGTTATTCGAACCCTTGAATTATACTTCGGATAACCATGTAATCCAAAAGCCATCTATTGTTGAACCACCTGTCTTAGAACTTAAGCCCCTACCAGGGCAGTTAAAATATGCTTATCTTGGTTCCAATGACACACTGCTCGTAATCATCTTTGCTAAGTTGTCGCAGGAACAGGAACGACAGCTAATCGACATGCTAAGGCAGCACAAAAAGGCGATTGGATGGACGATAGCAGACATACAAGGCATTAGTCCGGCGTTATGCATGCACAAAATTCTCCTCGAGGAAGATCATAAGCTGACTATAGATGCCCAAAGGCGGTTAAACCTTGCGATGAAGGAGGTAGTGCGTAAAGAGATAATTAAATGGTTAGATGCTGGTATTATTTACGCCATCTCCGACAGCAAATGGGTGAGCCCAGTGCAATGTGTTCCCAAGAAAGGAGGAATGACCGTGATAACCAACGAGAACAATGAGTTAATCCCAACCAGGACTGTGACCAGTTGGAGGGTTTGTATGGACTATCGGAAGCTTAATAAAGCTACCCGAAAAGACCACTTTCCTTTACCCTTTATTGATCAAATGCTTGATAGATTAGCGGGTAAACCTTACTATTGTTTTCTTGATGGTTATTCAGGTTACAATCAAATTGCTATTGAACCAGAGGATCAAGAAAAGACGACTTTTACATGCCCCTACGAAACATACGCGTTTAGGAGGATGCCGTTTGGACTCTGTAATGCACCTGCCACCTTCCAAAGGTGCATGATGGCAATATTCTCCGACATGGTAGAGGACTTCCTTGAGATTTTCATGGATGATTTTTCCGTCTTTGGAGACGATTTTGAGAGCTGCCTCGGCAATCTTCAAAAGGTACTTGAAAGATGTGAAAAAGCTAATCTTGTTCTAAATTGGGAAAAATGCCATTTTATGGTGGATGAAGGGATAGTCCTTGGCCATAAGATTAGCTGCCGTGGGATAGAAGTCGACAAGGCTAAAATAGAAGTCATAGAAAAGCTGCCACCGCCAACCACAGTCAAGGGCATTAGAAGTTTTTTAGGGCATGCTGGTTTTTATCGGAGATTCATTGCAAATTTCTCAAAAATCACCAAGCCCCTATGCCATCTCTTAGAGCAGAACCGACCCTTTGACTTTAATGATGAATGTACTGAAGCATTCAAGATTTTGAAAGAAAAACTAGTGACAGCCCCCATAGTACAGCCACCAGACTGGACACAACCGTTTGAGATCATGTGTGATGCTAGTGACTATGCTGTCGTGGCAGCACTTGGGCATCGCAGAAATAAGCTGTTTCACGTCATATACTATGCCAGCAAAACGTTGAATGACGCCCAAGTGAACTACACCACCACAGAAAAGGAGCTGTTAGTTGTGGTGTTCTCCATCGACAAGTTTCGTTCTTACATACTTGGGACGAAAGTAATAATACACACCGACCATTCTGCCCTAAAGTACTTGTTCGCAAAGAAGGATGCAAAATCTCGATTGATACGGTGGATCTTGCTATTACAAGAGTTCGACCTTAAGATCAAGGACAAAAAGGGGACAAAAAATCAGGTGGCAGATCACTTGTCAAGGTTGGAGAAGGGACAGAGTCTACCAATAGATGAGACACACATACTGGAGACCTTCCCTGATGAGTAGCTCTTTGCTGCCGCAATCGCTGTCGCGACAGCCATGGCGGCAGGTAAGTCTTCTGACCTTCCCTGGTATGCTGATTTTGTTAATTTTATAGTTAGCGGAATATTACCTTCTGATCTTAATTATCAAGCCAGGAAGAGGTTCCAAAATGATGTTAAGCATTATTATTGGGACGAACCTCTTCTTTTCAAAATGTGCGCAGATCAGGTTATAAGGAGGTGTGTACCACAAGAAGAACAAGAAGACATTCTCCATCACTGTCATGCTTCACAATATGGAGGTCACTTAGGAGGCAATAAAACTGCTGCCAAGGTGCTGCAGTCAGGGTTCTACTGGCCGACACTATATAAAGATGCACATGAGTTTTACAAAAACTGTGACAGGTGCCAGCGGACAGGTAACATCTCGAGGAGAAACGAGATGCCACTACAGAACATTCTAGAAGTCGAGATCTTCGACGTTTGGGGGATTGATTTTATGGGACCCTTTCCATCTTCGTGTTGGAATCTTTACATCCTCCTAGCAGTGGACTATGTCTCCAAGTGGGTAGAAGCAATCGCAACTCAAAAGAATGATGCCAAAACGGTCCAAAAGTTTTTGCACAAAAACATTTTTTCTAGATTTGGCATCCCTAGGGCGATTATCAGTAATGAAGGGAGACATTTTGATAATAGGGTAATTGCTGCCGCCTTGAAGAAATATGGTGTCAAGCACAGAATCGCGACAGCATACCACCCACAGACCAATGGACAGGCTGAGATATCCAATAGGGAAGTGAAGAACATTCTTGAAAAAATGGTTAAGCCAACTAGGAAAGATTGGTCTTTACTTTTGAATGATGCATTATGGGCATACAAGACAGCTTTTAAGACTCCATTGAGCATGTCTCCATACCGACTGATCTATGGGAAAACCTATCATCTGCCTGTCGAAATCGAGCACAAAGCATATTGGGCAATCAAGGCAGTGAATATGGACTTGGACAAGGCAGGCCAGAAAAGGCTATTAGATCTGAATGAAATTGAGGAATTACGGACAATGGCCTACGACAATGCAAGAATCTACAAGGAAAAGACTAAGAAGTGGCATGACAGGAAGTTGCTGCCACGACAGTTCTGCCCAGGGCAGCTTGTGTTGTTATTTAATTCTAGACTTAAACTCTTCCCAGGAAAGTTAAAATCTAGATGGTCTGGCCCGTTCCAAGTAGTACAAGTTTTCCCCATGGTGCCATCACTATCCGATCATTAAAAGACGGGCACCAATTCAAAGTCAATGGACAGCACCTCAAGCATTATCAGGGGACTGAAGTCCCAGGAATTCAGGAAGTGGTTACTTTAGGAGATGCCCCACAAGGCACCCCTAATTTAACCTAAATTTTATTTTTATTTATTTAGTATTTATTATTTATTTGGAAATTAGGTTTATTTTATTCGAATAATGTTTTTTTTAATTTATGTTTTTAGGAAATAAAGGAGTCAAGAAGAAGAGAAGAAGTGACCCAAGCCCACCACCCATCCATCAGCCCAATAAAGCCCATTTATGGAAGCCTGTCGTTTCGGCTGCCGCCGCAGACAGATATGACATGCTGTCAACAGACTGACACGGCAGACACAGAAGCGTGTGGCAGACGCGTAACAAACGCATAAATGTGTGTCAGACGCGTCAGACACGCTAAATCCCATTCGTCGCCTCGTTATTCACGCCTGCCGTTACAACATTAAACGGACAGCAATTCGACCGCTATAAAACCCCGTTTTCACTTTCATTTTTCTCACTTCTGATCATTCTTCCTTGCTTTCTCCTCTAGTTTTATTTGCTTTCTTCATTTTTCACAATCCTTGCAACTAACATGTCGTCTAGACAGACCCGCCGTAGTGCTGCCTCAGCCTCTTCTTCGGCAGCAGCAACGCCCTTCGCCACAAAGGAGTTATGGGAGGAACGGGGTTTCGTGTACATCCGAAAGGCACCCAACATGGGACTACGGCCATTCATTGTAAAGGCCATCACGGCTCAACTATGGGAGCACTTCGCGGAACAACCGACAGAGCTAAACGACACAATAGTCCGGGAGTTTTATGCTGCCATAGACAGCAGAACGACAACATCTGTCACCGTTCGAGGAGTGAGTGCCCTTCACTGCCGACAGCATCAACCACATGTTTGGCCTCTACTTTGGCCCCGATGATGAGGCCCACCAGAAATTTCTCGACACCCTTGATGCTGCCGCCTATGGTGCTGTTATGGCGGAGGTGACAGAGGAAGGAACCACATGGACAACCAGCAAAAAGAACCCCCACTCTGTCAAAAGGGGGCAGCTCCTCCCTGAAGCTAAACTCTGGAACGCTTTTATCAAAAAGCGCATCATGCCTTCTTCCCACCACACGACAGTTAACCAGCAGCAGCTCGCCCTTATTCATTCCATCATGCACGACAGGCCTATTAATGTGGGCCGCTATATGAGGGACAACATCCTGGACTGCACCTTCCGCTCCGACTCCCGCCTCTGCCTGCCGTTCACAATAACCTCCTTATGCCGCTGTGCTGCTGTCCCCGAGGAACCCTCCGACAAACTCATCAAGGGCAGAGGCTGGACAGACAACAAAATCAACAGCCTCATGGAGCTGGTAGTGGCTACGCCTATCTCGTCTTTCAATCCAGCCGGCTCCCCAGAAGAATCATCAGAGGAGCCTGCCCTTGAACCTGCTGCCGCCACCGCTCCAACAGACCAGTCTGCTCTCATCCTTGCTGCGCTACAACGGGTAGAGGAGAAACAAATGGGAATGATGACCTTCATCCGGGACTTCACGAATTCGACGGTAAACTTCATTACCCAGACTTTAAATTTTCCCGATGTTCAATTCCCTACTTTTCCTGCCCATTATTTCCATATCCCCACTCCTGTCCACACACCTACACCACCTGCCTCCCTACATTCCCACTCTACTGCCTCCACCACATCACCTGCCCCGACGGCAGCAGGCAGTCCACCGGCCGACACCCCTGCCAGAGGAACAAAAAGGCTTGCCTCCGATGACAGCCCGCTGATCAGGAGGAATTTGGAGAGGGAATTTACGCCGGTCAAGAGGATAAAACACGTGGCAGACAAGAAACGGTTGCCCAAGGCTAGCACCACCACCAGCAGCACTTGGGACAGTGGCAGCAGTTCCGATGTCTAGCTCGTGGAGCAACCTGCCCCTGCACCTGCCCCTGAACCTGCCCAGCCTCCTCCACAGCCCAGACGCCACCGTCAGATTCGTGTCAGCAGCAGCAACGAGGACATCGACTGAAAATTTAAGTTTTTATTTTCCTCTTATTGCTGCCTGCTTTTATCATTTGTGATGTACTTATCTTCATATTTTTTGTTTTTTCTGTCATTTTGCATTGAGGGCAATGCAACCCTCGAGTTTGGGGGTGGCAACCCTCAATCATTAATAGAGTCTTAAGTACATCTTTTTATGAATTGTTGTGTCTTTTATTTATTTAAGTTCTCTTAAAAAAATCAGAAAATATTAAACTGTTGGCTTAAAACTATGAAGTTAACTTACCTGTCATGACAGCTCTGTCGTGGCAGCATCTTTAGGACAGTTTAAGGAGAAGTTTAGAGCCTTTCTATAGTTCTGAAAAATTTAAACACCATTGTGACTGTTATATTGCTTAGATTTTTCTTAGCCAAACTAGAATAGGAAGCTTAGTACTTGAATAGCCCCTAGAGGTGCCTAACACTGGCTCTAGGAAAGAAGTTTAGCAAAAGAAAATCAAAAACCTAGAGGTGCCCGAAACCGGCTCTAGGAAGCTAACTAGAGGTGCCAAAAACTGGCTCTAGAAAAATTTAGCTTGAAAATAGAAGAAAAAGAAGCATGAAAATGTGCCTTCTAAAAAAAAAATAAATAAACTTTGGCATAAAAATTCAAGTTAAGAAGTTGAATATTCCAGTGAAACTAAGAGAGTCTTAGCATATAACTGTTCACAAGCATGCACACACTGCACGAGAGCTATAGGGAGATTCCGGACAGATCCTAACCTTTCCGACAGGTTGCTGCCGCCATAGAGAGTGAGCGACGGGTAAGGGACAGTTCACTGTTTGAAGGCCAACACAAAAATCTTCATTTTTCTTTTAGGTTTAATTGCTTGAGGGCAAGCAAAAACTTGAGTTTGGGGGTGTGTTGAGTGTGTAAAAGTTCTATTATTTACACCCTTTTTAACCCATATTTCTGCTGCATTCAAGCATCATTGCATTGCATTTAAGTTAGTTTTCAGTAAAACATCACAAATATATAAAAGGCACAGATTCTACTAAAAGATGGCTTATTTTGCAGGTAGCTGCCATAGTTGACAAAGAAGGCAGGCGCAGGGCAGAGAAGCAGAAGAGCTGAACTGGACTAGCAGACGAGGAGGACAAAGCTGCCATGGACCTGTCGTGACAGCAAGGTGACAGCAGCTTTATGAAGAGGAAAAGTAAAGTGGACCTCGATAGATAGAGAAAAATCTGCTCGTCTGTCGTGTGAAAGCCAAATATTTTTCCAAGCCCCGGATCAAAAGATATGTCAAGCCAAAGCTCAAGGAGAGGAATTCCCTAGAAACAAGGATGGCGGCTGCAAAGTAGGATACTTAGAGATTTAGTCTTTATTAGAATCTTACTTTTAATTAAAGTTGTAATCCTTGTTAACTTAGAATACTTGAGCCCAAAGCTTATATAAGGGCATAGGTTTTAACCTAGAAAAATATCCCTCATTCTACCCCATAACTAATAACCTAAACCCACATGCCGTTTACCCGTCACCGACATGTTCTAAATTCCCCTTAGGGCCACGAGTTGTTTTGTAAAGTAGTTGCAAGGGTTGTTTTGTTTTAGGATTTTCCAAGCTCAATAAAATAAACTTCAAGTTCTCTTATTTTGGTTATTAACATCTTGCAAGAGCATCGGGAGAGCATTGTGAGGTTATCCATTTACTTAGCATCGGGAGAGTTAAGTATACGAAAGAAATAAGAGCGAGTTCTCTAGTTTATAGTTGAACTATCTTGTGCCTAGGGATAGGGCAAGGTTAAGTGGCTAAAGAAGAATTCATACACATCGGTGTTCATCCTTCGATTCACGCCGGGAGGTATCATCAAAGACGTGATCATCGACAGACTTGGACCTAGGGATAGGCCAAGGCAGATCTGGGATTCTTGCCAAACTTGAAGTACGAAGTTGGTGTGTCTGCTGCCGCGACAGCCAACGGACAGCCGCCGCGACAGGTGCTGCCGCGACGGGCACGACGACAGAACTGGAGTTCCTAAGCAATCCAATACCTACACTACTGAGCAATTCAATACCAGCCCGTTTTCTCTATCATGATATCTCAATTCCTTTATTTGCATTTTTACTTTATTATTCTCGTGACAACTCTTAATTATTTCTATACTTTCGTGCAGTGAAATAAGGTGAAGTCATTAGCCCAATCCCTGTGGAGACGATATCCGATACTTCGTATCACTTTACTACTTGCGTCGTGTAAACTTGCACTACAATTGCGAAAGACTCTTTTACACGCAACAGGTATCGATACGCCAAGCTGTAGAACTGCATTTATGGTGGGAAATAAAGGCTCCAACGACTCTAATCCAACCCCAACGGCTAGTAACGACTACAAACTCAATTTGGAGTATAAAAGGGACCTCCAAGCATCAAGAGAAGGCTAATGCTTCAATTGTTACAACATTATGATGACAAATTGTATCTAGAGCTTTAATTGTACATTCCTTTCTTAGACAACACTAGTGCTAAATATTGTTAAATTTGCTCAAGTGTTTAGGTTTTGGGTGAGAGCTTTATAGTGCAAACATATATCTATTAGAGGGATTTCTAGTTTGCTAAGTCTTTCTTGTGTAAGAGAGTGTTTGATCAAGCTTTGGGTAGAAAGCTTAATCGTTGTAACGGTTTCCTCCTAATCCGAGAAAAGGGGATGAAATTCTTAGTGAATTTGTTTGGAAATCCTTAGTGGGAAGCTAAGGTAGTGGATGTAGACCTTGGTTAGAAGGTTGAACCACTATAAATCCTTGTGCAAATTGTCTATCTTTCCATTCCCACAAAAACACCCAAATATCTCACTTCTCCATACTTGGCGAGCAAGATCGGTTGAAGAAATCGAGCCCCTTAAAACCCAACAGAAGTATTCTCCCCCTTTTTGTTAGATCAAAATCAATGGATTAAGCAAGATATAAACATTGAAGCAATGTAAAGAAAACAACATAGATACTATTAATCATTTAAAGCATAAATAGTTCAAAGCAACATAAATCCAAACTCAAATCCTAAGAACAAAATTCAAAGCATAGGTTCAAAATCAAATAACATTGGTGCATAAAATTAAAATCCTAATATGATATGATATGTAATAAGATACATAAGCCTAAGACTCGTTCCCATCGTCGTCATCCTCTTCATCTTCATCTTTATGATTGGCTTGTCTTGATTGAGATTGTAGCCATGCACCATGAAAAGCGGTGAGAGAGGCGTCCATTAAGTTTTGTTGAGTTTCAATGGAAGTGCCTCGATTCTCAATGGTAGTAATTCTTTTCTCCAAGGATGTGAAGCGAGTGTCGATAGCAGCAAACCCGGAAGTCATGTATGTATCCAAAGATGTAATATTGGTGCCCAAGGAAGTAAATTGCTCATTAAGATAGGCTATAAGAGCATCTATAGAAGGTTGGGCCACTGGAACTTGAGGAGCCACCGGATCAGCTTCAACATTTTGAGGAAGAACCTTGAGGCGAACCCAATCTCCATTAATATAATGGAATTTGGAACGACCTAAGGAACGCTCGTCGATCAGATCGGTGAGGGGCTCGGCATAGTCTTGCAAACAATCAATCTCCAACTTCGAGAACAAGTAGCTCAAAGTGGTGCCATATGTGAAGGATGAGACAAGGGTGGTGTGACGATGTTGCACAAGGTAGACAATTTCCGCAAACATACTTTGAGAAAGATTCGGGCGCTTACCCTCACGAAAGCATTGTATCAAAAAATCATCGACTTGTCGAATCGATGAGACTTCTGATAACCTTCTAAAAACATGCATTTCATGCCTTTTTACTTAGTTATTTGCTTGTCTTTAAGCTCATTTCATTTTCATTTAGCTGCATTTTGTTCATATAGTTGCATCTGGTGTTGTTAGCTTGGCTGTTTTGATTTAATTAGAAAATGGATGCTACTTGAGAAAGAGTTGTTTTGGTATAGTGATGTGAAGGTAAGCAAGGGAGTGCGGCTGAGCAAAGAAATGTTGCAACATTTTGGACTGTAATTCTAGGCGCAGAAAAGGACAAAGCAACGAAGATATTTTCCAGCCCACGCATGAGAACCCCCATTTGTTTGTTTTGCCTAGCATATCCTAGGAAATATTACCTAGGTCACACAAGGAATGTTTAGGGCATAAAACCCTAGGAGCCTGCACTATATAAAGGACAAGATACCCACATAAAAGGGAGAGCTGAAAAAGTAACTTTTGGGCGATAAGAGTGAGGAGAAAAGGCGGCTACTTTCCATATTCTTCCTCAACTTGGTGTCTTCTATTGTTAAAGCTCCAATGGGTGACCTTGCTAGCCTTTGAGAGAAGAAGCAAGTCTAGGGTGGTTCACGGTAGTCCAAGGCAGCATTAGGGATCTCCTTTTCTTTGCTGTTTGCTTTAACATTTTATATTTTGGAAATGGGTTGTTTAAGACAAATGATGATGGATGATTTACACCCAGCCATGAACTAACTTTAGATAGCTTGGGTTTGTTTTGGATGAATTTGTTTTATTTTTTAATGAATGTTTAACATGTTTCCAGCTTCATATGCTTTGTCTACTGTTTTATTTCCTTAAGTTCGTAAGAGATTTCGAGAGTTAGCCTTTACATAGGTGTTAGATTAGCTTAATGGTCGAGAGAGTTAAGCTTAGATCTACGTAGACAAGGGGGTTGGCTCCTGAGTGGCACAACTCTAACTCACCTTAGAGATAAAGATAGGATTTCAACAACTTAAAAGGGTAGTACGTTAATGATAAGTAGCTCGCTAGGGTTCACGCTGAGAGCTATTGTCGTATCATTCTAACTGTTAGGCTTCTTGCTAGAGATAGTTTAGAAACACAATAGAAAACTTTGTCGAGCATAGTTTGAACTGGAAATTGTTAGATATACATTAGAACTAGGCATAGGATTCCTTAACAAACCCAACCCGTCATTCCCAATAGAGAGTTTCACATACAATAGAGGACCTTGCAGCTTATTCAGTTTACTTCAATTTTATTTAATTGCTTTTGCTACAACATTTCTGATATCTTGTGACATCAACCTTTCACTCAAATATTTAATTTTGTGTAAGTGTGCATGGAATTGACCTAATTTACCTCCAATCCCCGTGGAGACGATCTCACTTACCACTTTATTACTTATTTCGACGTGTATACTTGCACTATTTGCGTATCATTTATAGTACACTGCACAACGCAACAAGTTTTTGGCGCCGTTACCAGGGATTGTCAATTGGTAATTTTAGGTTTCGTTTTTGCATCATTTTATTTCCTCTTTTTGTATAGATTTATTTGTTTTTTTATTTGTCTTTTATAGGTGTGTGCTGGTGCATGACCTGAAGAAGACCCGACGAACCCGTACTACCAATCATTCCTGAAATTGACATCTCTTCCGACAAAGAAGGCGTATATAAGAAGCTCTCAAAATCATGCATAGAGCTTAGAACCAAGGATTACCAGCTGATAATCACGCAGATCCTGATGCTACAGCAAATGGCGGAGCTGCAGTTCGTGCACGAGCTATTAGAGATGATTTGAATCCAATCTTGGGTGATCTCATCTCTGGGATTGTAGCTCCTGAGATTTAGGCATCCCACTTCGAGCTTAAACATGTGATGTTCAACATGTTGAACTCGATTGGACAGTTTGGTGGCTCGCCTCATGAAGATGCAAGACAACACATTCGTGCATTCTTGGAGGTTTGTGACTCATTTAGACAACAAGTAGTGCATGAGGATGTGATGAATCTGAAGTTCTCTTATTCATTGCGTGATTGAGCACGAGACTTGTTGTAACGCCCCGGTTTTGGGCTTAGAAGTCTTGGGCGTTGACCGATTGGTCAAAGTGCTGTTCGAATCGTAAGTGGTTAAATTAGGAAAACCTAGTTCGGGTTGCATTAAAAATATGGAAAAATGTTCTAAAATTATCTTTTAATATAGATTGATGAACTGTGAAAACAATTTTGGAAAATGAGTTTTGGAAGGTTGACATTTTGGCTAGTGACCAAAATGTAATTTTCGCAAATTTGGTGGCTGTTTTAAAAAGGATTGAAACTTTGAATCTTTAAGGAGCTATTTGCCCAAAAGTGAATTCTCCAGATTTTTCTAAGATATTTTAATCCTAAAATCTGATTTTAAAGGTTTGATAAAAGGAGGGAAACTCATTTTACTATTTTTCTTTCCTAACTTCCTATTTTCTCTTCTCCTTTTCTCTCCAACCAAACATCACCATTTTCAGAGATTTTGATCTGATTTCTTCACCTAAATTCATCTTTTCAACTCACAATTGTTAGCAAATCATTGTGTAATCAAAACCTACTCAATTGCTACAAGTTTCAACAAGGTTTTCATTCCAAAAAGTGGAGAAATCACAAGTTTGGAGGTATGAACGATTCTCCTCTGAACTTTAAGTTCTTTAATGAAATTCCTAAAGTTTTCAATCCTAAATGTATGTTTAATTAAAGGTTTTCAAGTAGATTTATGGATCTTGGCTAGTTATGCAAGATTTTGGTGTTCTGGTGTTGCTGGAGGTATAAGGTTGCTTTTAGGTTGTTTTTAGATGTGTTTTGGTGTTAATAGAAGTGTGGTTTTGCTGGTTTATGGCTGGGCTTTGTTTGGAAGTGTTTTGGATGCAATTTCGGTTGTGTTTGGTGGCCGAAATTGGAGTTTGGATGAGGGCAGCGAGTTTAGGTGCTTTCATTGAAGCAATTAATGCAAGATGGTGCATTAATCCTCTGCTTTGATGTGTTGAAACAGGGGAGGCATCATTGGATTCAAGTTCGGTTGATTTGGAGGCTTGATTTGGTGCTTAGGCTTGAAGCTAAGTGGTTTTTGGTGAGTGCAACTTTGGAATTGGATTTTCAGCTTTTTAAACAATGGTTTGAAGGTTATGGGAGCTTAGTTTAAGTCTAAACAACTTTGCTAAGCTCAAGTGTAAGTTTTCGGATTTTTCTCTCTAGTGGTGGCCATGACTTGATGTTTTGCAAGGTGATGATTTGCATGATTTGTTTACTGTTTTGAAAGCATGTTTTAGCATGGATTTTGCTGTTGATTTAAGCCATGTGTTGAAGGTAACTCTAGGTAGGAGTTCCTTGATTTTGTACATTGTCTAAATGTGGATTTGATGCATGAAATGCATGATGAAATGGCTTGGTTTAAATGCTTTAAAACAGTGGATATTATGATGAAATTGATGTATATTGGCAAGTGATGGTTTTAAAAAAAGTGGAGGTCACTAAGGTGGTTAAAAGTCCTTGAGTGAGCCTTGTTACATGAACATCAAGGTGGTTAAAAGTCCTTCGATGTTGCGGACTCTAAGGTGGTTAAAAGTCCTTAGGTGCTCCTTTCCATGGTGGTTAAAAGTCCATGGGGCCAAGGTGTTTAAAAGTCCTTGGGGCCAAGGTGTTTAAAAGTCCTTGGGGTGATTCAAGTTACGGACACAAAGGTGGTTAAAAGTCCTTGTGTGGTCCATGATCATGGTGTTTAAAAGCCCATGGCCAAGGTGTTTAAAAGTCCTTGGGGTCAAGGTGTTTAAAAGTCCTTGACAAAGATGTTGATCTTGTTCAAAAAAAAATGGAATTTGTCACTTGTGCCAATATGACATGGAAAGTGTGTAAGAAGCATGTGATGCTTGGTTTGATTATGTTATAAGCATGTGGTTACATGGTTTTAAGAATGCTTTGAACTTATGCATGGATTGATTTAAAGCATGTTTTGTAAATGGTTTTAATAGCATTATTGAATTGTTTTAAATGAGCATGCCTCACTAAGCTTTTGCTTACGCTCTCTACGTTTTCTTAATTCAATAATGCAGAGAATTAGAGTATCTTGTGGGCTGCAAGGGAGGGCAAGCAATCAAGTTCTACTTAAGCTCAATGTATGAGGTTTTACAAGCACTTTTAGCTTTTTGGTTGATTTGGCAATGGGGGACCAATGTATATGTTTTGGGAGGTGTTTAAGACTCCCTAAGTCTGTTAAATGTTGTTGAGAATGTTGGTTTTTGATTTGGAACCTTATATGCTTGTTTTGCAAGTTTGGAGTTGAATGGATAGCTTAACTAGGAAGCATGCCATATAAATTGGGGTTTTTCTTATGTGATGTTAATGTGTTAAATTGATGAAGCAATTGAGGTCCTTGCATGTTGGTTGACTTTGTATAATGGTTTGGTGATGTTAATTTGATGTTTGAAGCATGTTTGATGCTGTTTTGGAGTTGTCTGCAGACAGGGGTATCGATACTTGGGCTTGGGGTATCGATACACCTGAGCCAAATTTGCAAGTTTCAGGCCAGGGGTATCGATACCTGATGAACGAGTATCGATACCATATGAGTGGAGTATCGATACCTGATGAACGAGTATCGATACCCTTGCTTGAATTTGTTTTGTTTTGTTTATATTTTGGTCCTGAATCTTGTATGATCAATTGTATGAGCTGTGGATGTCCTTTTGAGCTGAAATTTCACAGAGATGCATGTAACCTGACTAATTTCAAGTTGGTAACCTTAATTTGGGTTGAGTCCCTTAATTTATCAGAAATTACAGTTTAGTCCCTAAAGTTGTAATTTGTTCAATTGGGTCCTTGTTTGATCTCTGATGGATGTAATCTTTTAACATGTTGTTTGTATGGTCACACATAGGAGTAATGTGCATCTAGATAAGATTAAAAAGAAAAAAAAGGGTCGTTAATCAAGGTTGACTTTCGGGTTGACTTTGGTTTTCCCCGTGTAATCTCCGTAGTTCGGGTCGGGCGTCTAGGCCGGGCTACGGGGGTTACACTTGTTGAGTGGAGTACGGGCTGGTTCGATGAAATCATGGACAAACTTGTGCAAAAGATTTTTGGTATAGTATAATCCACCCAACATGAACACCCAACTAAGGAATGATATTGCTTCCTTTCGTCAAGCTGATGACGAGTCAATGTACGAGTGTTGAGATAGATTCAAGGGACTATTGCGCAAATGTACAAATCATGGTTTTCATGATTAGACACAAGTGGTGATGTTCTACAATAGTGTTAATGCTCCCACGTGGATGATGTTAGATGCTTCGGCAAATGGAACTTTGCTGGACAAGTCTCCCAAAGAAGCATTTGACATCTGTAACGCCCCGGTTTTGGGCTTAGAAGTTTGGGCGTTGACCGGTTCGGTCAAAGTGCTGTTCGAATCTAAAAAGGTGAAATTAGGAAAGCCTAGTTCGGGTTGCATTAAAAATATGGAAAAATGTTCTAAAATCATCTTTTAATATATATAAGTGAACTGTGAAATCAATTTTACAAAATGAGGTTTGGAAGGGTAACATTTTGGCTAGTGACCAAAATGTAATTTTTGAAAGTTGCGTGACTGTTTTAGAAAGGATTGAAACTTTGAATCTTTAAGGAGCTATTTACCCAAAGGGAGTTTCTCCAGATTTTTCTAAGATATTTTAATGTTTAATTCTGATTTTAAAGCTAAAGAAAAGTGGAGGGAAATCATTTTGGCTATTTTGCAACTAACTTCCATATTTTCCAATTTTCCTTTTTCTCTCATTTTCTCTCAACCCAAACACTTTCTCTCTAGAGATTTCCTTCAGATTTTGTCACTCAAATCTTCCTTTTCAATTCTCTTTTGATTCCTAATCATCACATCAACAAAACCTCACCATTTGCTAGTTGATTCATCAAGGTTTTTAGTTCCAAAAGAGGAGAAACTCAAGTTTGGAGGTAAGAACGTCCTTCTCCTCTAAACTATCAGTTCTTTACTGAAATTCCTAAGTTCTCAATCCTTAATTGATGTTTTATAAATGGTTTTTAAAGTTGTGAAATGGATCTTGGCTTAAAATGCAAGATTTGGTGATTTTTGATAGATTTTCGTTTGATCTGTTAAAGCTGTGATTTGAGGTGTTAATTTGATGTTAAATGAACATTAATTTGATAAGGAATTGAGTTTTGATTAATGCAATCTCGGATAGGTTGAATTTCCTAAGTTTAGCTTGTGATTCTTGGTTGTTTTTGAGGTGATCTTGTGGATCTGGTGTTGCTGGAGGTATAAGGATGTTAATAGGTTCTTTTTAGATGTTAAATGATGTTAAAGGATGTTTAGTTTTGATGGTTTATGGCTGGGCTTTGTTGAGGAGTGGTTTGGAGGCATTTTCGGTTGTGTTTGGTGGCCGAAAATGGTGTGTGGATGAGAGCAGCGAGTTTAGGTGCTTTCATTGAAGCTATTAATGCATGATGATGCATTAATCCTCTGCTTTGATGTGTTTAAAACAGGGGAGTCATCTTTGGATCCAAGTGTTGGTGATCCGGAAGCTTGATTGGTGCTTCGGCAAGAGGCGAGGTGGAATCGGTGAGTGAAAATGGGTTTTCAGCTTTGAAACCAATGTCTTGGGAGCTTAGTTTAAGTCTAAAGAACTTTACTAAGCTCAAGTGTAAGTTTTCGGAAAAACTCTCTAGTGGTGGCCATGGTTTGGTTGTTGTGCAATGTGGTTTATTGCATGTTTTAAATTCTGTTTTGAAAGCATGATTTAGCATGGTTATTGCTGATTTTGTAAGCCATATGTTGAAGGAAGCTCAAGGTAAGAGTTCCTTGTTTTTGAACATTGATTAAATGTGGTTTGATGCTTTAAAATGCATGATGAATATAGCTTGGTTTAATGCTTTAAAACAGTGGATTATTGATGAAAATGATGTATATTGGCAAGTGATGTTTTGAAAAAGGTTAAGGTCACTAAGGTGGTTAAAAGTCCTTGAGTGAGCCTTGTGGATTCTAAGAACTTCATGGTGGTTAAAAGTCCATGATGATTCTTGTTAAGGTCACTAAGGTGGTTAAAAGTCCTTGAGTGAGCCTTGTTACTTAAGAACATCAAGGTGGTTAAAAGTCCTTGGATGGTTCTTGTTAAGGACACAAAGGTGGTTAAAAGACCTTGTGTGGTCCTTGCCATGGTGTTTAAAAGTCCATGGGCCAAGGTGTTTAAAAGTCCTTGGGAAGAACACAAAGGTGGTTAAAAGTCCTTGTGTGGTTCTTGTGAATTATAAGATCACAATGGTGTTTAAAAGTCCATGTGTGAGTCTTATGTTGATCTTGTTTTTAAAAAGATGGAACTTATCACTTGTGGCCAATATGACATGTAATGATATGGAAGCATGTAATGCTTGTTTAAATTGCTTGAGCATGAGTAAATGATGGTTTGAAGTATGATTTATGAAGTGTTTTATAAATGCATTATTGAATGGTTTTAATGAGCATTCCTCACTAAGCTTTTGCTTACGCTCTCTTTCGTTTTCTTAAACCAATAATGCAGATCATTAAGGTACTTTGAGGGCAGCAAGGAAGGCAAGCATTCAAGTGGATTTAAGCTCAAGTATGGGAAGGTTTTCTTAAACACTTTAGCTTTTGGGCATTTGGCAATAGGGGACCTATGTGTATGTTTTTGGGAGATGCTTGTACTCTCTAAGTTGTTTAAATGTTGTTAAGAATGCTGGTTTTGTACTTGGCCTTTATGTGTTTGGTTTTGAAGGTTTTATGCATGAATGACTTGCTTGTGTAGGAAGCATGCTTAGAATTGGGGCTTTTCATAAATGTTGATTTTATATCGATTGGTTGATACAAATACGTCTCATGTATGTTGTATGAGTTGCTGGTAAAGTTTGGTAGCATTTGGAGCATGTTTGGATGATCAATTGTGTATTTAAGTATGCTTTTTGCTGCATTCTATGCAGGGTGTTTCGGAACAGTGGCTACCGTTTCGGAACGGGTGCCTTGAATCAGCCCAGGCGTCCGAAACGTGAGACACCGTTTCGAAACGGAAAGGCCACTGCCAGCCCTCGTTTCGGTACGCATTGCGGAACGGCCCCGTGTTTCGAAACAGGCTCACCCTGTTTCGGAACAGCCGACCGTTGGGGGCTGATAATGGCAGTTAAATGTTTTGGAATGTTTGCATTTTGGTCCTGAATCTTGTTTGTGCAATTGTATGAGTTTGGAATGTCCGTTTGAGCTGAAATTTGGCAGTGAAGCATGAATCCTGATTAATTTCAAGATGGTAACTTTAATTTGAGTTAAGTCCCTGTAATTTACATAATTTACAATTTGGTCCCTAAAGTTGTAAATTGTTCAATTGGGTCCCTGTCTGATCTCTGATGTTTATGATCTTTGAGTATGATGTTTGAATGATCATAACTAGGGTTAATATGCATCTAGACAAGTTTAAAAAGAAAAAAAAAGGTCGTTAATCAAGGTTGACTTTCGGGTTGACTTTGGTTTTCCCCGTGTGACTTTCTTAATTCGGGTCAACCGTCTAGGCCGGGTTAAAGGGGTTACAACATCCTTGATAGGATATCCAACAATGACTACCAATTTCCTTCTTCGAGATTAGGAATGGGGAGGAAGACTCAAGGAACACGTGATCTTAATACGGATGGTTCAGTTGCAGCTCAATTATCAACCATCAAGAATATATTAATGAACCTACTGATAGAAGACCGAATGCTACAGCAAAAGAAAGGTCCCCACCAGTAAAGGAAGAAGTCAGACCCCCACCATCCTTCCTTCAAAGATTGAAGAAGCAGAATGACGATATCCAATTCAAGAAATTTGTGGATGTAATTCCTCAAGGATATTGTTACCAAGAAAAGAAATGTTGAAAGGTATGAGACTGTTGCTACATCAAAAGAATGCTATGATGTGTGGAGTAAATTGCCACCTAAACGGAAGGATCCGAGCAGCTTTATCATCCCGTGCTCCATTGCTAACAATTATGTAAGGAGAGCCTTATGTGACCTTGGGTCTAGTGTCAATATGATGCCCAAGTCTATTTTTATGAAGCTTTGTATGGGAGATGCAAAACCCTACAACTGTTATTTTGCAGCTAGCTGACCGATCTCATGTCTGTTCGAAAGGAAGGATTGAAGATGTTGTGGTGAAGGTTAACAGATTTGTCTTCCTAGTTGACTTCCTTATTCTCAATTGTGAAGCGGATGTCGATGCACCCATAACCTTGGGGCAACCTTTCTTAGCCACTGGCCGTATCTTGATTGATTGTGAAAAGGGAGAGTTCAAACCATGCCATAGTATTTTCAAATACGACATAACATAAAAGTACTATGATGTAGCAAGTAAGCAATCATCCTACTTTAATCCTGATAAGCAATCAAGGCATGATTCAATCCAACTATCAATCAACTAGGCTTTCAAGACATCATATGTCGCAGCATAAAATCATTCATGCTCTTATGTCATAGCATAATACCTAGATCAACTAGGCCACAAGTTCTAATTATAATAACGTGTCTTTATATTACTATCATATCAATTATATACATGCCTTTCAAGGATTCAAAAATGTATGATCACTATACTAGATACATGTCTAAGGAAACCATCTAGGAGTTTACAAACAACATGGATCGTACTTATGCTTGAGCTTGTCTCGCCCTGCCCCGACTCAAGGATGTCTTTAAATCCACTAACCTGTAGATTGGGAGGAATGAAAACAAGAGTGATCAGTACGATGAAGTACTTAGTGAGGTAGCAAACTAAGCTAGGCAAGTTCATTTCATTTTAAGTGTATTTTATTCAAGAGGAAACCTAACTCGGTTCAAACAGATTAAGGCATTCTGTTTGCTATGACATTTGAATAGTCTAGGCAAGGAAAACATTATACCATGAAATTGACAACTAAATAGACATAACATTTCAAGTTCATGTTTACATATTGCATTTCAATTTCAAGCTAACCAACACTTATTAATAAGATCATGGATATATGTCAACATATCATGTTCATGTCATATACAAGTTTGGGTGATTGATTCAAGGTTCATTTCAAGGCATGTAGATAAGGCAATTGGATTAACTAGTTCCTATATCATGGCATGTGAAAAGCTTAGGGTCAAGTCAAGTTTCATTCCATTTACATGCGTTGACAAGCATAAATATCGTATTTCATGCAATAACAAGTAACAAGTAGGATCATTATCAAGGAGTAGGAATAATAATGAACTCAATCACTATTAACAAGTATTCTCGTCACTAAGAGCATACAAGCATTGAAACAAGGAGCATGGATCAAGATTGGCACATTTATGATCAATATGTCAATTCTAGATAGCACTTCATTTTCTTTGTAGGGAAATATGGCATTGATCAACTTGACATAAACAAGGTATGATTATGGCATATTACATACCTTTAATCAATAACATGGATTGATAAACAAGGTAACAATTGTTTTTTATTAACACACTAGTCAACAGGATGGTATTTAAATCAACAAGACGAGTTTACTGTAGCATTCAATAAACATGATTTAAATAAAAAAGAAAAAAATGGTAATGTACTGTAAGAACATGAAACACACACACACACACACACATATATATTCAGTGGAACAATATAACTATGTAATATTATATGTATATATGTGTAATATATATAAAATAGAAGATGATAATTATAATTAAAAGAATAAATATATAATATATTAAGCATGGTGGAATCATTAGTGGAAATACATGGTAAAGGGTAAAGCCATGTGTCCCTTTCTTAAGTGATAATCGGCCACTTTGAATTAAGGGTAAACATGTGTAACCCACTTTGATTCACCATCATCTTCTCTAGCATTTTCCACCGACCCAAAAGTGAGAGAAGAGGGAACACAATTATGGAAAACAATTGAGAAGAAAACACAAGGTTTTTGCTGGAAAATTCAGTTAGAAGATAGGGTTCATGCATGTAACCTAGAATTCATGTAAGTACGCTACCTTGCTACCCGATTGGTTCTTATATGTTTATCATTGTTTTGATGAATTCTGGGTTGTTTATTAATGGAAAATTATGATTAGATGCTCAATTGTTCATATGAATTGCTGGGTTTGTGATTGAATTGAATTTAAACTGAACTTACAAAGTAGAAATAGGCTAGAACACCAAAACTACCCAGATTCGTACATGTAGAATAGCTTGTAGAAATCTGCGTTTTTGAACATGTTAGAGGCAAAACTGGAAACATTTTCATAAGACAAAGTTGTATGAAATCGAATTTACTATATCATAGAGGTCTTGGAAGTATGAAAATGTTCATAGGAATTGCTGGAAAATGAGTTAGAATAAAACTGGCCACGTTTGGAACTCAATTGGTGATTAGGGACTGTTTTAGAATAAATATATAATATCAGTACTGAAATGAACAAAATGAAGGCTGGAAATGACACCTAAATAACAGGGAAAACAATGGTGAAAAGGGATAAAATAAACTAGTAAAGGGTCCTAAGTTGAAAAGATCGCTAAAGTGGGGTAAAACTCAAGATCGCCAAATTTGATCCTGAAAAATCACCTAACTTCAAACATTAAACTGTATTGATGTAAAAATGATAAAACTATGTGCTATACATGGTTAGAAAGTTGGTTGAATAATTTTCTAGGGATATAAATTAATTGAAAATCCAATATGTATATTGAAAGTTATGGGCAGATTACTGAAGGGTGTCCAAACTGCGTGAAATAGGGTAGTTTAGTGTATAATGTGATTCTACCTACTTGTATGTGTTATAGGGATGAGTTTTAATGATGTATCTATGTTTTTATACATGTAATGTTAGACCAAGACTTAGAAGAGACTTGCGAAGGCACCAAGGGTGGGCAAACAAAGGAAAGGGACAAAGGGATTATCATTCAAGACTAGCTTGGAGACTTTGTGAGTGTGGCTATCATTAGGGTTAGGACTTAGGTCCTAACCAACTTATGTTTGTTTAAATCTTGTCACATGAATTATGCTCTGAAATAAACTTAACTTATACTTGGTAAATTAAATTAAGTGAAGAATAAATTAAATGGAAATTGGTTTCTTGAAAAATATGCTTGCTATGTGTGATTATCATGTAAATGAATTATGTGGCACATGTTAGTCCTTTGTCTACATGTACTATCATTTAAATGTCTTGACATATTAGAAATACCATACTTGTTATTTGATGATTTGAATATATGTATATTTTGCATGCTTAACAAGCAAATGAGTTATGAGAACCCTGTATAACCTTCTATGGTCACTTGTGTGGCACTCGAATACTTCTTGAATAAGGATAAATGTGATCCTACATGTTACTTGATACTCGATACTCGATATTTGATACTTGTACTTGATAACTTGTAACATAAAAGTTTACTTGACTTGAGGACTTGAATATAAACTTGATAACTCGAGCTAAGGCTCTATTAGCCTATGGGCTAAGCCTGAACTTGTATACCATGCTGGATGGTAACTCTTGAATAAGACATGAAATAATTGATTATAAAATACTTGAAAGGTAATAAGATATCTAAGTCCCTCTATTAATAGAAGTCCTTGGATAATAGAAAATGATACTTGGTTTAATTAGGACTACGGTCCATGAGCCACGACTCAGGGGACGCCCCATTAATACATGACATGTATATTGGCGACAATAGGAGGTAATGGGGGAGATGTATGGAGAATGGAGACAATTGGTTGGATAGATGTGAAGATAGGATTTACATGCTTGGATATTAGCCATTGCTTTGTGCTTTGAGCTAAACATCGCTTGGACCTACATGGTCAAATTCGAACCAATGTTCTTCATGATTGAATCTATTATCCAAGGAAAACAAGTAAAAGACATGACTACTAATCTTGACAATAAATCAAAGTATTATACAAGATATAAGCATGACTTAAAGCTCAAATAATACCCGACGAAACATTTACTAGTTTACTTGCCTTAGTATACTTGGCAAGTTCATCTGGTTGTTAGATTACATGCCTTGAACTTGGAATACTTGTCTTGTTACTCGATTTCTTGGTTTGAACATGAATTGCCATGGAATATTTGATTTACATTGAATTGCTATGACATGCTTGAATGACGATAGAATTGCTATGACATGCTTGAATGATGATAGAATTGCTATGGCATATTTGAGTTACAATGAATGAATTTCAATGCCCTAACCTAGAAGCAAAGAAATCGACCTTGATCATCTCGATGCATAATCTAAATTATTCAGATGCCATGAAGTGTGAGTGAAGAAGAACGTTTAAAAATAGATCACGTGTTTGGCTTGTCTTGTATAGAAATCAAGTAATGCCTTCTTGTTTTCTAAGATAACCATGTTATGTTGCTTGTTAGCTAAGAAACTCATTATATAAGGTGAGTTTCTCTTGTTTCTTGTCTTGCCTTGTCTGGGTAATGCTCCTACACCGGGTTATGCTAAACCTTTAATACTTGGCATGTTTATCTGGTTGTTAGATTACATGTCTTGAACATGGAATACTTGTCATGTTACTTGATTTCTTGTCTTGAGCATGAATTTCATGATTGGATACTGGAGTCTTAGCTGGATACGTGAATCAATGCATTTGTTGATAATTGAATGGAATCTTGATTTGTGTATTACATGATTAGAATAAATCTCAAAGCATGTTAGCTTGGTTTCACGATTGAATGGTTATGATTCTAATTGAATTTAATGACTCAAGTCTTGGTTCGATGGTATATTATACATATATAGATGTTTATACTTCTTAATTAATTCATGTGATTAGGACGTGTATTTTATAGCAAAGATGTCTAATGAACATATATTATAGTAGAGATGTCTAAATGCCAAAGGCTCAAATTAAGGAAAGGAAACAAGAAATATCAAAGGCATAGAATAAAGCAATCAAATGAGAAATGAATGAAGTTTAAAACTTAATTGAATAGTTGAATTTGTTGACATATAATGTGGAATGCTTGAATTGCTTGATATGGAAATTCGAATATTAGTATGCCTCGTTTGGTAAGATGCCAACTATCCCACTCACGATCTCAAATTAGCGGCCATTGTGTTCGCGCTAAAAATTTGGAGACATCACTTGTACAGTGGGAAGTGCAAACTATTTACCGATCACAAGAGTCTCAAATACATCCTGACTCAGAAAGATTTGGATTTGAGACAAAGAAGATGGCTTGAATTACTCAAAGATTACGATCTGATTATCGACTATCATCCGGCAAAAGCAAATGTGGTTGTCGATGGCCTTAGTCGAAAATCGTACTCGGGTAACTTCTTGAAATCAAATCCTAGTGAATTTCATTTGAAATACATATTTCTTGTTACACATGTAAGCATTCGAATTCTCCTTAAATAGCCTTGTTCGAATTCTTGTAGCTTCCATGGCTATCAATGCAGAGTTTCGTTTATTCAAAAAACAAGGATTCTTGTCCGAGCTACAAGTGCAATCTAGCTTAATTCCGAGAATTAAAGAATTGCAACAAGTTGATCCCGATCTTCAAAAGATCATTTTGAAGCTTGGTTTTGAGCCTAATCTTGATTTCTCCCTAAATTTAAATGGACTCCTCTATTTCCGAGATAGAGTATGTAATCCTCATAACGATGATCTAAAACGAGAGATGTTACAAGAAGCTCATCAAAGTCCTTTCTCGATACACCTGGGATCAGTTAAAATGTATAAAGACTTGAAATCCTTGTACTGGTGGCCAGGCATGAAGTCAACTATCACTGAATTTGTGTCCAAGTGCCTAACGTGCCAACGAGTCAAAGCCGAGCACAAAGTCCCTACAGGATTACTTCAACCGATCGAGTTACCGCAATGGAAGTGGGATCGTATTACTATGGATTTCGTAACTGGTCTTCCTTGCACTCTAAGAAAGAATGTTGTCGTGTGGGTGATCATCGATAGATTCACAAAATCGGCTCATTTTCTCCATGTTTGAATGAGCCCGAGCTTGGATAATTTTGCCAAGTTGTACATCCAAGAAGTGATTCAGCTACATGGTGTACCAACCTCGATAATTTCCGATAGAGATCCTAGATTTTCATCTCAGTTTTGGAGATCTTTACAACAAGCTCTTGGAACCAAACTGAATATGAGCACTGCATTTCATCCATAAACTGATGGACAATCGGAACGGGTAATACAAGTACTCAAAGATATGTTACATGCTTGTGTGATCGACCTCGGTAAGAACTAGGAGAAATCCCTACCACTCGTAGAGTTTGCCTAAAACAACAGTTACCAAACGCCGATCCAAATGGCCCCGTATGAAGCCTTGTACGGGAGAAGATGTAGAACACCCTTGTGTTGGTCGGAATTGGGTGAAAATAAAGTCTTGGGACCTCAACTGTTACGAGGGACGGAAGAACAAGTTCGGTTGATTCATAATCAACTGAAAGAAGCCTTCGATAGACAAAAGGTGTATGCTGACTTGAAAAGGAGGGACATCCAACACAATGTTAGAGATAAAGTCTTTCTCAAAGTGTCATCTTGGAAGAAAGTCTTTAGATTCGGGAAGAAAGGAAAGCTTAGACCTCGTTTCATTGGACCTTTCAAAGTTACCGAAAGGATAGGTCCAATAGCATATCGACTAGCACTCCACAATGAGTTTGATAAGATCCACAATGTCTTCCATGTTTCTATGTTGCAGAAATATCGTTCTGATTCATCTCACGTTCTTGAACACGAAGAAGTCGAATTGAATCCTGATATATCATATGAAGAAGAACCAATCCAAATTCTTGACCACGAAATTACAAAGCTTAAAAACAAAACCGTTCACCTCGTGAAAGTCCTTTGGAGGAATCACAAAGTTGAAGAAGCGATGTGGGAACCGGAAACAACAATGAGGAAACAATACCCTCATCTATTCACGTTAGGTAAATTCGAGGACGAATTTATTTTTAAGGGGGGAGAAATTGTAATACCCCAAATCCTAGCATAGAAGAAAACATGATTTAAATAGAAAAAAAAGAAAAAAAATGGTAATGTAGTGTAAGAACTTGAAATATATATATATATACATAAATACATTCAGTCGAACAATATAACTCTGTAATATTATATGTATATCGATGTAATATATATAAAATAGAAGATGATAATTATAATTAAAAGAATAAATATATAATATATTAAGCATGGTTGAATCATTAGTGGAAATACAAGGTAAAGGGTAAAGCCATGTGTCCCTTTCTTAAGTGATAATCGTCCACTTTGAGTAAAGGGTAAACTTGTGTAATTCCCTTTGATTCACCATCATATTCTCTAGAATTTTCCACTAACCCAAAAGAGAGAGAGGAGGGAACAAAATTCTGGAAAAAAATGAGAAGAAAAAACAAGGTTGTTGCTGGAAAATTTAGTTAGAAAGATAGGGTTCGTGCATGTAACCTAGAATTCATGTAAGTACGTTACCTTGCTACCCAATTGATTCTTATATGATTATCATTGTTTTGATGAATTCTGGGTTGTTTATCGCTGGAAAATTATGATTAGATGCTCGATTGTTCATATGAATTGCTGGGTTTGTGATTGAATTGAATCTAAACTGAAATTACAAAGTAAAAACATGTTAGAACACCAAAACTACCCAGATTCGTACATGTAGAACATCCTAGAGAAATCTGCGTTTTTGAACATGTTAGAGGCAAAACTGGAAAACTTTCCATAGGACAAAGTTGTAGGAAATTGAACTTACTATATGATAGAGGTCCTGAAAGCATGGAAATGTTCATAGAATTGCTGGAAAATGAGTTAGAACAAAACTGGTCACATTTGGAACTCAATTGGTGATTAGGGAATGTTTTAGATTAAATATAAAATATTAGTACTCAAATGAACAAAATGAAGGCTGGAAATGAAACCTAAATAACAGGGAAAACAATGGTGAAAAGGGATAAAATAAACTAGTAAAGGGTCCTAAGTTGAAAAGATTGCTAAAGTGGGTTAAAACCCAAGATCGGCATATTTGATCCTGAAAAATAACCTAACTTCAAACATTAAACTGTATTGATGTAGAAATGATAAAAATATGTGCTATACATGGTTAAAAAGCTGATTGAATAAGATTTCTAGGGATGTAATTTTTTTGAAAATTCGATGTGTATACTAAAAGGTATGGGCAAAATACCGAAGGGTGTCCAAACTCCCTAAAACATGGCAGTTTAGTGTATAATGTGAATGTACCTACTTATATGTGTTAAAGGGATGATTTTAATGATGTATTTGTGTTTTTTATACATGTAATGGTAGACCAAGAGATAGAAGAGGCTTGTGAGGGAATTAAGGCTCGACAAACAAAGGAAAGAAACAAGGGAATTAGCATTCAAGATTAACTTGGAGTTCTTGTGAGTGTAGCTATCAATAGGGTTGGGACTTAGGTCCTAACCAAGCTTGAATATGATTCTATGTTATCTAGTTGTTGCTATGAAAATGGACTTAAAATATATTTGGTAATTAACTAAGGGAAGAATGATATATACTAAGCTTGATAAATGTATAATATGTATTAGACCTTGTATGATTACATGATGCTATGACATGTTTAATGCCTTGAATTCCATGACATGTTTAATGCCTGGAATGCCATGACATGTTTAATACCTTGAATGCCTAGATTGGCTACTTTATGAATCATGCTTAAAGAATGATATATTGTGATAATGAACTAAGGTTCACTAGCCTAAGGGCTCCCTGTTCTTGTTAAATGTCTAATGACATCTTGGATAAGCTTGAAATGTTCCTTGAACATGCCTTGATTCTTTCCTTGTTTATCACATGTATCTTGATAAATGAACACCAAACTAAATGAAGCCTTGGTAGCTAGTGAGTCATAGGTAGGATGGCATGTCATAGAGTCTTGAGCTCATTTGTGCTGGGTGGTCTACGGACCGGGCTAAGGTCCTTAATTGGCGACAGTAGGAGGGATGTGTGTGTTATGGTCTTTGACGACCGTAGGAGGGATATGACCAACACTACGGTGCATCTTGATTTGGCGAAAATTTTGTTGGTGACTCGATTACCTAGACTTGACTACATACCAAGGCCTAAACTTGAATTGATTATCTAATTTTGCTATAGCAAAGCCTGGATATCCATGAAATGAAACTTGACTTGAATTTGATTGTATAATCTTGTTATTGTAAAATTTGCTATCACATATAAATGAAATGAATCTTGAATCAATTGCTTAAACTTGTGATATGCCATGACATTTTAGATGTTTCCTTGAATCCACGATCTTGATGATAATATGTAATGTTGGCTTGGAATTGACTAGTAATATGTATGCACATGAACCTAAAATGCCATGGCTATGGATTTGAGTAAGTATATGAAATGCTATAATGCTCTGCACGATCTAGACTAATCGAATGTCTTGTATTCTTGTATAGGCTTGATCTTCATGAACCTAGCTAGGTCTCCTTTGAATAAGATACACTTGAAAACTTAAATGAACTTGCCTAGCTTAGGTTGCTACCTCACTAAGTACTTAACTGCACTTATCACTCTCGTTTTCATTCTTCCCAAAATACAGGTTAATAGATTGCAAGCTACGCTGAGTTGGAGGCAAGGCAAGACAAGCTAAAGCACAAGCATGGTTATGACTTTCTGTATACTCCTAGTTGGTGGCCATAGTCTTGTATCTAGATTTCATGTTCATGCATTTTGAGCCTAGGAAAGGCTATGTATATATTTGATATGATATGGCATGTTTAACTGGCTATGTGACTTGTTTGGTAGCCTTGTTGATCTAGGTATTATGCTATGGTATATGAGCATGGATGGCTTTATGCTGCGATATATGATGTCTTGAAAGCCTTGATGATTGATACTTGTATTGATTTGTGCTTTGATTGCCTATCATGATTTAAGAATGATGAATGCTTACTTGCTACAACATAGTATTGTTATGCTCAGATGATATTGTAAATGCTATAGCATGTTTTGATGTTTTCATTTAAATTGATTAGTTGAGTTAAGAATTCAAGGGTCTAATATCTAGTTTTCTTTGGCACTTGAAATGGTTAGTTTAGTCATGTACATATTGTTCAAATGATGCTATATCAATTATTGTTTCATGATGATATGTTGTGGCAAATATATTTAATGTTCGTAAGTTATAGCAATTATTTTTTTATGATTTAGTCGTAAACCGGATAAGAAGCGTTACTCAAGCAAGGAAAAACATGAACCAACAATTTTTTTTCCTAACTTACCCCTAATAGGTAAGTCAGACTTCTAATCAAACAATCATCACGTATCATATTGCAATCAATCCATAACATACAATCATTAGACATATTTGCTATAACATACAACCCTTAGACACATTTGCCACAATATATAATCATGAAACAATAATTACTATAACATACGAACAATAAGCATATTTGCCACAACATATCATCATGAAACAATAATTGCTATAGCATACGGACATTAAACATATTTGCCATAGCATATAACCATGAAACATTTTTTTTATTAATTTAACAATTCTACTAGGCTAGAATTTGGGGTATTACAATTCCTCCCCCTTTAAAAGAAATTTGCCCTCGAATTTCTTACGAGATACTATACTATCAGCTCAGAATTTTTCACTCTTTCTGAGCTTCAATCAATCAAAGAAATTGTATTGATTTCCAATTACCAATACCAAACAATGTTTAACTCCTAGGTGGCACAATTTTCCTATATGATGCATGAAGACTCAATTTATTCTGAGAATCGGCTAAATCGAAGCTCTGATACCAATAAATGTAACACCCCTCACCCGGTTTAATTGTAAACCAGTTAAGGATTGTTACTAAAGAAATGAAAACACGAAACAACAAAAACATTTGCCTAACCTGCCTCTAATAGGTAAGTCAGACTTCTAATCAAATAATTATCACGTATCATATTGTAATCAATCCATAACATATAATCAATAGACATATTTGCTATAACATACAATCCTTAGACACATTTGCCACATCATATAATCATGAAACAATAATTGCTATAACATACGAACATTAAACATATTTGCCACATCATATCGTCATGAAACAATAATTGGTATAACATACGGACATTAAATATATTTGCCATAACATATAACCATGAAACATTTTTTATTAATTTAACAATTCTACTAGGCTAGAATTTGGGGTATTACATAGCAAGTCTAGGGTGGTTCACGGCAGTCCAAGGCGGCATTAGAGATCTCATTTTCTTTGCTATTTGCTTTAACATTTTATGTTTTGGAAATGGGTTGTTTAAGACGAATGATGATGGATAATTTACACCTAGACATGAACTAACTTTATATGGCTTGTGTTTGTTTTGGATGAATATGTTTTAGTTTTTAATGAATGTTTCGCATGTTTCCAGCTTCATATGCTTTGTCTACTATTTGATTGCCTTAAGTTCGTAAGAGCTTTCGAGAGTTAGCCTTTACTTAGGTGTTAGATTAGCTTAATGGTCGAGAGAGTTAAGCTTAGATCCACGCAGACAAGGGGGTTGGCTGCTGAGAGGCACAACTCTAACTCACCTTAGAGATAAGGATAGGGTTTCAACAACTAAAATGGGTAGCACGTCAATGATAAGTAGCATTTACACCGAAAGGTATTGTCGTAGCATTCTGGCTGTCAGGCTTCATGCTAGAGATAGTTAAGAAACACAATAGGAAACCATGTTAAGCATAGTTTGAACTGGAAAGTGTTATATATACATTAGAACTAGGCGTAGGATTCCTTAACAAACCCAACTTGTCATTCCCAATAGAGAGTTTCACATACAATAGAGGACCTTGCAGCTTATTTAGTTCACTTCAGTTTTATTTAATTGCTTTTGCTACAACATTTCTGATATCTTGTGACATCAACCTTTCACTCAAATATTTACTTTGGTGTTAGTGTGCATTGACTTGACCTAATTTACCTTCAATCCCTGTGGAGACGATCTCACTTACCACTTTATTACTTGTTTCGATTTGTATACTTGCACTATTTGCGTGTCATTTATAGTACACCGCACAACACAACAACTTCCCACCGGATGGATGGAACCACCAAGTGATCATGTGGTGAAGGATGCGATCATAGGCATCAAGGACGAATACGGAGCCGTTATGGATATGGCTTAAGGAGTTTTCATCATCTATCCATATGTTCTTAAACCCAAAACATTTGTCAAAACAATTTGATCAATCCTAAACTTCTTCCCTATGAGTTAGGAATTAATTGCTATAACCTCGGATCTATCGGGATTGTAGAGACAACGGGCATCGGCATAAAAGATAATAACAAGGTTAAAATATAAAATACTAGCTATACTTAAAAAGGGCATAAATTTCCTTTGATGTAATAAATCAAGGTATTGAAAATGAAAATGCTCGTAATTCAAAAAGGGATATAGGTAATACGCTCAGGACGAATCTTATAGTTTTGTTTTTTTTTTTGTTTGAGCCATATAGAGGGACTTTGAAAACCTTTTTGGATGATAAGTGTGAGGTTTGGTCTTCTACCATCATTTTCAGAAGATTCTCCAACCTCACTAATTCTTGGTTTCTTTTTAGGGGCCATGAGAAATCCTGAAATTAAAAATCAAACCAAAAACACATGTATGCATAAATCATCACATTTTTGGTAAAAATAATTTTGAAAAATATACAATATAGTTTTATACTTGAATAAAAAAATTAGTTTTGAATATTTGCTTTTTTACAAAATCTTTGAAACACATGTTATATACATACTAAAAATAATATATAAATCATAATGAAATTAAAAAGAAAAGAAAAAAGAGTTTATACCTTGAATATGAGATTTTGGATGAATGAAGAGATGATGACGCACCAAACTTGATGATAGAGTTTAGACTTGGTTTGAAAAAAAAGCCCTCAAAGAATTGTGTGAAAAAATAAAGGATTTGAGAGGATTTATAGGGAAAATCGGGTTAGGATTTTGAGAGAAAAGATGGGTGCTTGAATTAAAGTGATATTTGGTCTTCAATGCTCATTTAAACTCACAACGGCTACGCGTACTGAAACACCATGTGGCATATTGGAATCACATATCAGTACGCTCTTTAAGACGTACCAAAACACGTGGCCGTATCGGTACAGGCTTGCATATACCAAAGCGTGTTCTTGAACCCGTATCGATACACGATGGACCATATCGATGCCCTTTTGTTAGAATATGCGTTTTGGGCAACAAGGAGCTCAAAAATTCAATTTTAATCGAATCGAAATGCATGTATATGACATATGAACTACATGTATGGGCTAAAACAGATGCATACTCCCCCTAGCAACAAGCATAGATTCATATAAGAGCAAAATCACAAGAGCATTGAAATCAATCATATTCAAGCAAATTTTTGCACCAAAAAGGCTCTAAAAGATCAAGAAAGGCTACTCAAACCTAACTCTCTCCCAAGAGTCCAAAAATTCTCTTTGTCTAATGGTTTGGTGAAAATGTCCGCTAATTGGTTCAAGGTGTCTACATATTCTAAAACAACATCATTTTTTCAAAACACGATCTCTAATAAAATGATGTCTAATTTCTATGTGTTTGGTTCTAGAATGTTGGATGGGATTCTCAGTGAGACATATAGCACTAGTGTTGTCAAACCTAAGAGGGATGGTACCTACATCAATTTCATAATCTAAAGGTTGTTGCTTCATCCAAAGAACTTTACCATAACAACTTTCGGCCGATACATATTCCACTTCGGTGGTAGATAAGGCTACACTATTTTGTTTCTTAGAGAACCGAGATATGAGCATACTACCAATGAATTAACAAGTACCGGAGGTACTATTTTTTATCTATCTTACAACTTATATAATTTGCATCTGAGAAAGAATGTAAATTAAAGGAGGAATCTCTAGGATACCAAAAACTTAAACAAGGTGTCTCTAAGGCATCTAAAATTCTCTTAACGGCTATAAGGCGTGACTCTCTAGGACTAGCTTGAAATCTAGCACACAAGCAAACACTAAACCTAATGTCGAGTTTACTTGTGGTAAGATAAAGCAAATATGCAATCATAGAACGATAAATCTTTAAATCAACACACTTACCTCCTTCATCTATGTCAAGCTTTATAGAAGAGCTCATTGGTGTGGTTTGAGGTTTCACATTCTCCAAGCGAAACTTCTTGAGCATATCCTTGATGTACTTAGCATGATTGATGAAGATGTCATCATTCCTTTTCTTAATTTGGAATCCCAAAAAGAATGAGAGCTCCCCCATCATGTTCATCTCAAATTCACCTTGCATCAACTATCAAAATCTTGGCAAAACATTTCATTACTAGAACCGAAAATTATATCATCAACATAGATTTGGACTACTAATATGTCTTTGTTATTTCTTTTAATGAAGAGTGTAGTATCCATCTTTTTCATACCAACCTCTAGGATCTTGTTTCAAACCATATAAAGCCTTTGAAAGTTTAAAAATATGGTTTGGGTATTTTGGATCCTCAAAACTGGGTTGTTGTTCTACATACACCCCTTCATTAATAAAACCATTTAAGAATGCACTTTTAACATCCATTTCAAAAAGCTTGAATTCATGATAACATGCAAATGCAAGAAACATCCTAATAGCTTCCATCCTAGCTATAGGTGCATATGTTTCATCAAAATCGATTCCGTTTTCTTCAGTGTAACCTTCAGCAATAAGTCTAGCCTTGTTTCTCGCTATGTTACCACTCTCATCTAGTTTATTTTTAAAAACCGATTTAGTTTCTATAGTAGATTTATTACTAGGCCTATCAACTAATGTCCAAACTTGACTTCTCTCAAATTGATTTAGTTCCTCTTGCATGGCCAATATCCAATAGTCATCTTTTAATGCTTCTTTGATATTTTTAGGCTCAATGCATGAAATAAATGCAACATTGCTAGCAAGTATAAGAGAAGATCTAGAGGTTACCCATTTGGATGGATCACCCAAAATCTCACCACCCTCGACATAGTTGAACTCTCTTGGGTAGGTGACCTTCTTTTTATCTAGAGTCATGTCCTTCAATACTTCTAGAGGTGGATCTTGTGATTCTTCTTCTTTGGTTGGAACCTCATCCACCTTTGATGGTTGCCCACCATCATTGGCTTCAAAAATACCTATATCATCATCATCACAAGATTCCTTCCTCGGAAGGAGGTTATCATCGAAAACCACATGTATAGACTCTTCAACAAATAAAGTTCTTTTATTAAATACTTGATAGGCTTTAGAATTTAAATAATACCCTAAGAAAATAACTTCATCACTTTTAGCATCAAATTCACCTAAAGTGTCTTTTCCATTGTTCAAAACAAAGCACTTGCATCCAAATGGATGAAAAATAGCAAATGTTAGGGTTTTGGGATTTTAAAATCTAATAAGCAATTTTCTTTAAAATTGGTCTAATCATTTCTTGATTTATAATGTAGCAAGTCGTATTTGTGGCTTCCACCCAAAAATACTTAGGTAAATTATTTTCACAAAGCATGGTTCTAGCCATTGCTTCTAATGTTTGATTTTTCCTCTCAACTACCCCATTTTGTTGAGGAGTGTGAGGGGTGGAAAAGTATGGCTTATACCATTTGAATTACAAAAATCCTCAAAACCTAGATTTTGAAATTCAGTTCCATGAGCACTTTTAATATGAGAAATAGTTTGACCAACATCATTATGAGAATGTTTTGAAAATGCGATAAATTTTTCTAAAGCCTCATTCGTGGTACTTAAAAATATAACCCAAGTGTATCTAGAGTAATCATCAACTAAAACAAATGCATATTATTTTCACCCAAGCTATTGTAAAACTCTACTAGTTGAAACATCATTAATAGGTTTAAAAAAGGTTCTTTTGTGTTTGCCTTTTGCACATGCATCACAAATCTTGTCAAGTGAATACTTAATTCTAGGCAAACCTCTAACTAGATCTTTTGAAACCAATTTTTTCTAAAACACTCATGCTTGCATGTCCTAGTTTTCTATGCCATAGCCATGAGTCATGTTCATCTTTAGCAACAAAGCCTGCATTTGAAATGTGTATGTCATCTAAATGTACCATATAAATATTTGGGTAAAGTACACAGACGGTCACTGAACTTTGGTAAAAAAATGGTAACCAAACTTTCAAAAATCACAAATGACAATTAAACTTTATGTTTTATAACAAAATGGTAACTAGACGTTAAATCCCGTTAAGTTTCTGTTATAAAATTTGGTATAGTAACACATTTAGTCCTTCATATTTATACATTCAATCACTCATAATTCTAAACAATTCACTAAATTTAGCCCTCATTATTTACGCATTCTTTCAATTTGGTCCTTAAAGCAAAATTCTAAAGTATGGTAACATGATAAATAATTACAATTAAATTTTTATAGGAACTCGAAAGCTCTACTCGACATGACTCGACTCGAATTGAAAAAAATTCAAATAAAGTTTGAGTTGTAAAATATGACGCGTCAACTCAAATAACTCAAAATATTTTTACTCGACTCGATCGAACGATCATCTCTATCTTAAGATATGACCCATCAACTAGAATAACTCGAAATATTCGAATATTTTAAATCTTTTTTTCTTTTAAATCAAATATATTTTAAAAAAGAATATTTAATATTTTCTTATTTAAATCACATCGAATATTTAATAACTACTTTAAATATTCAATTCAATTTAAAAATATTCGATTTAAAAGAAAAAATTGATTTAATATATTCGAATATTTAATAACTATTTTAAATGTTTTTCTTTTAAATATTTGAATATTTTATAACTACTTTAGATATTCAAATATTTTAATATTTTTAAATTAAATCAAATATTTAAAGTAGTTATTAAATATTCGATGTGATTTAAAAGAAAAATGATTTAAAATATTCGAATATTTTGATTATTCGAGTGGACGCGTCATATCTTAAGATAGAGGTGCGAGTTCGATCGAGTCGAGTCAAAAAATTTCGAGTTATTCGAGTTGACGCGTCATATTTTACAAATCAAACTTTATTCAAAAAATTTTCGATTCGAGTCGAGTTTTCAAGTTCCTATAAAAAATTAATTAAATATTAGAATATTTTAAATCATTTTTTTAATCAAATATTTATAAATTAAATTGAATATTTAAAGTATTTATTAAAAAATCCATGTGCTTTAAATATGAAATATTCTATTTTAAAAAATATTCGATTTAAAAGAAAAAATGATTTAAAATATTCGAATATTTTGAGTTATTCGAGTTGACGTGTCATATCGTAAGATAGATGTAACCCCCTCGTCCCGAGCTAGACGACAGACCGGTCCGAGCAGGTTACACGGGGAAAATCGAAGCGTAGCCCGTTAAGGCTCCATTTCGATTAGCAACTTAGAAAAGTTTTCTTTAACTATCTTGTCTAAATGTATCGTTTAGTCTTAAGTGTGAAAACAACAGCGGAAAACGAGGACATATGATACAGACGGAACATAAGGTAATTTAAATTTACCAAGTGACATGTTATGCCCAATTGCTTGCATTCGTAACCAAAACAATACACACGATGCTCACAAGAAAGCTCACGACAAATGGGACTAAAGCCCAACATCCGAGAGCCCTTAAAGATGCGAAAAGTCCAATTTACGGGCCTGTGTTTCGAAACAGTCTTGCTCGTTTTGATACACGGGCCCCAGTTTAAAAGCCAGACTAGACCGTACCGATACGGTCAACTCTGTTTCGGTACGGGGGTTTCCAGTAACAAAGCGTTCCGAAACAGGCCTTCAAAGAGGCAAACCGTATCGAAACGCGTACCGAAACGGGCACTCACAATGTCAAATCGTATCGAAACGACACCACCCCCGTTCCGATACGAGTATCCCTGGAGCTATACACGTTCCGAAACCACTACACGTGTTTCGACACACCTGCACTCTGTGTGACCCTAAATACAGTTTTCTGCATCTCCAAGTGTTCCCCAACATACCCCAAAACCACAAGAAACATGAAACAACAACCATACACTTAATTTAGAGCCATTTCATCCTATTGCAAACATGTTCAACCACATAAACATACATGACAAGGTCATTCATTTAAAGAAAACATACATCCGTAACACATAGCAAGATAAGGGTTACATGCCTTCATTACAAACTTAAGCATTCAAGAAGCAAGGTTTACAAGCTTTCAAAACAACACATAACATCTCATAAACATGGTTTACAAATCCACAACATGTAAGCATTAACAAAATAGGAGTCTAGATACACGCTCTTAACACACGTAGCATCCCCATTGCTAAACTACTACATTATTTACTAAATCATACTTAAGCAAACTACCACACGCTTGGATGCCCTTTCCTTGCTCCTTGCTAACTCCACACTAATGATCCGCATTGTCGAAAAACGAGAGCGTAAGCTAGAAGCTTAGTTAGGGAGCTCTAAAACAAAAACAACGACAATGCAAGGTTCAAGCATGTTATCCTTATGACATTCACAAGGCATACATATATGCTAACATAGCAACATAGCCGAACGTTAAGAGAATGCATGAACATGGCATCTTACCTCATGTTATGCTAAGCAAGATATAATAATTATCTTATCACAAGAACCACACATGAACAAGCATATTGGCAACTATTAGTTTACTCGGATGTGCGGATAACTTCCGTTGGGATTTTCACTCTCAACGTACTCAACAACATTTACCTTCCGGTGGGATTACACTCATCACCGATTACACTCATCATCACATGTCAACAATTTTCGATGGAATATTACCTCACCGTACTCCTCCTTGATGACTATACGTCACCAAGGCCACGCGAGAATTTGACTCAACCGTGTGCACACTCATCCTAATGATCGATCATTTATACCTAGTGATTAACTAGTGTCAATCATACTATACAAGTCATGTAACCCCCTTAACCCGGCCTAGACGGTTGACCCGAATTAAGAAAGTCACACGGGGAAAACCAAAGTCAACCCGAAAGTCAACCTTGATTAACGACCCTTTTTTTTTCTTTTTACTCTTGTCTATATGCACATTAGTCCTAATTGTGATCACACAAACATCATACTCAAAGATCACAAACATCAGAGATCAAACAGGGACCCAATTGAACAAATTACAACTTTAGGGACCAAATTGTAATTTCTGATAATTAAAAGGACTTAACCCAAATTAATGTTACCAACTTGAAATTAATCAAGTTTCATGCTTCTCTGTGAAATTTCAGCTAAAAAGGACTTCCCAAGCTCATGCAATTGAACAAACAAGTTTCAGGACCAAAACGCAAACAATTCAAAACATATAACTGCCAATGTCAGCCCCTAACGGTCGGCCATTCCGAAACCGATCGACCCCGTTCCGAAACACGGGCCGTTTCGAAACCGATCGACCCCGTTCCGAAACACGGCCTTGGCAGAGACCAAACCGTTTCGAAACGGTGCATACCGTTTCGGACGCCTGGGTTCATGTAAGGCACCCGTTCCGAAACGGTGCACACTGTTCCGAAACGCCTGCACAGATTGCAGCAAATTGGCATTCCAAAACATGCAATAGATCATTCAAACATGCTCCAAATGTCACCAAACTTTACCAGCATGCAATTCAACATATATATGACTTATAGGAATCATCAAAACAACAATCTAACATCATATGCAAAAAGCCCCAATTCAATAGACATGCTTCCTACACAAGCTAGCTATTCAAACACCAAACTTCCAAAACAAGCTTGCAATGATCCAATCCAAAAACCAGCATTCAAAACAACATTCAACATACTTAAGGAGTTCCAAACACCTCCCAAAACATACACATTGGTCCCCCATTGCCAAATCACCCAAAAGCTAAATGTTTAACAAAAACCTTCCATACATTGAGCTTTACTTGAACTTGAACTCTTGCCCTTCTTGCTGCCCTTCAAGATACTCTAATGCTCTGCATTATTGAATTATGAAAACGAAGAGAGCGTAAACAAAAGCTTAGTGAGGCATGCTCATTTAAAACCATTCAATAATGCAATTAAAACCATTTATAAAACATGCTTTAAATCAACCTTTGCACATGCTCAATAGCATACTTTTAACAAGCATTCTCATGCTTCAACATAAACATTAAAACAAGCATCTCATGCTTCATAATATACTTAACATGTCATATTGGCTCAAGTGACAAATTCCATTTCATAAAACAAGTTCAACAACTTCCCAAGGACTTTTAAACACCTTGGCCCCAAGGACTTTTAAACACCTTGGCCATGGACTTTTAAACACCATGAATAAGGACCACACAAGGACTTTTAACCACCTTTGTGTCCAATGCTTGAATCACCCCAAGGACTTTTAAACACCTTGGCCCCAAGGACTTTTAAACACCTTGGCCCCATGGACTTTTAAACACCATGGCCCCATGGACTTTTAAACACCATGGAAGGATCACCTAAGGACTTTTAACCACCTTAGTGTCCGCAACAAGACTCATCCAAGGACTTTTAACCACCTTGATGATCTTAGGTAACAAGGCTCACTCAAGGACTTTTAACCACCTTAGTGACCTTAATCTTTTCAAAACATCACTTGCCAATATACATCATTTTCATCATTCAATCCACTGTTTTAAAGCATTAAACCAAGCCATTTTCATCATGCATTTCAAAGCATCAAACCACATTATTTCAATGTATAAAAGCAAGGTACTCCTACCTAGAGTTACCTTCAACATATGGCTTACATCATCAGCAAAATCCATGCTAAAACATGCTTTCAAAACAACAATTAAAACATGCAAATTATCATTTTGCAACACATCAAAGTCATGGCCACCACTAGAGAGAAAATCCGAAAACTTACACTTGAGCTTAGCAAAGTTGTTTAGACTTAAACTAAGCTCCCAAAACCTTCAAACCTTGGTTTTAAAAGCTGAAATCCAATTTCCACAAACTCACTCACCGATTTCCACTTTGCTTCAAGCCAAAACACCAAATCAAGCTTCCGGATCAACCACTCTTGGATCCAAAGATGCCTCCCCTGTTTCAACACATCAAAGCAGAGGATTAATGCATCATCATGCATTAATTGCTTCAATGAAAGCACCTAAACTCGCTGCTCTCATCCAACCTCCATTTTCGGCCACCAAACACAACCGAAAATGCATCCAAACCACTTCTAAACAAAGCCCAGCCATAAACCAGCAAAACCTCACTTCCATTAACATCATATAACATCTAAAAACAACCTATTAACAACCTTATACCTCCAGCAACATCAGATCACCAAGATCACCTCAAAAACTACCTTGAAACACAAGCTAAACTTAGGAAACTCAACCTATCCGGGATTGCATCAATCAAAACTCAATTCCACATCATTTTAAAGATCATTTAACATCAAAAACACCTCTCAAATCACAGATTACTCAGATCTAACGAAAATCATCAAAAATCATCAAAATCTTGCATAATAAGCCAAGATCCATTTCAACACTTAAAAACCTTTAATCAAACATCAATTAAGGATTGAAAACTTAGGAATTTCAGTAAAGAACTGATAGTTTAGAGGAGAAGAACGTTCTTACCTCCAAACTTGTGTTTCTCCACTTTTTGGAATGAAAAACCTTGATGAATCAAGAAGCAATTGAAGAGGTTTTGAAGATATGTTGATTTGGAATCAAATGAGAGTTGAAAGGAGAGATTTAGGTGAGAAAATCAGAAACAATTCTCTGGAAATGGAGTGTTTGGGTTGAGAGAAAATGAGAGAAAGAAAATTGAGAAATTAGTTATGAAATTAGCCAAATGGCTTTTCCCTCCTTTTTGATATACTTTAAAATCAGAATTATATCTCAAAATATCTTAGAAAAATCTGGAGAAACCACTTTTGGATTAATAGCTCCTTAAAGATTCAAAGTTCCAACCCTTTATAAAACAGCCACCAAACTTGCGAAAATTACATTTTGGTCACTAGCCAAAATGTCACACTTCCAAAACTCATTCTCCAAAATTGATTTCACAGTTCACTTAATTATATTAAAAGATGATTTTAGAACATTTTTCCATATTTTTAATGCAACCCGAACTAGGCTTTCCTAATTTAACCTCTTAAGATTCGAACATCACTTTGACCAACCGGTCAACGCCCAAAACTCCTAAGCCCAAAACCGGGGCGTTACAAGTCACTCCATGATATCAAAACCATGCAACACAACATATCCTCATCATTATACAACATCAATATGTATATCAACATGCATAAACAAACACATACTTCACAAGTCCACATTATGCACATTAAGCAAAACTCTTAAAGCACACAAGCGATTAAGCTACCAACTTAACCTCTACCTTGGACTGGCCTACCAAGCACAATCCAACACTACAACCACACACTCGAACCAATTTAAAACTATTTTAATTAAACCACTCACCGAACTCCCATAAGCAAACCGAGAAAAGCTGAATCAAGCCTCCACACTTTCTGGAATCGAGCTCGAAGCTTCTCCAACGGTTTCCCTTGATTCTAACCAATCAAAAACAACACATTACTCAACCAAATCATCCACAAAACACCGTCACAACCTAAACTACAACTATAAAGCCAATTCTCTACAATTTCAAACCATGAACCAATCCAAAAGTCTTCATTTTCGAGCTCACACACAACCCAGTAGAAAACCACTAATCCCAACACCCAAATCAACATTGAACACCTTCAAAACAACCCTCAAGCATTACTATAACATCAGCCCTACTCTTCTACACAAAACTACCTCAAAAACCCATATTTTCACCCTTTTAAAATACCCACAAAAAACCATTTCGGGATTTTTGATAGAACCCCACCATTTTGAGATATAATATGCTTTAGGGCAAGTTTAAAACATATATAAACTTTGAAAATCAAAAGCTACATGAAAACTCATTAAAGCTCCAACCTTTTTCTTAAACTTTTGAAAACTTGAAAATTTCAACAATGGTGTTTACCAAACACTAAAACCATATACGTGTTAGGAACGAAGAGGAGAAGTAAAAAATAACTTTACCTTGAAGAGAGCTCTTGAAATGGTGAAGAAATTTGATGGAATAGTGATTAGGGGTTTGAGGGGGTTCAATGTTGTGAAAAAAAAACCAAGGAAGAAGATGAGCACTTTAAAATAAAAGTCCCTTTTCTTCTAATCTTTTTCTTTTATTTTAAAAGTACTTTTTTCCCTCAATGAAAATCAAGCCCTTTTTAGTTTAAAAGCATAGCCCAATTTAATTAAAATGAGCCCAACGACTCGAACCCGGTTTACACACTCAACTCCCGACCCCTAAACACGGGTATTACAACTCTCCCACAGTTAAGAAATTTCGTCCTCAAAATTACCTGACTGAAAGAGATACAGAAACTGCCTTTCCATATCATCCTTCCTCTCCCAAGTGGCCTTGTCCACACCTCGACGTTGCCACCTCACTTTGACCAACTCTATCGATCTACCATGCAACACCTTGCTGTCTGAGGCTAAGATCTCAACTGGTTCCTCATCGTACGTCAAATTCGGATTCAATTCAATATCTTCCATATGCATAACATGCGACAAATCTGATCTATATTTACGAATCATCGAAACATGGAACACATTGTGAATCTTCTCTAACTCAGATGGAAAATGTAACTGATAAGCACCTGGACCGACTCGCTTCACTATCTCATACGGCCCAATGTACCTCGGACTCAACTTCCCTTTTCTGCCAAACCTCATAACTTTCTTTCACATAGAGACTTTCAAGAACACTCTATCTCCCACGACATACTCAACTTCTTTTCTCTTCAAATCGGCATAGGACTTCTGCCTATCCGAAGCTGCCTTCAAACAATCACAGACCAACTTCACCTTATCGGTTGTCCCCTTAAGCAAATTCAGCATCGGTAACAACTTCTGATCTGCATCGACCCAACAAATCAGAGTTCTACATTTTCTACCATACAGAGCCTCATACGAAGCCATCTGAAAGCTTGACTGAAAACTGTTACTGTACGCGAACTCGACCAACGATAAGTGTTTCTCCCAAGTACCCTGAAAATCAATAATGCAACAACACAACATGTCCACTAAAATCTGTATAACCCTCTCTAACTGACCATCTGACTAAGGATGATACGACGTGCTGAAATTCAATCGGGTACCCAAAGCTGTATGCAAACACTCCCAATATCTGGCTGTAAATCTCGGATCTCGGTCAGATACAATCGACTTCAGCACAACATGCAGTCTCACAATCTCACCAATGTACAAATCGACGAATCTATCTAAGGAGTAAGTCGTATTAACAGCTAAAAAGTGAGCACACTTCGTGAACCGGTCAACTATAACCCAAACTGAATTCTTCTTCGTAGGAGTCAAAGGCAAACCCGAAAGAAAATCCATGGTGATATTTTCCCACTTCCATTCCGTAATCCTCAACGGTTGCAACAAACCTGATGTTCTGCCTTCACTCTATGACATACCATACACTTACTCACGTAGTCGGCTACGTCTTTCTTCAAACCAACCCAACCATACTCATTCTTCAAATCACGATACATCTTTGTACTACCGGGATGCATAGAAAACAGGCTTCTGTGTGCTTCGGTCAAGATAGTACATCTCAAATCACTGTCATCCGGCACAACTATTCTATCTCTAAAACACAAGACCCCATCAACACTGAAATTGTAGTCTGATGGTCTACCCTCGGCTATATCTTGCACGTGAGGTGCCAAAGATCTATTTAACAGCTGTTTCTCTCTAATCAACTGACCTAAGGTCGGTGTAACCTAAAGCTCAGCCACTAGACCACCATCATCGGACAAACTCAAACTAGAAAACATTGCTCTCAACTCAACGACTACCTTCCTACTCAAAGCATCTGCCACTACATTGGCTTTACCCGGATGGTACTCAATCGCGAGGTCATAGTCCTTGAGCAACTTTAGCCACCTACGTTGCCTAAGGTTTAACTCTCGTTGTGTCATTATATACTTCAGACTCTTGTGATCCGTATACACTATACATTTCTCACCATACAAATAGCGTCTCCAAATCTTCAAGGCAAACACTACTGCGGCTAGCTCTATGTCGTGTGTCAGATAATTACGCTCGTGAGTCTTCAACTGTCTCGAGGCATAAGCCACCACTCTTCTGTCTTGCATGAGTACACAACCTAAACCTACATAAGAAGCATCAATGTAGATCACATAATCTTTCCCGGACCCTGGTTGAATCAAAATCAGTGCATTGGTCAAATCATTTTTTAGTTTCTCAAAGGCTTGCTGTCTCGCATCTGACCACTCAAACTGTACATTCTTCTAAAGCAACTTTGTCAAAAGAGCGGCTATCCTCGAGAATCCATCCACAAACCTCCTATAGTAACCCGCTAAGCAGAGGAAACTACGAATCTCTGTCACAGGCTTCAGTTGCTTCCACTCAACAATGGCTTCTATCTTCTTCGGATCGACTCTATTCCCCTCGGCTGACACTACATGTCCTAGGAAGACTACTTATCGGATCCAGAACTCACACTTACTCAATTTAGCGTACAACTGGTTATCTAGCAAAGTCTGCAAAACTAACCTAAAATGTTGGTCATGATATTCCTCGATACGTGAATACACCAAAATTTCATCTATGAAAATAACCACAAACTGATCTAAGAACTGATGGAAGATTTTGTTCATCATGTCCATGAAAGCAGCCGGTGCATTTGTCAACCCAAACGGCATAACTAAAAACTCATTGTGACCATATCTAGTCATAAAAGTTGTCTTCGATACATCAACCTCTTTTATCTTCAACTGACAGTACCCGGTTCTCAAGTCTATCTTCGAAAAGACTTATGCCCCTCTCAACTGATCAAACAAATCATTGATACGCGGCAATGGATACTTGTTCTTTACTGTCAACTAATTCAATTGTCTATAATCAATGCACATTCTCATACTACCGTCTTTCTTCTTCACAAACAATACCGGAGCACCCCAAGGCGAAGAACTCGTACAGATAAAACCTCTGTCTGACAACTCTTGTAACTGGGTCTTCAACTCTTTCAGTTCTTTCGGTGCCATACAGTACGGAGCAATCGAAACAGGAGTATAATTTGAATAAGTCTCTATGGAAAACTCTACCTCTCTATCAGGTGGTAAACCCGACAATTCTTCCGGAAACACACTCGGAAAATCACACATTGTTTTGATATACTGAGGTCTAACTTCATTCATGTTCGGATTCATCACGTAGGCCAAGTACGCCTCACAACCCAACCCAACTAACCTCTGAGCCTCTATAGCTGAAACAACATTCGACAAGAATTTTACATTCTCACCTACTGCTACATATCATAGTCATCCGCAAGCTTCAAGAAAACCCTCTTAGTTTTGAAATCTATCCTAGCTCTATGTTCTGTAAGCCAGTCTAAACCCAAATTTACATCGAAGCCATAAAACGGTAACTCCATCACATCCACTAGAAATATATGCTCATGAACCATTAAAGGACACGTTCTATACATCTTCCTAACCAGTACTGTATCCCCGAAAGAACTAGTAACACTAACACCTACCTCTAGTACCTCACAAGTTAAATTCAACATCTTTGCATGCTCACTCAAAATATAAGAATGCGTAGACCCGGAGTCAATCAAAGAAAGCAAACTCAGAAATTGTATCGAGAAATTACCTGCAATCACATCCATGTCATTATGTCCCTCTCGCTGAGCATAAACTCTAGCCTGACCTCCGCCCTCCGGCTGAACCGTAACTACATTTGCTATGTTTCTCTGGCCATCATTTCTCAGCAGGAAGTTACCTCGACCGTGCCCACGGCCTCTCGGATAATCAATAGCTCTAGCAGGAGCCTGAACCTGAACCGATGCATACCCAGCCTGATGTGGACAATCACGCCTAAGGTGATCTCTAGCTCCACAGTTCCAACAAGAATGAAAATTTCCCCAACACTCTCCGGTGTGATTCCTTCGGCATCGAGCACACTCGGGCAAACGCCTACCAGCTCTCTGGCCCTGATGGCCTCTACCGTGGTTACCACCACCACGTCTATGATCGAAATGATGCCTATTGTCCCGATGCCTCTTGGCATCACCTCTATCAAAGTCGCTAGACCTCTTCCCTGAACCAGATCCACCAGAACATTTGGTTAGACCCAAACTGTGCTCTATGTCCTTAGCCCTAGCGACCAAGACATCAAAGTCCGTGTAGTCCGTAGCCAAAGTGTACCTCTTTATCTCCTCACTCAACTCGTAACGAAAACGGTCACAACGTTCCCTCTCAGTAGGAACTAGCTGAGACGCATACTGACTCAATCTGACAAACCGTATCTCGTACTCGGTCACTATCAAGTTCCTCTAAAGCAAAGCCGTGAACTCTCTCTTCTTCTCATCAAGATAACGGGGATCCAGATACTTCTTGTGGAAAGTAGACTCAAATAACTCTGAAGTGATCTCAGCATCTGGCATGGCCGTAGTAATGGTGACCCACTAAGTGTAGGCATCACCTTGAAGCAGAGATACAACACACCATAGTCTACATGCTCCCGTACAACAAATCTGAGACAAAATACGGACAATCTTGTCAAACCAAGCCTCGGATCTCTCGGGTGCAAACCCTCGGAACTCTTCACCTCCCAAACTACGAAGCCTCTCAAGTGGCAAATCGGTGCCCTCACCCTGAGGTTGTGCCACTGCCTGTCCACCAGTCACTGCTGCCTGAAAAGCCCCAGCTATCGCCTAAACTAACGGAGCCAAATCTATACCGGCTGGTCCTTGGCCAACTTGAGGTCCTACACCCTTGGCTCTCGCCTCACCTCCCTCTTGACGAGGAGGGGAAGGAGGAGGTGGAGGAGCCTGCGCCTCAACAACCGGCTCAACTCCCGGAACTGCTGCCCGTGGTTTCGGATGAACCATCCTAGGCCTGCCTCTAGGTCTCATCTCACACCTAGCAAGATAACAACTACAAACAAACAAGCATACAAGGATTAAGTTAGCAAATGCAAGGGTCCAACGTGCTCAAGTATATTCCTTAAAAAATCTTTCAAATAAGTAATAGTAGCAATGGGAACTCGACACTACGCCTCAACACATCAACTATACGAACACAAGCTTTCAACACCGAGCAAGCAAGCAAACAACAAGCATACATAGCAAAACATTCACCGTACAACTTACACCTTAACTTACCTCACTTACCTACCTGAGGTCGTAGAAATCTCAGGCTCTGACACCAACAAATGTAACCCCCTCGTCTCGGGCTAGACGACAGACCGGTCCAAGCAGGTTACACGAGGAAAACCAAAACGTAGCCCGTTAAGGCTCCACTTCGATAAGCAACCCTAGCAAGATATAATAATTATCTTATAACAAAAACAACGACAATTCAGGGTTCAAGCATGTTATCCTTATGACATTCACAAGGCATACATATATGCTAACATAGCAACATAGCCGAACGTTAAGAGAATGCATGAACATGGCCTCTTACCTCATGTTATGCTAAGCAAGATATAATAATTATCTTATCACAACAACCACACATGAACAAGTATATTGGCAACTATTAGTTTACTCGGATATACGGATAAATTCCGTTGGGATTTTCACCCTCAACGTACTCAACAAGATTTACCTTCCGGTGGAATTACACTCATCACTATTATCACTCATGGATTACACTCGTCATCACATGCCAACAATTTCCGGTGGAATATTACCTCACCGTACTCCTCCTTGATGACTATACGTCACCAAGGCCACGCACGAATTTGACTCAACCGTGTGCACACGCATCCTAATGATCGATCATTTATACCCGATAATTAACTAGTGCCAATCATACTACACAAGTCACTCCATTACATCAAAACCATGCAACACAACATATCCTCATCATTATACAACATCAATATGTATATCAACATGCATAAACAAACACATACTTCACAAGTCCACATTATGCACATTAAGCAAAACTCTTAAAGCACACAAGATATTAAGCTACCAACTTAACCTCTACTTTGGATTGGCCTACCAAGCACAATCCAACACCACAGCCACACACTCGAACCAATTTAAAACCGTTTTAATTAAACCACTCACCGAACTCCCTTAAGCAAACCGAGAAAAGCTTAATCAAGCCTCCACAGTTTCCTAAATCGAGCTCGAAGCTTCTCCAACGGTTTCCCTTGATTCTAACCAATAAAAAGCAACACATTACTCAACCAAATCATGCACAAAACACTGTCACAACCCAAACTACAACCACAATGCCAATTCTCTACAATTTCAAACCATGAACCAACCCAAAAATCCTCATTTTCGAGCTCACACACAACCCAGCAGAAAACCACTAATCCCAACACCCAAATCAACATTAAACACCTTCAAAACAACCCTCAAGCATTACTATAACATCAGCCCTACTCTCCTACACCAAACTACCTCAAAAACCCATATTTTCGCCCTTTCAAAATACCCACAAAAACTATTTCGGGATTTTTGATAAAACCCCACCATTTTGAGATATAATATGCTTTATGGCAAGTTCAAAACATATATAAACTTTGCAAATCAAAAGCTACATGAAAACCCATCAAAGCTCCAACCTTTTTCTTAAACTTTTGAAAACTTGAAAATTTCAACAATGGTGTTTACCAAAACTAAAACCATAGATGTGTTAGGAACGAAGAGAAGAAGTCAAAAATATCCTTACCTTGAAGAGAGCTCTTGAAATGGTGAAGAAATTTGATGGAATGGTGATTAGGGGTTTGGGGGGGGGGGGTTCAATGTCGTGAAAAAAAAAGAATCAAGGAAGAAGATAAGCACTTTAAAATAAAAGTCCATTTTCTTCTCATTTTTCCTTTATTTTAAAAGTACTTTTTTGCCCTTAATGAAAATAAAGCCCTTTTTAATTTAAAAAACAAAGCCCAATTTAATTAAAACGAGCCCAACGACTCAAACCCGGTTCACACACACAACTCCCAACCCCTAAACCCGCGTGTTACAATAGAGGTGAGCGTTCGATCGAGTCGAGTAAAAAAATTTCGAGTTATTCGAGTTGACGTGTCATATTTTACAACTCAAACTTTTTTTTTGAATTTTTTTGATTCAAGTCGAGTCAAGTTTTCGAGTTCCTATAAAAAAATTAATTAAATGTTCGAATATTTTAAATCAATTTTTTTCTTTTAAATCGAATATTTTTAAATCAAATCGAATATTGAAAGTTTTTATTAAATAATCGATGTGATTTGAATATGAAAATATTAAATATTCTATTTTAAAAAATATTCGATTTAAAAGAAAAAAATGATTTAAAATATTCAAATATTTTGAGTTATTTGAGTTGACGCGTCATATCTTAAGATAGAGGTGAGCATTCGATCGAGTCGAGTTAAAAATTTTCGAGTTATTCGAGTTGCCGCGTCATATTTTACATCTCAAACTTTATTTGAATTTTTTTCAATTCGAGTCGAGTTTTCTAGTTCCTATAAAAATTTAATTGTAATTATTTATCATGTTATCATACTTTGGAATTTTGCTTTAAGGACCAAATTGAAAGAATGCGTAAATAATGAGGGCAAAATTTAGTGAATTATTTCTAATGAGGACTAAATTGATTGAATGTATAAATATTGAAGGATTAAATGTGTTATTATGCCAAATTTTATAACAGAAACTTAACGGGATATAACGTCTAGTTACCATTTTGTTATGAAACATCAAGTTTAATTGCCATTTTGTGATTTTTGAAAGTTTGGTTACCATTTTGATTCTTTTACCAAAGTTCAATGACTGTTTGTGTACTTTACCCTAAATATTTCCTATACGATGACTAATGAGCACTATTTGATTTGTTTCGATGTTCAAAATTATGCAACCATTTAACAAAAAGAACATTAAAACCTTTATCGCACAATTGACTAATGCTCAATAAATTATGCTTAAAACTGTTTACATACAAGACATTATCAATGAGTATGGAAGAGTGATTACCAATGGAACTAATTCCTTCAATGTGACCATTGGAGTTGTCAACGAATGTTACTACTCCTCCACTTTTTGTCTTTAGCTCCAAGAATCTAGTCTTGCCATCGGTCATGTGTCTAGAGCATCCACTGTCAAGGCACCATGAAATTGAACATGTAGCTTTGGACTTGTAGCAATGCTCCCTCTACAAACAATGAATTAAGCTTTGGTTTTGGTACCCAAATCATTTTGGGTCCATAAGTATTAGCTCCCAAAAACTTAGTTCCCTTGGGAATCCATGAAGCAATGGCATGAATATTATTAGAAGTAACTAGTTCCTTAGGAACCCATACACTCATAATCCTCTTACCTCTAGAGAGGATTTGGAAGCCTCTTTGTTTGTGGTTAACAAAGTTCCTTTTTACAGAGTTGGGTTTTGAAGATTCACTCTTTTCAAAACTAATTGTCCCAACTTTGCTTAAGGAAGCTTTGAGATTATTCACCTTCTTGTAGTGATGATCATGAAACTAAAAAAGAAGGTTGTTTAAGTCATTATTTTCTTTTTCAAAATTTTTTAGATTTTCTTTTAAATCACAAACCTTCTTCTTAAGTTCAGAATTAAGGAATCATTTTGTGTTTTCAAATCAAAAATGATTTTCTTGTTTTTCAAAATTGATTCCTTATATTTCTCAACCAATTCGTCATATACCTCTCGCAATTCATCATAAGCTTCTTGAAGCTGATCAAAATTAAAATCAAATGTAGATGAGTTAGAGGTTACCTTAGGATCTTCTTCAAGATCCATGAGACAAAGGTTGGCAACATCTTTCTCCTCTTCATCGTATGATTTCTCGTCACTCCAAGTAACATTGTTTTCCTTGAGCTTCTTGTTCTTCTCGAAGCTATTTCTTTTGAGTTGGGGACATTCAGTTCTTATGTGCCCCAGCTTCTTGCAGTCGTAGCATATGAGTTGATCATTCTCTTCCTCCTTGTTCTTGTTCTTGAAGTCTCTTTTTTGTTAAATTTTCTTCCTCTATTGGACTTCATGAACCGTGTGAATCTTTTGGCTAGCATACCCATCTCTTCATCTTCCTCCTCACTCCAATCACTCTCTTAAAAAGAAGCTTTGAGAGCAATTATGAGTTTTGTCTTCTCTATCTCTTTCTTTTAGACCTTCATTTCTTCTCTTTTCTTCTTCTCTTCCTTGCTTCATAATCGCATGAGTAAGAAGAGAACCTATGAGAGCATCGAGCTTCAAAGTCTTCAAATCCTTTGCCTCGATGATGTTGGTTCTTTTCCCATGTTATGACTCGGGAAGAGAATAGAGGAGTTTTCCGGATAACCTTGTCTTCGGGGGATGACTTCTCCAAATCCTTTGAGTCCGTTGACGATGACGGAGAAATGATCGAACATCTTTATAACATTCTCATTAGGCTCCATCTTGAAATTCTCGTAGCTCAAGTTAAGGAGTCCAATCCTAGTATGCTTTACATCATTTGTGCCCTCATAGTTGGTCTTGAGCGTGTCTCACACCTTTTTTGCACTTGTACACGAAGACATCTTCGAGTACATATCCGGTCCAAGTGCACAAAAGAGCATGTACAAGGCTTTGTCATTAACTTGTAGCTTCATTCTCTCTATGATTTTGGGACTTACCTATCTCCTTCTTGCTTCATCGAAATGGATGGTCCATCTTCGATTATGTCCCAAAGGGCATAATCATTTGACTTGATGAAATGCCTCATCATATTCTTCCAATAGGGATAGTTGTCTCCATTGAAGAATGACAATTTGGTGATTGATTGAGATTCGTACAAGTTATTGGAAATGGTAGATGTCATGGCTTGATTGTTAGATTGATGTATCTCTCCTAGAATCGAATCAAGAGGATGTTAATCCTTCTAGTGAGTGTAGCTCTGATACCAATTGTTGAGATGATCAATTGAATCCTAATGGCCAAGAGGGGGTGAATTGGCAATTTAAAAATTGAAGGGAGGAAATTGAAATGATAAAAATGAAGAACAAGAAATTTAGACTGGTTCAAGCTTCTGGCAATCTCTACATCCTCTATCTTAGCTCTGCACTAAGGATTTCAAACAATTCACTACTGAATTCGTCCCCTTTTCTAGGCTTAGGAGGAAACCGTTACAAATCAATCAAGCTTTCTACCTAAAGCTTGATCAATATCACTCTTTTACAAGGAATTTGTGGAAAACTTAAATTGACCTCTCAAATAGGCTTATATGTTTCCAAATTACAAGTGAACTCTCCCCAAACTTAAAATAAAAGATTACAATGAAAAATCATAAGTTGGACACAAGGGTTTGACTCTAAAAGGCTCAAAGAGATTGGATTTTTGCTTGTATGTTTCTCACTTGATGAATAGTTGTTGTTGTAGCTTTTGAGTCTTGCTTTTATATCCTCTCATTGATTTCCAACCATTTGTGTAGCTGAGATCATAAATAGAGTTGTTGTTGTAACTTCTGAAACATGGCGTATCGATATACGGGGGCCCCGTTTCGGTACTTGTATGACAGAATCTAGCAATTGCAAGAGTAAATTTAGGGGCTTATCGATACGCGGGAAGGGATATTGAAACGGTCTTAGTGTAAAATGGGGGTCGTATCGAAACGATTTAGGTCGTATCGGTACGATTTTTTCTCACAGGAAACTGAGGAAAAAGACTTTGGAAAATTGCATCGGTACGCCTAAGGGACGTATCGAAACGGTAAGCTTGTTTTTACAAAGGCGTATCGAAATGGTCATCACCCGTATTGGTATGATATAATATACTTTTAAAGCTTTAACTGTAACGCCCCGGTTTTGGGCTCAGAAGTTTTGGGCGTTGACCGGTTCGGTCAAAGTGCTGATCGAATATATAAGGGTGAATTTAGGAAAGCCTAGTTCGGGTTGCATTAAAAATATGGAAAAATGTTCTAAAATCATCTTTTAATATATTTAAGTGAACTGTGAAATCAATTTTGGAAAATGAGGTTCGGAAGGTTGACATTTTGGTTAGTGACCAAAATGTAATTTTTGAAAGTTGCGTGATAGTTTTATAAAGGATTGAAACTTTGAATCTTTAAGGAGCTATTATTCCAAAAAGAGTTTCTCCAGATTTTTCTAAGATATTTTGAGGCTTTATTCTGATTTTAAAGTTTATGAAATGTGGAGGGAAATCATTTTATCATTTTATAACTAACTTTTCTATTTTCTCTCAATTTCCCTTTTCTCTCATTTTCTCTCAACCCAAACACATTTCTCCAGATTTTCTTCTCTGATTTTGTCATCTAAATCACTCATTTCAACTCTCTTTTGATTTCTAATCATCTTATCAACAAGACCTCTCAATTTGCAAGTTGTTTCATCAAGCTTTTTGGCTCTAAAAAGGAGAAATTCAAGTTTGGAGGTAAGAACGTCCTTCTCCTCTAAACTATCAGTTCTTTACTGAAATTCCTAAGTTCTCAATCCTTGATTTGTGTTTTGTTAATGGCTTTTTAATTGAAATCTTGATTTTGGCTTAAAATGCAAGATTTGGTGATTTTGGTGGAATTTTCGTGTGATCTGTTTGGGCAGTGTTTTGAAGTGTCAAAATGATGTTATATGAATGCTAAATTGATTAGAAGTTGAGGTTTAATTAATGCAATCCCGGATAGGTTGAATTTCCTAAGTTTGGCTTGAGTTTTTGGTTGTTTTTGGAGTGTTTTTGGTGATCTGTTATACCTGGAGGTATAAGGACGTGTTTGTGATCATTTTGGATGTTAATTGATGTTTAAAAATGGTTGGAAGTGATGGATCTTGGCTGGGTTAGGTTTTGGAAGTGTTTGGAGGTGATTTCGGTTGTGTTTGGTAGCCGAAATGTTGATTTTGTGATGAGCAGCGAGTTGAGTCTTGTTGCTGGTGTTTTTAATGCATAATGATGCATTAATCCTCTGTTGTTGTGTGCTTGAAACAGGGGAGTTTGATCCGTGAGCTTTGAAGGTGTTGCGGAAGGTTTTCGGATGCTTGGAAGGCTTGTTGGCTAGCCTTGTTTTGGTTATCGGTGAGTGAAGTTGGGTTTTCGGCTTTTAAACCAAGGTTTGAAGGTTTTGGGAGCTTAGTTTAAGTCTAAACAACTTTGCTAAGCTCAAGAGTAAGTGAATGGGTTTTCGCTCTTGAATTGTGTTGTGAAATTGGCTTTTAAGCAATTGTGGTTGATGATTGAAATGCATGTGTTTTGCATGGTTTAAATCTGTTTTGAAAGTATATTTAGCATGGTTTAATGCTGGTTTTGAAAGCCATATGTGAGGGATGCTCAAGGTAAGAGATCCTTGGTTTTGTAAATGGAAATTGTGGTTTTGATGCATAGTGTTGCATGTTGATCAATGGCTTTGTGTGATACTTAAAAACAGTGAATTGATGATGGTAAATGACACTTTTTGCATATTGGTTATGCATGTGAATCATTGGACTAATGTGGTAAGATGGTTATATTGGCAAGTGATGTAAGTGGTTCTTGGTTCGTTGATCGGATATAGTTAGCCGGCTATAGGATTGGGTGCACCGTGAATTAAGTCGCCTTGGAGGTGGAGTGGTCAAGAGGGGACCAGTAAACTCCCTTCAAGTATCCTAACGAGATGGTTAAGGTCATAATGGAGGTGTTGCCCATTCGAGGACCTTGGTTGAGCAAAGGTTATATGGTGTTTAAAAGTCCATATATGGGAACCTTGTGCTTGTTGAGATCACAATGGCGGTGTTAAGTCCATGTGTGGATCTTGTGTAGGGTGTCCCGGATCTCGTTAGTGATGTGATACAACTACCAATCGGTGAATGCAAAGGTTGTATGGCGGTTAAAAGTCCATACATGGGAACCTTGTGCATGTCAAGGTTGTATGGTGTTTGAAAGTCCATACATGGGAACCTTGGGAAAAGTCAAGGTTGTATGGTGTTTAAAAGTCCATACAAGGGAACCTTGGGAAAAGTGGAGGTTGTATGGTGTTTGAAAGTCCATACATGGGAACCTCGGGAAAGCTAGGGTTGTATGGTGTTTAAAAGTCCATACATGGGAACCTTAGGATGGTGAGGTCAAATGGTGTTTAAAAGTCCATTGGGGACCTTGGATTGGTAGTGTGTATGAAGCGTGGGGGACAACGCTTGTGATCCGCGTATCCGATTGGATGTTGAGTTGAAAAGTGAATGTGGTTGATCACTCGAAAGCCAATATGATGTTCTTGATTATAAAGAAGCATGAAATGCTTGAAATGATACATAATTGTATGAGAAGCATGAGATGCTTGAAAAGATGCGTGGTTGCATGAAAAGTGTATAATGCTAGTGAATGCATGTTTACTTGTTAGGTTTAACAAGTGTTGATTATCATTTGGTAAATGATGCATGTGAGCATGAAAACTTTCAAATGCATTGGAGTCTTGTTAAGACTTGTTTTAAAGGCATGTGATGATGATGTTGTGGTTCATATAAGTTGCCTTTGTTTAAATGCATGTGTTGGTTTGTTTGAGTAATGGTTTTTAAAGGTTTCTTGCTTGAAATGGCTTTCAAGTTTAAGAAAGGTATGTTGTGAAATGGGAGTGTTTTCCAAGGTTTTGATTTAACTTTGCATATGGTGTTTATGCATGGAATGGTTAAATGGATGATTTTGTAAGTTGTGCTTTGAAAAGGTTTTCTTAGCTTGCTAAGCTAAGGGTTGGTTTTCATGTATGTGCAATGCATGGTTTTAAGCATGTTGATGAAAAAGAGTTTTCAAACTTTGCTTGGTAAACAAATCGGGTTTGTTTTTAAAGTGTTTTATGACCCGCTGCATTGATGGTGTTTTGGTTTTGAGCATTCCTCACTAAGCATTATGTGCTTACGCTCCTTTTTGTCCATCAATGCAGATTCTTGAAGTTTGGACAGCTAGGAGCAAGGGATTCAAGGTGGACTCCAATTGAGATGTATGTCTCGGTGAATAGCTATAGTTAATAAAGGCAATGGGGGTAGAATCTCTCGGGTTAATGTGTATGTGTTCGTTTATGTTTGGACAAGGATGTTTTTATGTTGATGATGTTGTTGAAACATGAATTGGCTTTAATGAGATTGATTTGGAAAGGTTGTGCTTTAATGGTTGCTTGTGTAGGAAGCATGCCTATAGAATTGGGGCTTTTTGCACATGAAGTTAATTTGTTGATTTGTTGATGCTTACAAGTCTTATATATGTTGAATTGCATGCTGGTAAAGTTTGGTAGCATTTGGAGCATGTTTGAATGATCAATTGCATGTTTTGGAATGCATTTTGCTGCAATCTGTGCAGGGCGTTTCGGAACAGTGTGCACCGTTTCGGAACGAGTGCCTTAAACGAACCCAGGCGTCCGAAATGGTAGGCACCGTTTCGAAACGGTTTGGCTACTGTCAGTCCCCCGTTGCGGTACGTGTTGCGGAACGGCCCGCGTTTCGAAACGGGTTCTGCCTGTTTCGGAACGGGTGACCGTTGGGGGCTGACATTGGCAGTTAAATGTTTTGAAAAGTTTGCATTTTGGTCCTGAAACTTGTTTGTGCAATTGTATAAGCTTGGGGAGTCCTTTTGAGCTGAAATTTCACAGAGAAGCATGAAACCTGATTAATTTTAAGTTGGTAACTTAAAATCTGGTTAAGTCCTTTAAGTTTTCAGAATTTACAATTTGGTCCCTAAAGTTGCAATTTGTTCAATTGGGTCCCTGTTTGATCTCTGATGATTGTGATCTTTGTGTATGATGTTTGTGTGATCACAAATAGGACTAATGTGCATCTAGACAAGATTAAAAAGAAAAAAAGGGTCGTTAATCAAGGTTGACTTTCGGGTTGACTTTGGTTTTCCCCGTGTGACTTTCTTAATTCGGGTCAACCGTCTAGGCCGGGTTAAGGGGGTTACATTTGGTGGTATCAGAGCTGAGTTGCGAATGCTTGGGGAAAACGGTAAGTTGTTGTAATGTGTGCTTGTTGTTTACCTTGATGTATGGTTGAAAGTTGGTTGAAACACGTGTTTCTGAGCAAATTGTTGATGTTTCTGAGCAAGTTGTTGATGTTTCTGAGCATATTGCTGATGTTTTCAAGCATGCTTTATGGTTATGAGTCTTGGTGGAGCTTATGTGGATATGTGCTAGTATTGTGAGCTGGTGTTATGCATGATGAATGTGTAATGAGCATGTTATGTTGCTATTATGCTGTTGCAAGTGGATGTTGTTTGATGTAAGCATGATCAAAGTATGTTGTTTGATATGCTTGATGTTGTGATATACATATTTGTGATGACTGTTATGTCATGTAAAGGGGAGGATTCGGGATACCCATTGCCTTATTAATATAGCTATTGTGTTATTTGGAGTTGGAGTTTGAATCCTTGCTTAATGCTGGTCTAACTGGTTTGTTTGCTTGTTGTGATTGTTTGTTGTTGTTAGTAGTATGGCAAAGTCGATGGAAGAATGGCAGTTGGGTGAGATGGTTGCTGCCTTGGGGCAGGTTGTTAGGGCATGGAATTCACCCTTTTGTAGAGGTGTTTTGTCTCAGTCTTCTGTGCCTGGAGTTGAAGTGGTAAGGCAAGGGAAAGAAGTTGGTTCTGTGATGAAGAGTTCATCATCTGTTGTTCAGGAGGTGTTGGGAACATCTCAGGCTGTGGTAAAGGTAAAGTCAGTGGATGTGCTGGCTGTGGAATGTGTGGGTTTGTCGAAGCAGCGTTTGTTGGATTTGGGTGCTGTGGAGTATCATGGTTCTACACCAGGGACATTTGAGGCCTGGTTGGCCAGTGTGGTTCTGATTTTGGATCAGGAGGGCTGTGATTATGCCTGTAAGTTGGGGAGTGTTGTTTCTCTGATGTTGGAGGATGCGTGTGCCTGGTGGACATCTGTGGCGGTGGCGTCACATATCGATGATATTGACTGGGATTTCTTTGTATCTGCTTTTTATGAAAGGTATCTTGGAGAGAAGTTTCCAAGGATTGAGCAGGGTGAAGGTGGTGCTGTTGTAGAGCAAGTGTTGCTTGAGCAAGGAGTGGAGGATCAGCTACCTGTGTGTGATCGTTGTGAAAGGCGCCATGTTGGAGGTTGTTGGGGCGCGGGTGCTTGTTGGAATTGTGGTTCCAAAATGTATGTTAAGCGTGATTGTCCTCATGGAGTGAAGTCAGCTTTGGTGTTAGCCAAAGGGTCTCTGAAAGGTCGTGGGTACGGCCGAGGCAAGGTTTAGAAGTGGCAGAAAGAGCAGAAGGTTGTGAAGAGTTTGGGAAATGAGAATTGCGCAGGAGGATGATGGTTCCGCGAGGAAGAGAACTCGTCTGATGAAGCTTCACGGGGGTGTTGTGTTTTCAGGTAACCTTGTTAAGTAATCTTTGCTCTAGTTACCTTAGTTTGGTTTCTGTTGGTTTTCCTTGCGTGGTAAGTTTAGTCTTGTTGCTAGCTTGTTGGGGGTAATAGTTGTAGTTTGGGACCATCTTTGGTGTGAAGAAGGCTTAGTGAGAATCTCGTGGTTAATGGTTGTTGGTATGATGGAGTTAGATAAGCTAGAAGTAAGGTAGGAGGTTGTTCTTAGACGGATTTGAGGATGTTTTTGGAGGGTGTGAACTGGCATTCATGCACAGTTAAAATCATTGTTATATGCTATATTATATATGTTGGTCCATGCATACATGTGGCATGACATTAGAGGTTTTGCATACATGTACATCAGGCATTGATAGGGCATGTTGGTGATCATGCATACGATGTTCACACTCGCTAATAACTAATCGAATTTGTTAGTATGGTGGTTGGGTCAGGTTGGATGATGGGTTTTTAGAGGTTGTTTTGGTGCTGAGTGAGAGTTAAAAGTAATATTAAGCTAGTTGCCAGCAATGGTGGGAGTGGTATAGCCTATGGTAGAAGGATAGTGTTTGTTGCTTAAAGAGTTTAGTGGTTTGAATAGCTAAGTGGAAGGGGTAGCTCCTTGGTGCTATGTGATGTTGCTGTTTAACGATTGTGTTTCCAGGTGCTGAGGTAGCTTAGTATTTAAGTTGTTGTGGAAGGGTTGTGTTTGTAAGTGCTGGTTCTTAGCAACCTTTGAGGAGTTGAGGAGTTGGTATGTATGGCAGGTTGGGCGATGTCCCAGTAAGACAAGTGTTATGGTTGAAGTTTGAGGTGGAAGGATTATGAAGTTCGAAGGCTTTTGTTGGTTGTTTGGGTTCTTGTGAGAAGTGGTTGGCTGGTTGTGGTTAAGAAAGTTCCGTTTGAAGTCAGCTGGTGGTGTGTGGAACGGCTGACGGAGTCAAGTTGGGGTTGTGATGTAATTCTTGGAGTCTGGGTGAGTGGTCCTGGTGAGTTGTTATGGTGATGTTAGCGGCAGATGTAAAAGATTATCAGCATTCGTTGAGGAGTTTGGGTAAGCAGTTGATGCTTAAAGATTTTTGCTTGTTGGGAAAATCCTTGGAAGAGGTTTGGGAGTTTGCAAGAGTTTTAGAATCAGAAAGGTTTGCATAGTGGCTGTTTTGAATTGGTTGGTGTCACTGTGTAAACAAGTCTTGGTAGTTGTGTGTTGCAGAGTGGTGTGCTGTAAAAGTTGAGGTTCTTCAGGATGAGGTTGGGGCTGTGTACAGTCCGGGTATGTGAAAGGTTAAGTTGTGGCTATCTTTGAGTGTTCTAGATTTTGTGAACAGTGTGTGGAGGTGCTAAGTTTGGTGGAGGTTTTGTGTGGATAGTAATCAGTGGTAGTTGAGGCTGTTGTGTTGCCTTGTGTGTTGGTTTGAGAAGGTTGTTGCTCTCTTTTTGCCGGTTGAAATTTCGAGGATGAAATTTCCTAAGGGGGGGAGAGTTGTAACGCCCCGGTTTTGGGCTCAGAAGTTTTGGGCGTTGACCGGTTCGGTCAAAGTGCTGATCGAATATATAAGGGTGAATTTAGGAAAGCCTAGTTCGGGTTGCATTAAAAATATGGAAAAATGTTCTAAAATCATCTTTTAATATATTTAAGTGAACTGTGAAATCAATTTTGGAAAATGAGGTTCGGAAGGTTGACATTTTGGTTAGTGACCAAAATGTAATTTTTGAAAGTTGCGTGACAGTTTTATAAAGGATTGAAACTTTGAATCTTTAAGGAGCTATTATTCCAAAAAGAGTTTCTCCAGATTTTTCTAAGATATTTTGAGGCTTTATTCTGATTTTAAAGTTTATGAAATGTGGAGGGAAATCATTTTATTATTTTATAACTAACTTTTCTATTTTCTCTCATTTTCTCTCAACCCAAACACATTTCTCCAGATTTTCTTCTCTGATTTTGTCATCTAAATCACTCATTTCAACTCTCTTTTGATTTCTAATCATCTTATCAACAAGACCTCTCAATTTGCAAGTTGTTTCATCAAGCTTTTTGGCTCTAAAAAGGAGAAATTCAAGTTTGGAGGTAAGAACGTCCTTCTCCTCTAAACTATCAGTTCTTTACTGAAATTCCTAAGTTCTCAATCCTTGATTTGTGTTTTGTTAATGGCTTTTCAATTGAAATCTTGATTTTGGCTTAAAATGCAAGATTTGGTGATTTTGGTGGAATTTTCGTGTGATCTGTTTGGGCAGTGTTTTGAAGTGTCAAAATGATGTTATATGAATGCTAAATTGATTAGAAGTTGAGGTTTAATTAATGCAATCCCGGATAGGTTGAATTTCCTAAGTTTGGCTTGAGTTTTTGGTTGTTTTTGGAGTGTTTTTGGTGATCTGTTATACCTGGAGGTATAAGGACATGTTTGTGATCATTTTGGATGTTAATTGATGTTTAAAAATGGTTGGAAGTGATGGATCTTGGCTGGGTTAAGTTTTGGAAGTGTTTGGAGGTGATTTCGGTTGTGTTTAGTAGCCGAAATGTTGATTTTGTGATGAGCAGCGAGTTGAGTCTTGTTGCTGGTGTTTTTAATGCATAATGATGCATTAATCCTCTGTTGTTGTGTGCTTGAAACAGGGGAGTTTGATCCGTGAGCTTTGAAGGTGTTGCGGAAGGTTTTTGGATGCTTGGAAGGCTTGTTGGCTAGCCTTGTTTTGGTTATCGGTGAGTGAAGTTGGGTTTTCAGCTTTTAAACCAAGGTTTGAAGGTTTTGGGATCTTAGTTTAAGTCTAAACAACTTTGCTAAGCTCAAGAGTAAGTGAATGGGTTTTCGCTCTTGAATTGTGTTGTGAAATTGGCTTTTAAGCAATTGTGGTTGATGATTGAAATGCATGTGTTTTGCATGGTTTAAATCTGTTTTGAAAGTATATTTTAGCATGGTTTAATGCTGGTTTTGAAAGCCATATGTGAGGGATGCTCAAGGTAAGAGATCCTTGGTTTTGTACATGGAAATTGTGGTTTTGATGCATAGTGTTGCATGTTGATCAATGGCTTTGTGTGATACTTAAAAACAGTGAATTGATGATGGTAAATGACACTTTTTGCATATTGGTTATGCATGTGAATCATTGGACTAATGTGGTAAGATGGTTATATTGGCAAGTGATGTAAGTGGTTCTTGGTTCGTTGATCGGATATAGTTAGCCGGCTATAGGATTGGGTGCACCGTGAATTAAGTCGCCTTGGAGGTGGAGTGGTCAAGAGGGGACCGGTAAACTCCCTTCAAGTATCCTAACGAGATTGTTAAGGTCATAATGGAGGTGTTGCCCATTCGAGGACCTTGGTTGAGCAAAGGTTATATGGTGTTTAAAAGTCCATATATGGGAACCTTGTGCTTGTTGAGATCACAATGGCGGTGTTAAGTCCATGTGTGGATCTTGTGTAGGGTGTCCCGGATCTCGTTAGTGATGTGATACAACTACCAATCGGTGAATGCAAAGGTTGTATGGCGGTTAAAAGTCCATACATGGGAACCTTGTGCATGTCAAGGTTGTATGGTGTTTGAAAGTCCATACATGGGAACCTTGGGAAAAGTCAAGGTTGTATGGTGTTTAAAAGTCCATACAAGGGAACCTTGGGAAAAGTGGAGGTTGTATGGTGTTTGAAAGTCCATACATGGGAACCTCGGGAAAGCTAGGGTTGTATGGTGTTTAAAAGTCCATACATGGGAACCTTAGGATGGTGAGGTCAAATGGTGTTTAAAAGTCCATTGGGGACCTTGGATTGGTAGTGTGTATGAAGCGTGGGGGACAACGCTTGTGATCCGCGTATCCGATTGGATGTTGAGTTGAAAAGTGAATGTGGTTGATCACTCGAAAGCCAATATGATGTTCTTGATTATAAAGAAGCATGAAATGCTTGAAATGATACATAATTGTATGAGAAGCATGAGATGCTTGAAAAGATGCGTGGTTGCATGAAAAGTGTATAATGCTAGTGAATGCATGTTTACTTGTTAGGTTTAACAAGTGTTGATTATCATTTGGTAAATGATGCATGTGAGCATGAAAACTTTCAAATGCATTGGAGTCTTGTTAAGACTTGTTTTAAAGGCATGTGATGATGATGTTGTGGTTCATATAAGTTGCCTTTGTTTAAATGCATGTGTTGGTTTGTTTGAGTAATGGTTTTTAAAGGTTTCTTGCTTGAAATGGCTTTCAAGTTTAAGAAAGGTATGTTGTGAAATGGGAGTGTTTTCCAAGGTTTTGATTTAACTTTGCATATGGTGTTTATGCATGGAATGGTTAAATGGATGATTTTTGTAAGTTGTGCTTTGAAAAGGTTTTCTTAGCTTGCTAAGCTAAGGGTTGGTTTTCATGTATGTGCAATGCATGGTTTTAAGCATGTTGATGAAAAAGAGTTTTCAAACTTTGCTTGGTAAACAAATCGGGTTTGTTTTTAAAGTGTTTTATGACCCGCTGCATTGATGGTGTTTTGGTTTTGAGCATTCCTCACTAAGCATTATGTGCTTACGCTCCTTTTTGTCCATCAATGCAGATTCTTGAAGTTTGGACAGCTAGGAGCAAGAGATTCAAGGTGGACTCCAATTGAGATGTATGTCTCGGTGAATAGCTATAGTTAATAAAGGCAATGGGGGTAGAATCTCTCGGGTTAATGTGTATGTGTTCGTTTATGTTTGGACAAGGATGTTTTTAGGTTGATGATGTTGTTGGAACATGAATTGGCTTTAATGAGATCGATTTGGAAAGGTTGTGCTTTAATGGTTGCTTGTGTAGGAAGCATGCCTATAGAATTGGGGCTTTTTGCACATGAAGTTAATTTGTTGATTTGTTGATGCTTACAAGTCTTATATATGTTGAATTGCATGCTGGTAAAGTTTGGTAGCATTTGGAGCATGTTTGAATGATCAATTGCATGTTTTGGAATGCATTTTGCTGCAATCTGTGCAGGGCGTTTCGGAACAGTGTGCACCGTTTCGGAACGGGTGCCTTGAACGAACCCAGGCGTCCGAAACGGTAGGCACCGTTTCGAAAAGGTTTGGCTACTGCCAGTCCCCCGTTGCGGTACGTGTTGCGGAACGGCCCGCGTTTCGAAACGGGTTCTGCCTGTTTCGGAACGGGTGACCGTTGGGGGCTGACATTGGCAGTTAAATGTTTTGAAAAGTTTGCATTTTGGTCCTGAAACTTGTTTGTGCAATTGTATGAGCTTGGGGAGTCCTTTTGAGCTGAAATTTCACAGAGAAGCATGAAACCTGATTAATTTTAAGTTGGTAACTTAAAATCTGGTTAAGTCCTTTAAGTTTTCAGAATTTACAATTTGGTCCCTAAAGTTGTAATTTGTTCAATTGGGTCCCTGTTTGATCTCTGATGATTGTGATCTTTGTGTATGATGTTTGTGTGATCACAAATAGGACCAATGTGCATCTAGACAAGATTAAAAAGAAAAAAAAGGGTCGTTAATCAAGGTTGACTTTTGGGTTGACTTTGGTTTTCCCCGTGTGACTTTCTTAATTCGGGTCAACCGTCTAGGCCGGGTTAAGGGGGTTACATTAACTGACATTCAACGGTCGAAAAATTTAATGCAAAGATTTTAAAAATCTTAAGACCCCGTATCGATACACTGGCGTGTCATACCGAAACTAAGGATCAGTACGCCTAAGACCTGTACCGAAACTCATTAGTATAAAACCCAATTTGATGGTCGTATTGAAATGAGCAAGCCCATATCGGAACACCATATCTAATTGAGGTAAATTGTATCGAAACAACGTGTTCAATTAAAATTCCAGTAGGCAAAATCTGTATCGAAACGCTATAGAGCGTATCGATACGCCTGGGCGATTTGGTAAAGTTTGTCTTGAAACACATAGAAAATTTTTGGATTTTAAGTTTTGACTTTGAGTGAGACTTCTGAGTACTTAAATATTTATTTACTTTTGCAAATTGGTCCTTAGATATTTTGTTATATTAAAATCAAACATTGATTTTACAAATCCTAAAAACATAAACCAAATAAACCAAAGCATAGGTGTTGAGTGTGTAAAAGTTCTATTATTTACCCCCTATTTAACTCATATTTCTACTGCATTCAAGCATAATTTATTGCATTTAGGTTAGTTTACAGTTAGACATCACAAATATATTAAAAGGCACAGTTTCTACTGAAATGGGTTGCTTTTGCAGGTTGCTGCTGTAGCAGATGGAGAGGCAGGCACTGGGCAGTGAAGCAGAAGAGCTGGAACTGGACAAGCAGTCTAGGAGGACGATGTTGCCATGGTTGCCTCCGTGATAGCAGAGGACGACAGCAGTTTTGAGGAGAAGAAGCAAAGTGGACCTCGACAGATAGAGAAAATTAAGCTCGTCTGTCGTGGAAAACCAGTATATTTTTCCGATCCCTAGATCGGAAGGAATGCCAAGCCCAAAGTTCAAGGAGAGAAAATCCCAAGCAAGAAGGAGGACAATTTAAAGTTAGATTCTCTGAAGATTTAGTCTTTATTAGAGTTGTACTTTAATTTAAACTTATATTCTTGCTATTTTAGAAAACTTGGACCCAAAGCCTATATAAGGGCATGTATTTCGACCTAGGAGGGATATCACCCAATCTCTAGTCTTCTTCCCAAAACCCTATCCGTTTTCATCCTCTCATCATGTTCTAAATTCCCCTTAGGGCCACGGGTTGATTTGTAAAGTAGTTGCAAGGGTTGCTTTTGTTTTAGGAATTTTCAGTTCAATAAAATAAACTTCAAGTTCTCTTATTCTGGTTATTAACATCTTGCAAGAGCATCGGGAGAGCATTGTGAGGTTATCTATTTACTTAATATCGGGAGAGTTAAGAATACGAAAGGAATAAGTGCGAGTTCTCTAGTTTATAGTTGAACTATCTCGGACCTAGGGATAGGACGAGGTTAAGTGGCTAAAGAAGAATTCATCAACATCGGTGTTCATCCTTCGATTCACGCCAGGAGGTATCATCAAAGACGTGATCATCGACAGACTTGGACATAGGGATTGGCCATGGAACAACATGGATTCTCGCCAAACTTGAAGTACAGAGTTGAGTGTTCGCTGCCACGACAAGCAACAGACTGTCGCCGCGACAGGTGCTGCCGCGACGGGGACGACGACAGAACTTGATTTCCTAGACTTAGCAATACCTACACTACTGAGCAATTCAATACCAGCCCATTCTCTCTATCTTGATTTCTCTACATTTATTTTACAGTATTCTTTACTATTCTCGTGACAAACATCTTAAATATTTTCTTTACTTTCGTGCATTAATTCAAGGTGAAGCTATTAGCCCAGTCCTTGTGGAGACGATATTTGATACTTCCGTATCACTTTACTACTTACGTCGTGTACACTTGCACTACAATTGCGATAGACACTTTTACACGCAACAAGTTTTTGGCGCCGTTGCCGGGTACTGGCAACATAACTCTACCTTATCTTTTACTGCACTTTTCTTTTTCTTTTTACTTTTCTTTTTATGTTTTCTTTGGTTTGATCAACTCTTGCTTTTCACAAGGTTTATTGTTTATGCGCAGATCGAGACGAGGAAAAGAACCTGAATATCCATTAGATCCAGAAATCGAACGTTTGTTCAATCTCAAGAACCGACTTCGTCACGTACTAGCCAGGAACTAGTACCTTGAGGAACAGTTAGAGACGATGCAAAACCAAGGGAACCCCCAGGGTAAAGACCCTCCTGTCGGAGATGGAGAGATTATACCTCCTGTCGGCAACCCGCCTGCCGCTGCCGCACGACGGTCCTGCCGTGACTACATGCTGAATGATCATGTAGAACTAGAAACCACGCTGCCGGAAGATGTTTACAACTTCGAGCTGAAACCTGTTATGTTTAGCATGATCAACAATACCGGTCAATTTAGTGGTGCTGCTACAGAGGATGCTATGGTGCATCTGAAAACGTTCCAGGAAATCTGTGGTTCGTTTAGACTACCAGGAGTTAATCCGGAGATACTGAGGCTTCAGTTATTTTCACATTCATTGAGGGACAGAGCAAAGACTTGGTGGAATAAACTTACGCCGGGTTCAATTAAAACTTGGGCAGATTTGTCTCGTGAATTTTTATCTCGTTTTAATCCTTCACACTTATCTAAGCGATTACGTAATGAAATTGCTACTTTTCAACAGGAAGATGACGAGCCGATGCACGAGGCCTGGGACAGATTTACCACTCTTTTACGGAACTGCCCAATGCATGGATTCCCCGTCTGGAACCAGATAACTAAGTTTTGTAATGCTGCCAATTTACAAACTCGTATTCAAATTGATTCAGCAGCAAACAGATTACTATTGGACAAAGACACAAACGAGGCAATGCAAGTATTGAAAAATCTGGCTAAGAATGAGGAGCAGTTTCAGACAGCAAGAAGAGGGGGTAAACGGGTCTTAGCTGTTAAGGATTATGAGGCTGACATCACGATGAAATCACAGCTGGCATACCTCACTAAGTCAATGAAAAAGCTTTTGAACGATGATTCACAACCGGTATTTGCTCTTGAAGAGGTATGTGAAATTTGTGAAGGAAATCACAGTTCGGATTAATGTCCTATACAGTTAGAAGAGGGAAAGTATGTTGGCAATTACAATAAGCAGAATTACAACTCCAACAACTACAATCCCAGCTGGAGAAAGGATCCCAAGTTCTCTTGGAGTAATCCTAATAATGCTTTGAATCCTCAAGCACACAATTATCAGAATCAAAGAGGACCTAGATTGCTGACTCGACAGCAACTACAGCCGTAGCAGCAGCAACAACATCCACCAGCTGCCACAAAAAGTATACTGGAACAGACTCTGGCTACGTTTATGTCTCAAACAGGAACTTATATTGAGAGCACGAATCAATTTGTCAAGAAGATGGAGACATTCATGGATAAAACAGAGATGCGGATGACAAATCATGAAGCTACTCTGAAATCGTTGAAGACACAGATGGGTCAGGTTTCCCAGCATATCAACCCAAGCCAGACTGGTGGATTTCCTAGCAATATTGAAAACGCTAGGCAGCCCACACATGAGCAGTGTAAAGCCATCACTACTAGGAGTGGGAAGAAACTACCAGGGCCAGAGAAGGAAGCTGAAACAGTGAAGAAACCAGCCTTGGACAGACTTGCCGAGGAAGATGCCCCGACATGTAACAAGCAGCCTGCTGCCGATGAGCATGTCACGACAGCAGAAGCGACAGAGGAGAAAGATGATGAACCCAAACCTCCTCAGATTCGTATGTAGTGGGAAGGACGTATTGCTGATTATCATCCCCCACCTCCTTTTCCTCAACGGTTACAGCAATTGAAGCAAGAATCACAGCTTAAAAAGATTTACGATATTTTTAAGCAAGTTCATATCAACATCCCGCTGTTAGATGTCGTTAGGGAGATGCCCGGTTACGCCAAATTTCTCAAGGATGCCATGTCGAAGAAATCTAGACTTTGGGAATTTGAAACAGTTAAGATGGCATAAGGATGCATGAGTATTCAGCACAAGCATCCACCCCAGAAAAAGAAGGATCCGGGGAGCTTCATCATACCTTGTGTAATCGGAGATAAAAATGTGGGTAAGACACTTTGTGATCTTGGTGCTAGTATAAATTTAATGCCAAAATCTGTTTTTCAAAAATTAGGTATCGGCAAAGCTCGACCCATAACAGTAATTCTGCAGCTGGCAGACCGCTCTTACGTTCATCCGGAAGGAAAAATCGAAGATAATCTGGTAAGAGTGGATAAGTTTATATTTCCTGCTGACTTTCTTGTTTTAGATTGTGAAGCAGATGAAAACGCACCAATCATCCTGGGGCGACCCTTCTTAGCCACGAGAAGATCACTGATTGATGTGGAAAAAGGAGAACTCACCATGAGAGTGAACGATCAAGAGATAAAGTTGAATGTTCTCCAAGCTATGAAGTATGATGATTCAGAAGAAGAATGCAAGGTTATCACTGAGGTTACCCTTGACCAACCCTGCATCAGGTCGGGCTGTCAGGACATCAACATTGGTCACTGCCTCGGTAGCCACTTACAGGATTGTCACGACAACACCAACGACAACAACTCCTCAGAATCTGATACATCTGATACTGAAGATCAGGAGGAGGTAAACTGGATAGGCAATCGTCCAGGTAAGTTATTCGAGCCTTTAAATTATACCTCGGATAACCATGCAATCCAAAAGCCATCAATTGTTGAGCCCCCTATCTTAGAACTTAAGCCCCTGCCAGGGCAGCTAAAATATGCTTTTCTTGGTTTAAATGATACGTTGCCCGTAATCATCTCTTCCAATTTGATGCAGGAACAGGAACATCAGTTAATAGGGATGCATCAGCAGCACAAAAAGGCTATTGGATGGACGATAGCTGATATTCAAGGCATTAGTTCGGCCTTATGTATGCATAAAATCCTTATAGAGGATGATCATAAGCCGACTATAGATGCTCAAAGGTGGCTAAACCATGCGATGAAAGAGGTGGTGCGAAAAGAGATAATCAAATGGTTAGATGCAGGAATAATCTACGCCATCTCGGACAGCAAATGGGTGAGCCCGGTGCAGTGCGTTCCCAAGAAAAGAGGAATGACCGTGGTGACCAACGAAAACAATGAGTTAATCCCAACCAGGACTGTGACCGGTTGGAGGGTTTGTATGGACTATCAAAAGCTTAATAAAGCTACCCGAAAGGATCACTTTCTTTTACCCTTTATTGATCAAATGCTTGATAGATTAGCGGGTAAACCTTACTATTGTTTTCTTGATGGTTATTCAGGTTACAATCAAATAGCTATCGCTCAGGAAGATCAAGAAAATACGACATTCACATGCCCCTATGGAACATATGCTTTTAGGAGAATTCCATTTGGACTATGCAATGCACCAACCACTTTCCAAAGGTGCATGATGGTCATATTCTCCGATATGGTGGAGGACTTCCTAGAGATTTTTATGGATGACTTTTCAGTCTTTGGAGACGACTTTGAAAGCTGCCTAGGAAACCTACAAAAGGTACTCGAAAGATGTGAAAAAGCAAACTTAGTATTGAACATGGAAAAATGTCACTTCATGGTGGATGAAGGGATAGTCCTTGGCTGTAAGATTAGCTGCCATGGCATAGAAGTGGACAGAGCCAAGATAGAAGTAATCGAAAAGCTGCCGCCGCCCACCACAGTCAAGGGAATCAGACGTTTCTTAGGACATGGTGGTTTTTATCGGAGGTTCATTGCGAACTTTTCAAAAATCACCAAGCCCCTATGTCATCTTCTGGAGCAGAACCGAACCTTCAAATTTAACGATGAATGTACTGAAGCATTCAAGGTTCTAATGGAAAAGCTGGTAACAGCCCCAATAGTACAACCACCAGATTGGACACAACCATTTGAAATAATGTGTGATGCTAGTGACTATGTTGTCGGGGCAGCACTTGGGCAGCGGAGAGACAAACTCTTTCATGTCATATACTATGCCAGCAAGACACTGAACGACGCTCAAGTGAACTACACCACCACAGAGAATGAGTTATTAGTTGTGGTATTCTCCATTGACAAGTTCCGTTCTTATGTACTTGGAACGAAGGTCATAGTGCACACAGACCACTCTGCCTTGAAGTATCTATTCGCGAAAAAGGATGCAAAGCCTCGATTGATACGTTGGATCCTTCTATTGCAAGAATTCGACCTTGAAATCAAGGACAAAAAGGGGACAGAAAATCAAGTGCCATATCACTTGTCGAGGTTGGAGAAGGGGAAGAGTCTACCGACAGATGAGACAAACATATTGGAGACCTTCCCAGATGAGCAGCTCTTTGCTGCCGCAGTCACTGCCGCAGTCACTGCCGCAGTCACTGCCGCGACAGCCATGGCTACAGGTAAGTCTTCTGAACTCCCCTAGTATGCTAATTTCGTTAATTTCTTAGTTAGCGGAATAATTCCTCCTAACCTTAATTATCAAGCAGGAAGAGGTTCCAAAATGATGTTAAGCATTATTATTGGGACGAACCTCTTCTTTTCAAAATCTATGCAGATCAGGTTATAAGGAGATGCGTACCACATGAGGAGCAAGAAGACATACTTCATCACTGCTATGCTTCACAGTATGGAGGATACTTAGAAGGCAACAAAACTGCTGCCAAGGTGCTGCAGTCAGGGTTTTATTGGCCGTCACTATATAAAGATGCTCAAATTTTATACAAGAGTTGTGACAAGTGCTAACGGACAGGAAACATCTCAAGGAGACACGAGATGCCGTTGCAGAACATTCTTGAAGTCGAGATCTTCGACGTTTGGGGGATCGATTTTATGGGACCTTTCCCATCTTCATGTGGGAATCTATACATCCTCCTGGCGGTAGACTATGTATCTAAGTGGGTTGATCTATCGCCACTCAAAAGAATGATGCCAAAACAGTTCAAAGGTTTTTACACAAAAACATCTTTTCTAGGTTTGGCATCCCTAAGGCGATCATCAGTGATGAAGGGAGACATTTCGACAACAGGGTTATTGCTGCTGCCTTGAAGAAGTATGGTGTCAAGCATCGAATCGCAACAACATATCACCCTCAAACTAATGGACAAGTTGAAATATCCAACAGGGAAGTTAAGAACATTCTTGAGAAGATGGTCAAGCCAACTAGGAAAGATTGGTCTTTACTCCTTAATGATGCATTATGGGCTTATAGGACAGCTTTTAAAACTCCATTGGGGATGTCTCCTTACCGATTGATTTATGGGAAAACATGTCATCTACCTGTCGAGATAGAGCACAGAGCATACTGGGCAATCAAGGCAGTGAATATGGACTTGGACAAGGCAGGGCAGAAAAGGCTATTGGATCTGAACGAAATTGAAGAAATCCAGACAATGGCCTATGACAATGCAAGAATTTACAAGGATAAAACTATGAAGTGGCATGAAAAGAAGTTGATGCCACGACAGTTCTGCCCAGGGCAGCTTGTATTGTTATTGAACTCTAGATTAAAACTCTTTCCAGGGAAGCTGAAATCTTTAAAAGACGGGCACCCATTCAAAGTCAACGGACAACGCTTAAAGCATTATCAGGGGACTGAAGCCCCAAGAATGCAGGAAGTGGTTACCTTAGGAGATGCCCCACCTAGCATTCCTAATTTAACCTAATTTTTAATTCTATTTTTAATTTTAGTTTTATTATTACTTATTAGGAATAAGATTTATTTCATTTGAATACTGTTTTTATTTTTCTGTTTTTAGGAAATAAAGAAGTCAAGAAGAACATGAGAAGTGAACTCAGCCCACCATCCATCCACCAGCCCAACAAAGCCCAAAATTTTGGCACCTGTTGTTACAGCTAACGCGACAGACGCGGATAATACGGGTTGTTAACACGCTGTCGCAACAGACACGGAAACGCGTCACAGACATGCAACAGACACGAAAACGCGTGACAGACGCGTCAGACACGCTACCGCGTAACAGCTGGCCCCGTTATTCGCGCCTGCCGTTACAGCTCCAACGGGCAGCAAATCCTTTTTTATATAAACCCTGTTTCATTTTTCATTTTCACTCACTTCTACTCTTCTTACTTGCTTCCTCTAGATTTTACTTGCTTTCATTTTCATTTTCACAACCCTTGCAACAATGTCTTCCAGGAATACCCGTAGAAATGTTGCTTCAAGCTCCACACCGACAGCAACCACCCCATGCTCATTTCAGATCAGAGATATGTGGGAAGAAAGGGGATTCATTTACACGTCAAAGGAGGAAAATCTGGGCCTAAAGCCGTTCATAGCTCGAAAAATCTGAGCTCTACAGTGGCAAATCTTTGCCGAACAGCCTGAGGAGATGAACGTCTCATTGGTACGAGAATTCTACGCTGCCAATAATAGCAGGACGACAACAGCGGTGATCGTGCGAGGAAAGGAAGTGTCGTTCGAAGCTGAATACATTAACACACTATACGGATTCTACGTCGGCAACAACAACGACGCCCACCAACAGTTCCTCAACACCCTTGACCCTGCTACCTATGATGCTGTCATGGCAGAGCTGACAGATGAGGGAACTCAGTGGAATACCAGCCGCAAGAACTCAAGGACGGTAAAGAGGACTCAACTACTGCCGGAGGCTAAATTATGGAATGCTTTCATCAAAAAGCGTATCATGCCGTCGTCACACAATACTACAGTCGACCAGCCCAGGTTAGCCTTAATTCACTCCATTTTACATGAGAGACCCATTAACGTGGGAACCTATATCCGTGAGAGTATCTTGGAGTACGCACACCGGCCAACGGGACTGCTCTACCTCTCATACCTCATCACAACCCTCTGCCGCGGCCATGGCGTACCTGAAGCTACCACCGACCTTCGAGTACAAGGGAAGGGATGGACGGACAAGAACATACTGAGCATTATGGAGCTAACTGCTGCCACCCATCTGTCATCATTTAATCCAACTACCACGACAGAGCAGCTAGAGACTGAACCTGCTGCCACAGAAGCCAGGCAGCAACCAGCAGCAGCAGCCCCCACTGACTCCTCCTCCCAGATTCTTGCTGCTATCCAGAAGATGGAGGAACGCCAACTCGGTTTGATGAGCTTCATCAGGGATTTTACTGCATCTACGGTACATTTTGTCCAAAACTCTTTAAATTTCCCTAATGTTGTATTCCCCACCTTCCATGCACATTATTTTACTGTACCCACCCCTGCCCACACTCCAACACCTGCTGCCACACCACAGACACCCTCTGCCGCATCAACACCATCACCTGCCCCGACAGCCGCTGGCAGCAACCGTGCTGAGACGTCTGCCCGTGGAACGAAACGTAGAATGCCATCGAAAGAGCTTGACGCTTTCATTGCCGGTTTTTCTTCCTCCTCCGTTTGGGTCACAAGCGACAATGAACCCTTTATTAAGAGGAATCTCTCGAAGGAGTTTACACCGGTGAAAAGGAAGAAGCGAATGGCAGACAAAAACAATATGCCAAGAGCCAGCGGCAGCAACAGTGATAGCAGCAACATTGAGGACAGCAGCAGCAGCTCTGAAGTCCAGGTTGTGGAGAAACCTCCTCATATCTCCCCGACCAGAATCCAACCACCGAGGGAGGCCAAAACAAAGAACACATCTGCCTCCCCCATCCGCCAACCAGCTTCGAAAGCTCGTGCCCGCCGCCAAATCAGAGTCAGAAGCAGCGACGACAGCGCTTGAAAATTTGAGTTTCTTAACTTATTTTGCTGCATGCTTCTATATTTTGTGATGTACTGTCTTTATTTTTATTTTTACTTGTCATTTGCATTGAGGGAAATGCAACCCTCGAGTTTGGGGGTGGCATCCCTTCATTAATGGAGTCCATTTTAGTCTTAAAATTGCGTCTTTACTTAGTTTGTTTTTGCTATAAAAAATGAAAATATGAAAATTTTGGTTTAAGTCTGTGAACTGAACTTACCTGCCGTGACAGCTCTGTCGTGGCAGTACCTTTAGGATAGTTTTAGGAGAAGTTTAGAGCCTTTCTATAGTTTTGAAAACTTAAACACTATTTGTGACAGTTATACTGCTTACTACTCTTTTAGTCAACTAGAATAGCAAGCTTAGCACTTGAATAGCCCCCAAAGGTGCCTAACACTGGCTCTAGGAAAGAAGTTTAGCAAAAGAGACTCAACAGCCCTAGAGGTGCCCGAAACTGGCTCTAGGAAGTTAGCTAGAGGTGCCCAAAACTGGCTCTAGTGAAACTTTAGCTTAAAAAATAGTGAAATCGAGTCAAAACAAAAAAAAAATCAAAGGATCATAAGAAATGCCTTCAAAAGATAAACTTTGGCATAAAAATTCAAGTTAAGGGCTGAAATATTCTAGTGAAACTAAAAGAGTCTTGGCATATAACTGTTCACAAGCATGCACACACTGCACGAGGACTATAGTGAGACTCCGGACAAATCCTAGATTATCCGACAGGTTGCTGCCGTCACAGGGAACGAATGAAGGGTAAGGGAAAGTTCATTGTTTTAAGCCAAAACAAAAATATTTCATTTTTCTTTAGGTCTGAATTGCTTGAGGGCAAGCAAAAACTTGAGTTTGGGGGTGTGTTGAGTGTGTAAAAGTTCTATTATTTACCCATTATTTAACCCATATTTCTGCTGCATTCAAGCATAATTTATTGCATTTAGGTTAGTTTACAGTTAGACATCACAAATATATTAAAAGCACATGTTGCGTGTAAAATAGTTTATCACAATGGTAGTGCAAGTATACACGACGCAAGTAGTAAAGTGATACGAAGTATCGGATATCGTCTCCACAGGGATTGGGATAATAGCTTCACCTTAATTCACTGCACGAAAGTAAAGAAAATATTTGAGAAGTTGTCACGAGAATAATAAAGTAAACGTAAATAAAAGAGTAGAAATATCAAGATAGAGAGAATGGGCTGGTATTGAATTGCTCAGTAGTGCAGGTATTGCAGAGTTTAGGAAATCCAGTTTTGTCGTCGCGCCCGTCGCGGCAGCACCTGTCGCGGCATCAGTCTGTTGATTGTCGCGGCAGCAAACACTCAACTCAGTACTTCAAGTTTGGCAAGAATCCCAGATGTGCCTTGGCCTATCACTAGGTCCAAGTTTGTCGATGATCACGTCTTTGATGATACCTCCCGGCGTGAATCGAAGGATGAACACCGATGTGTATGAATTCTTCTTTAGACACTTAACCTCGTCCTTTCCCTAGGCCCGAGATAGTTCAACTATAAACTAGAGAACTTGCTCTTAGTTCTTTCGTATACTTAACTCTCCCGATGCTAAGTAAATAAATAACCTCACAATGTTCTCCTGATGCTCTTGCAAGATATTAATAACCAAAATAAGAGAACTTGAAGTTTATTTTATTGAACTTGAAAATTCCTAAAACAAAACAACCCTTTCAACTACTTTACAAATCAACCCGTGGCCCTAGGGGGAATTTAGAACATGTTGTGGGAAGGAAAACGGCTATAGTTTTGGGAAGGAAGCTAGGGTAATCGGTTATGGGTTATCCCTCTAGGTTAAAATACATGCCCTTATATAAGCTTTGGGCTCAAGTTATCTAAAATAGCAAGAATACAACTTTAAATAAAAGTATGATTCTAATAAAGACTAAATCTTCAAGGAATCTACTTTCCAGCCGTCATCTTCTTGCTTGGGATTTTCTCTCCTTGAACTTTGGGTTTGACATATCTTTTGATCTGGGGCTTGGAAAAATATATGGTTTTCACACGACAGACGGGCTGAATTTTCTCTATCTGTCGAGATCCACTTTGCTTCTTCTCCTCAAAACTACTGTCATCCTCTGCTGTCACGGCAGCAATCCGTGGCAGCATCGTCCTCTTTGTCTACTTGTCCAGTTCAGCTCCTCTACTTCACTACCCAGCGCCTGCCCTTTCCGTCTGCTACGGCAGCAACCTGGAAAAACAACCATTCTTAGTAGAATATGTGCCTTTTAATATATTTGTGATGTTTTGCTGTAAACTAACCTAAATGCAATGAATAATGCTTGAATGCAGCAGAAATATGGGTTAAAAAGGGTGTAAATAATAGAACTTTTACACACTCAACACACCCCCAAACTCAAGTTTTTGCTTGCCCTCAAGCAACTAAGACCTAAAAGAAAAATGAAATATTTTTGTTTTGGTTTTCAAACGGTGAACTTTCCCTTACCCATCGTTCGTTCCCTGTGACGGCAGCAACCTGTCGGATAATTTAGGATCTGTCCGGAATCTCACTATAGTCTTTGTGCAGTGTGTGCATGCTTGTGAACAGTTATATGCCAAGACTCTCTTAGTTTCACTAGAATATTCAACTCTTAACTCGAATTTTTATGCCAAAGTTTATCTTTTGAAGGCACTTTTTCATGCTTCTTTGATTTTTTTTGACTTGATTTCTTTATTTTTCAAGCTAAAGTTTTACTAGAGCCAGTTTTAGGCACCTCTAGTTAACTTCATAGAGCCAGTTTCGGGCACCTCTAGGGCTGTTGAGTCTCTTTTGCTAAACTTCTTTCCTAGAGCCAGTGTTAGGCACCTCTAGGGGCTATTCAAGTGCTAAGCTTCCTATTCTAGTTTGGCTAAAAGAAGTCTAAGCAGTATAACAGTCACAATGGTGTTTAAGTTTTCAGAACTATAGAAAGGCTCTAAACTTCTCCTTAAACTATCCTAAAGTTACTGCCACGACAGAGCTGTCACGACAGGCAAGTTCAGTTCACAATTTTCAGCCAAAATTTTCAATATTTTCATTTTTAAGAGAAAAGTAACTAATTAAAAGACACAAAATTTAACTAAGATGTACTCCATTAATATGGAGGGTTGCCACCCCCAAACTCGAGGGTTGCATTGCCCTCAATGCAAATGACAAAATAAAAATGAAAACATATGAAGACAGTACATCACAAAATATATATGGCAGGCAGCAATAAGAAGATAAGAAACTTAAATTTAGGCGTTCTCTTCGTTGCTGCTGCTGAGGCGGATCTGGCGACGGATTCTGGCTCTCGGGGCGGGTTGGGGTGGTTGCTGTACAACCTGAATATCAGAGCTGCTGCCACTTCTGTCACTGCTGCTGCTGGCCTTTGTCAGAGTGTTCTTATCTACCATTCTTTTCTGCCTCTTTACCGGTGAAAATTCCTTCGTCAGGTTCCTCTTAATAGAGGGTTCATTGTCACTGTCTGCCCAAACAGAGGAGGAAGAGAACCCAGCAACAAAGGCAGCAAGGTTATCCGATGGCACTGGTCGCTTTGTTCCTCGAGTAGATGGTTCGGCATGAGTGCTGCCGGCTGCTGTCGGGGCAGGCGATGGTATGGAGGCGGCAGATGGTGTTTGTGGGGTAGCAGCATGTGTAGGTGTGTGGACAGGGGTGGTGACAGTGAATTAATGGACATGGGAAGGTGTGGAAAACAGCATCAGGGAAATTTAAAGTATTTTGAATAAAATTTACCGTAGAGGCGGTGAAGTCCCTGATGAATGTCATGAGGCTCAACTGTCTTTCCTCCATCTTTTTAATGGCAGCTAGGATCTGATTTGAGGAGTCTGTCGGAGCAGCTGTTGCGGCGGCAGGTGCAGGATTTGGCTACTCTGATGATTCAGCTGTGGCGGCATCGGGGTTGAATGATGATAGAGGGGTGGCCACGGTCAGCTCCATGAGGCTGAGGATATTCTTTTCTGTCCAACCCCGTCCTTTGACTATGAAATCGGTGTGGGCTTCCGGCACATTATGGCCACGGCAGAGTGACGTGATGAGGTAGGGGAGGAAAAGGAGGCCCGTCGGTCGATGTGCACTTTCCAAAATACTCTCTCAAATATAACTACCCACATTAATGGGTCGTTCATTTAAAATAGAGTGTATTAAGGCTAACCTATGCTGGTCGACGGTTGTATGGTGAGATGACGGCATGATCCTCTTTTTGATGAAGGCATTCCAGAGTTTTGCCTCGGGTAGTAGCTGACTCCGCTTCACCGTGTGTGGATTTTTCTGGCTGGTATTCCATTCGGTTCCCTCTGTCGTCAGTTCTGCCATGACAGCGTCATAGGCAGCATCGTCCAAGGTGTCGAGGAACTGCTGGTGCGCATCATCATTGTGGCCTATGTAGAGGCCATATAAGGAGTTGATGTGCTCGGCTGTAAACGGTACTTCTTTCCCTCTAACACTCACTGCTATCGCCATTTTGCTGCTGATGGTAGCATAAAATTCTCTCACCAGTGTCTCGTTCATCTCCTCTGGTTGCTCCGCAAATGTTTGCCATAATAGAGCTCTAATCTTCCGGGCGATGAAAGGCTTGAGGCCCAGATTCTTTGCCTTTGGTGTATAGATGAAGCCACGTTCTTCCCACATGTCTCTGGTCGCAAAGGACTGTGGGGGAGTTGCTGCGGCGAGGAAGTAGAGGCAGCACTCTGTCGGGTTTTTCTGGAAGACATATTAGTGCAAGGGTTGTGAAAAGTAAATGAAAGAAAATGAAAACTAAAGGGGGAGAGCAAGTAAGAAAGGCAGAAGTGAGTGAAAATGAAAATGAAACGGGGTTTTATAGAAGAGGAATTGGCACCCGTTGAAGCTGTAACGGCAGACGCGAATAACGGGTCGGCTGTTGAGCTTTAGCGTGTCTGGCGCGTCTTAAACACGTTTCCGCATCTGTCATGATAGCATGGTGACAGCCTATATTTTCCGCATCTGTCGCGGCAGCTGTAACGACAGGCTTCAATATTTGAGCTTTGTTGGGTTGATGGATGGATGGTGGGCTGAGTTCACTTCTCCTGTTCTTCTTGGCTCCTTTATTTCCTAAAAACAATAAACATAAAAACATTATTCGAATAGAATAAACCTTATTTCCTAATAAATAATAAATAATAAAATAAATAATTAAAATTTAGGTTAAATTAGGGCTGCCAGGTGGGGCATCTCCTAAGGTAACCACTTCCTGCATTCCTGGGGCTTTAGTCCCTTGATAATGCTTGAGGCATTATCCGTTGACTTTGAATTGGTGCCCGTCTTTTAATGATCGGATTGTGATGGCACCATGGGAAAAAAACCTGTACGACTTGGAATGGGCCAGAACATCTAGATTTGAGTTTCCCTGGGAAAAGTTTCAGTCTAGAATTGAACAACAATACAAGCTGCCCTGGGCAGAACTGTCATGGCAGCAACTTCATGTCATGCCACTTCTTAGTTTTCTCCTTGTAGATTCTTGTATTGTCGTAAGCCATTGTTCGTATTTCTTCAATCTCGTTCAGATCTAACAGCCTTTTCTGTCCTGCCCTGTCCAAGTCCATATTTACTGCCTTGATCGCCCAGTATGCTCTGTGCTCTATCTCGACAGGTAGATGACATGTTTTCCCATAAATCAATCGGTACAGAGACATGCCCAATGGAGTCTTAAAAGCTGTCATATATGCCCATAACGCATCATTGAGAAGTAAAGACCAGTCTTTCCTCGTTGGCTTAACCATCTTCTCAAGAATGTTCTTAACTTCCCTATTAGATATTTCAGCTTGTCCATTGGTCTGTGGGTGATATGTTGTCGCGATCCGATGCTTGACACCATATTTCTTCAAGGCGGCAGCAATAATCCTATTGTCAAAATGTCTCCCTTCATCACTGATAATCGCCTTAGGGATGCCAAACCTAGAAAAGATGTTTTTGTGTAAAAACCTTTGGACTGTCTTGGCATCATTCTTTTGAGTGGTGATAGCTTCAACCCACTTGGAAACATAATCTACTGCCAGGAGGATGTATAGATTCCCACATGAAGATGGAAAAGGTCCCATAAAATCAATCCCCCAAACATCGAAGATTTCGACTTTTAGAATGTTCTGCAGCGGCATCTCGTTTCTCCTTGAGATGTTTCCTATCCTTTGGCATCTGTCACATCTCTTGTAGAAGATTTCTGCATCATTATACAGTGACGGCCAATAGAACCCTGACTGCAGCACCTTGGCAGCAATTTTGTTGCCTCCTAAGTGACCTCCATATTGTGAAGCATGGCAGTGATGAAGTATGTCTTTTTGCTCTTCTTGTGGTACACACCTCCTTATAACCTGATCTGCACATATTTTGAAAAGAAGAGGTTCGTCCCAATAATAATGCTTAACATCATTTTGAAACCTCTTTCTGGCTTGATAATTAAGATCAGAAGGAATTATTTCGCTAACTATAAAATTAACGAAATCAGCATACCAGGGGAGTTCAGAAGACTTACCTGCCGCCATGGCTGTCGCAACAGTGATTGCGGCAGAAAAGAGCTCCTCGTCTGGGAAGGTCTCCAGTATGTTTGTCTCATCTGTTGGTAGACTCTGTCCCTTCTCCAACCTTGACAAGTGATCTGCCACCTGATTTTCTGTCCCTTTTTTGTCCTTGATTTCAAGGTCGAATTCTTGCAATAGCAGGATCCACCGTATCAGTCGAGGCTTTGCATCCTTTTTTGCGAACAGATACTTCAGGGCATAATGGTCTGTGTGCACTATTACCTTCGTTCCAAGTATGTAAGAACGAAACTTGTTAATGGAGAATACCACAGCTAATAACTCATTTTCTGTGGTGGTGTAGTTCACTTGGGCATCGTTTAGTGTCTTACTGGCATAATATATGACATGAAATAACTTATCTTTCCGCTGCCCAAGTGCTGCCCCGACAGCATAGTCACTAGCATCACACATGATCTCAAATGGATGTGTCCAGTCTGGTGGCTGTACTATTGGGGATGTTACCAGTTTTCCCTTCAGAACCTTGAATGCTTCAGTACATTCATTATTGAAGTCAAAGGGTCGGTTCTGCTCCAAAAGATGGCATAGGGGTTTGGTGATTTTTGAGAAATTTGGAATGAATCTCCGGTAAAAACCATCATGTCCCAAGAAACTTCTAATACCCTTGACTGTGGTCGGCGACGGAAGCTTTTTGATCACTTCTATCTTTGCCCTGTCGACTTCTATCCCACGGCAGCTAATCTTATGGCCAAGGACTATCCCTTCATCCACCATAAAGTGGCATTTTTCCCAATTTAAAACTAGGTTTGCTTTTTCACATCTTTCAAGTACCTTTTGTAGATTGCCTAGGCAGCTCTCAAAGTCGTCTCCAAAGACTGAAAAATCATCCATAAAAATCTCAAGGAAGTCCTCCACCATATCGGAGAATATGGCCATCATGCACCTTTGGAAGGTGGCAGGTGCATTGCATAGTCCAAACGATATCCTCCTAAAAGCATACGTTCCGTAGGGGCATGTGAAAGTCGTATTTTCTTGATCCTCCGGTGCGATAGCAATTTGATTATACCCTGAATAACCATAAAGAAAACAATAGTAAGATTTACCCGCTAATCTATCAAGCATTTGATCAATAAAGGGTAAAGGAAAGTGGTCTTTTCGGGTAGCTTTGTTAAGCTTCCGATAGTCCATACAAACCCTCCAACCGGTCACAATCCTGGTTGGAATTAACTCATTGTTTTCATTGGTTACCACGGTCATTCCTCTTTTCTTGGGAACGCATTGCACCGGGCTCACCCATTTGCTGTCAGAGATGGCGTAAATAATACTAGCATCTAACCATTTGATTATCTCTTTACGCACCACCTCTTTCATCGCATGGTTTAGCCGCCTTTGGGCATCTATAGTCGGCTTATGATCTTCCTCTAAAAGGATTTTGTGCATGCATAATGTCGGACTAATGCCTTGAATATCGGTTATCGTCCATCCAATTGCCTTTTTGTGCTGCCGCAGCATCCCTATTAGCTGCCGTTCCTGTTCCTGCAGCAACTTAGAAGAGATGATTACGGGCAGCGTGTCATTTGAACCAAGAAAAGCATATTTTAGCTGCTCTGGCAGGGGCTTCAGTTCTAAGGCAGGTGGCTCAACAGTATATGGCTTTTGGATTGCATGGTTATCCGAAGTATAATTTAAAGGTTCGAATAACTTACCTGGATGATCGCCTATCCAATTTATCTCCTCCTGGTCTTCAGTGTCAGATGTATCAGATTCAGAGAAGTTGATGTCGTCGGTGCTGTCGTGACAGTACTATAGGTGGCTGCCGCGGCAGTGACCAATTCTGATGTCGTGACAGCCCGACCTGATGCAGGGTTGATCAAAGGTACCTTAAGTGATAGCCTTGCATTCCTCGTCTGCATCAACATGCTTCATAGCTTGGAGAACATTTAACTTAATCTCTTGGTCGTTCACTCTCATGGTGAGTTCTCCTTTTTCCACATCAATCAGTGATCTTCCCGTGGCTAAGAAGGGTCGCCCAAGGATGATTGGTGCGTTTTCATCTGCCTCACAATCTAAAACAAGAAAGTCAGCAGGAAATATAAATTTATCCACTCTTACCAGAATATCTTCGATTTTTCCTTCCGGATGAACATAAGAGCGGTCTGCCAGCTGCAGAATTACTATCGTGGGCCGCGCCTTTCCATTACCTAATTTTTGAAAAACAGATTTTGGCATTAAGTTAATACTAGCACCAAGATCACAAAGTGCCTTACCCACATATTTATCTCTGATTACACAAGGTATGATGAAGCTCCCCGGATCCTTCTTTTTTTGGGTGGCTGCCGATAAAGAATACTCATGCAACTTTCTGTCATCTTTACCGTTTCAAATTCCCCAAGTTTAAATTTCTTTGACATGACATCCTTGAGAAATTTGGCATAACCGGGCATCTCCCTAACGGCATCCAACAGCGGAATATTAATATGAACCTGCTTAAAAATATCATAAATCTTTTTGAGCTGAGATTCTTGCTTTGCTTGCTGTAACCGTTGAGGAAAAGGCGGTGGGGGACGATAATCAGCAATACGTCCTTCCCACTGCATACGAATCTGAGGAGGTTTGGGTTCATCATTTTTCTCCTCTGTCGCTTCTACTGTCCTGACAGGCTCATCAGTAGCAGTCTGTTTGTTACCTGTCGGGGCAGCTTCCTCGGCAGGTCTGTCCAAGGCTGGTTTCCTTACTGTTTCAGCTTCCTGTTCTGGCCCTGGTAATTTCTTCCCACTCCTAGTAGTAATGGCCTTACACTGCTCATGTGTGGGCTGCCTAGCATTTTCAGTATTACTAGGGAATCCTCTAGTCTGCCTTGGCTTGATATGCTGGGAAACCTGACCCATTTGTGTCTCCAAAGATTTCAGAGTAGCTTCATGATTTGTCATCCGCATCTCTGTTTTATCCACGAATGTCTATGTTTTCTTGACAAACTGATTCATATTCTCAATATAAGTACCTCTCTGAGACATAAAAGTGGCCAGAGTCTGTTCTAGTATACCGCTCGTGGCAGCTGGTTGCTGCTGTTGCGGCGGCAACTGCTGTCGCGTCAGCAATCTAGGTCCTCCATGATTCTGATTACTGTGTGCTTGAGGATTCAGGGCATTATTGGGATTACTCCAAGAAAACTTGGGAGCCTTCCTCCAGTTGGGATTATAGTTGTTGGAGTTGTAATTCGGCTTGTAGTTTCCAACATACTTTCCTTCTTCTAACTGTATAGGACACTCACCCGAACTATGATTTCCCTCACAGATTTCACATACCTCCTCAACAGAAAATCCATGTTGTGCATCATCATTCAATAACCTTTTCATTGCTTTAGTAAGGAATGCTACATGTGATTCCATCGTGATGTCGGCCTCATAATCCTTGACAGCTAGTACCCGTTTACCCCCTCTTCTTGCTGTCGGAAACTACTCCTCATTCTTTGCCAGATTTTTCAATACTTGCATTGCCTCATCCGGATCTTTATCCAATAATAGTCCGTTTGTTGCTGAATCAATTCGAATACGAGTTTGTAAGTTGGCAGCATTATAAAACTTAGTTACCTGATTTCAGACGGGGAATCCATGCATTGGGCAGTTCCGTAGAAGAGTAGTAAATCTGTCCCAGGCCTCGTGCATCGGCTCGTCATCTTCCTATTGAAAAGTAGCAATTTCATTACGTAATTGCTCAGATGAATGTGAAGGATTAAAATGAGATAAAAATTCACGAGATAAATCTGCCCAAGTTCTAATTGAACCCGGCGTAAGTTTATTCCACCAAGTTTTTGCTTTGTCCCTCAATGAATGGGGAAATAACTGAAGCCTCAGTATCTCCAGATTAACTCCTGGCAGTCTAAAAGAACCACAGATCTCCTCGAACGTTTTTAGATGCTCCCTAGCATCCTCTGTAACAGCACCACTAAATTGACCGGCATTGTTGATCATGCTAAACATAACAGGTTTCAGCTCGAAGTTGTCAACATCTATGTCCGGCAGCGTGGTTTCCAGTTCTACATGATCGTTCAGCATGTAGTCACGACAGGACCGTCATCTGGCAGTGGCAGCAGGGTTGCCGGCAGGCGGTATAATATCGCCGATAGGCGGGTCGTTTCCATTGTGGGCCATCTTCTCTAGATGTTCCTCAAGGTACTCGTTCCTAGCTAGTAAGTGACAAAGTTGTTTCTTGAGATTGAATGAATGTTCGATTTCCGGATCTAATTGATACTCAGGATCTTTACCTCGATTCGATCTGCGCATAAACAAGTAACCTTGTGAAAAGCAAGAGTTGAATGCACCAAAGTTGAAAACGTGATGAATTTTTCTAAAGCCTCATCTTTAGTACTTAAGAATAGAACCCAAGTAAATCTAGAGTAGTCATCAACAAGTACAAATGCATACGATTTACCACCCAAGCTCATAGTTCTAATAGCCCCAAATAAATCCATATGAATTAGTTGTAAACATCTACTTGTAGAAACATCATTAATGGATTTAAAGGATGGTCTATGTTGTTTACCCTTAGAGCATGCATCACAAATTTTGTCATTTGAGAACTTAATTTTGGGCAAACCTGTAACTAGATTTAGGGAAACTAATTTTTCTAAAACACTAATGCTAACATGTCCTAGTTTCCTATGCCATAGTCATGCTTCATTTTCATTTTGTGCAACAAAACATGCATGGGATGTATGAATGTCATCTAAATGCACCATGTATATATTACCTATGCGATGACCAATGAGCATTATATTATTTGATTTAATGTCAACAATTTTGCACCCATTTTTATCAAATAAGACGTTAAACCCTTTATCACACAATTGACTAATGCTCAATAAATTATGTTTTAAACCATCGACATATAAAACATTTTCAATGAGAATAGTAGAATAATTACCTATGGATCCAATACCTTTAATGTGGCCTTTGGAGTTTTCACCAAATGTCACTACTCCTCCACTTGTTGGCTTTAAGTCCATGAATCGACTCTTGTCTCCGGTCATGTGCCTCGAGCATCCACTATCAAGGTACCATGAGTTTTGGCTTTGTGCTTTGGCCTTGTAGCAATGCTCCCCCTACAAACAAAGATATTAAGATTTGATTTTTGGTACCCAAATCATTTTCGGTCCATGAGTGTTAGCTCCCAAAAGCTTGGTTCCCTTAGGAATCCAAGGTGACATGGCATCAATATTATTAGACATGACAAGTTCCGTAGGAACCCATACACTTCTAACTCTTTTAGTTCTATTATGTCTATAAAAGCCACTTTGTTTGTAGTTATATGTCTTTCTCTTAGGTTGGTTAGTTCTAGAGGATTCACCTATCTCATTTTTCACATTACCAACATTTTTGAAAGACTCTTTGAGCTTGTTAAGCTCATCTAACACCTTTTGGTGTTCACTATTGCATTGAGAAATAAAATTGTTTAAGTCAACATTTTAATCTTGAAAGAATTTAAGTTCATCTTGTAAAGCTAAGATCTTTTTCTCAAATTTCAAGTTAGGTTGAGAAAGTGAGTCATTTTTAGCATTTAATTCTGAAATGATCTTTTTATTTCTTATGACCGACTCTTTATACTTCTCAACTAACTCATCATATACCTCTTGTAACTCATCATAAGCATCATGCAATTCATCAAATGTAAAATCAAAAGATGATGAGTTAGAGGTTACCATGGAGGAATCCTCCTCAAGAGCATCCTCGGATGACTCCTCATCACTCCAAGTAGCAAGCTTGGCTTTGAGCTTCTTCTTCTTCTCAAAGCCATTCTTCTTGAGTTGAGGGCCCTCGGAACGAATATGACCCGATTTTTTGCACTCAGAGCAAATGATTTGATCCCTCTCTTCTTCTTTGTTTTTGGTCTTGAAGTCCATTTTTCTTTGAATCTTTCTACCTCGGTTGGACCTCATAAACCGTGAGAACCTTTTGGCTATCATAGCCAATTCTTCTAGGTCTTCCTCCTCACTAGAAGTGCTCTCCTCATGTAGAGAAGCTTTGAGAGTCACTCCTATCTTTTTCTTCTTATCTACCTCAAGCTTCTCCACTCTTTTCTCTTCCTTCTTCCTTTCATCTTCCCTTCCTTGCTTCATGATCTCATGAGTTAGGAGAGAACCAACTAGCTCACCCAGTTTAAGTGTCTTCAAATTCTTTGCCTCAATGATGGCGGTTCTCTTCCCATCCCAAGACTCGGGAAGTGAGTAGAGTAGCTTCTGGACTAGCTTGCCTTCTGGGATTATCTATCCAAAACCCTTTAGCCCGTTGACGATTGTTGAGAAACGATCGAACATATTTAATACGGTTTCGTCAGGCTCTATTTTGAAATTCTCATAGCTAAGATTGAGAATTCCAATCTTTGTCTCCTTCACGTCACTTGTTCCTTCATAAGTAGTCTCAAGTGTATCCCACACTTCCTTATCACTTTTGATGGAGGAAACTTGGAGTAGATGTCAGGACCGAAAGAGCAAAACAACATGTGAAGTGCTTTGTCATTGATTTGAATCTTCTTTCTCTCTTCTTCACTCATCTCATTCTTCCTTTTTGGCACCAATCTTCCTTCGTCGTCTCTCTTCATCGGAATAGTGGGACCATCTTCGATGACATTGGGTTTAATGAAGAGACGCATTCGGTTCTTCAAAAAAGGGCAGTTATCACTGTTGAAGAAAGGCGGTTTGGTGGTTGATTGAGACTCGTACATGTTTGACCTGGAGGTAGATGTCATGGCTTGCTTTTTGGTTGATCACACTCTTCCTAAGAACTCCTATTGTGGTTGTTAATCCTCAAAGAGGTAGACTCTGATACCAATTGTTGAGTGGATCAATGAAACGATATAAGCCAAGAGGGGGTGAATTGGATTTTTAGAACTTTTGGTGGTGGAGTGGAAAATTAAAAATGCTAGACAAGAGAATTTAGAGTGGTTCAAGTTCCAATCGAACTCTACATCCACTACCTTAGCTTCACTAAGGATTTTCCAACAATCCACTAATTGTTCTTCCCCTTTTGTAGGCTAAAGAGATAACCTTTACAATACCGGTAAAATTTTCTACCCAAAGTTTGACTCAATCCTCACTCAAGAAATACCAAGAAGATAAAGGCTAAGACTAGTATCTCTCAATACAAAATATAGCCCTTTTACAAGCACTCAACCCAATTGAACTAATAGAAATGGAAATTACAAAGTTCACAATTGGGGTTTACAAGAAAATATGGGAATTAGGCACAATTGATTGAATTTGATGTTTGGGTGATTCTTTGGAGATCAATAGTTGTTGTTGGAGATTTTAGAGGTCATTTTATATCTTCTCATTGAATTCTAGTCTGATACGTATCCAGTTGCGTGATGACCGAATTCGTATGTGATGTTGCCCGATCGTGATTCTAGTATGAAGTTGCAAACTTGAAACTTGAGTGTGGAAGTGATGTATGTGAAACGAAGATGGTGAAAGTTGTTGTAATAGGTGCTGGAATGGTTGGTGATTATGGTTTGAAAGATAAATGTAAGGGAAAATTGGATAGAAGTTGATATGGATATATGGAATAGAATCAGTGTGGAACAAGGAAGAACCAACAAGATAGTGAATGTTGACCCAAACCTTACACGTTCTCACCCTTTGTGAAATGATGGAAGAAGGTTGGATTGTGACCCTTCAGCTATAATTGAGCTAAGAACCAACAATATAATCAAATGGAAGTGATGGTGGAATGGTGGAACGTGACCCGCTAGCTAGAAAGCTAGGAACCAACGCTATAAATAGAATGGAATGAAAAGGGAAAATTTGCCACAAGACTAGCTTGAAAGCCGATAAAGTTCTTAAAGAACAATGAAGAGAACACTCTCATATATTTTCATAAAAAAAAGGTCCCTTACAAAGGCAAATGAGCATCCTATTTATAGTACATGGCAGCCTAGAATTTGAATGGACAAAACAATGCATTAAGGCTCCAATTTATGACATTCAATGGTTTGTCTTCAATCCTATCAAGTGTGGCTGGCCATTTGTGTAATTTAGAATGATTTTGGACATAATAAGGCTTGAATGAAGACTTATACACGTCCAAGAGATGTATCCTTTGATATTCCCCTTGCCTGGCTCTTAAAAGTGCATGTAGATGACTTGGAATGAATCTGCCCATGTTTGCATCTAAGTGTATGTGTCTCTTCCACTTCCTTTCTTTATTTCTCAACTTTATTGGCTGAATAAAAGCATAATAAAGTCTTCTAAATGCTTCATCCTCCATGGAATTCAAAAAGACTCTCTCTTTAAATGGTGATAAAGATGGCATGTCTCCTTGAAGAAGATGAAAAGTCTTCAATTGTTTCCATCTTAATCCCAACGTGTAATGACACTAAAAACACATAAAATATTAATCAAAATATGATAAAAATGTTATGCAAACTTAAAGAATTAATTGAACAAGTTCAATGAATGAACTAGTTTAATTAATGAACCTACATGCTTAAATGAAACACATACATAAGTGAAGTATTTTCATAAATGAAGTGCTTGCATAAATGCAACAATAAGTATATTTATTCTCATGGAATGAATGAACTATTATGCAACTACTCATGCAAATTCCTATGCAACTACTCATGCAAATTCTTATGCAACTTATTTCAACTTTCTAACAAACTCAAAACGTTGCAACATCTAATTGTTGCTGTCATTTCTTCATTCATTTTCCAGCATTGGCAAAGCAAACTTTCCACAGCATCTTGAATCATTTTAGCTCTTGCACGAGTCATAGGCCCTCTAGGAAATTCATTAGAATTCTTTTTGGTTGTGGTCACATCATTCCCTCCCTCTTGAAAGCGATTTGCCCCCAAATCGTCACCTGCATCATAAGGAGATAAATCAGCAACATTGAAAGTAGCACTCACATTATACTCACTGGGAAGGTCTATTTGATAAGCATTATCATTAATCCTCTTGACCACTTGGAAAGGACCATCTCCTCGAGGCATAAGTTTCGATTTGCGTTGGGCTGGAAACCTCTCTTTCCTCAAGTGTAACCAAACCCAATCTCCGGGTTCAAAAGTTATTCGTTTCCTCCCTTTGTTAGCTTGCTTCTCATATTGCTTTGTACTCCTCTCAATGTTCTCCCGCACTTGTTGGTGAAGCTTCTTCACAAATTCAGCTCTATTTTGCCCATCCTTATTTTTGAATTGATCAATAGGCAAAGGAAGCAAATCAATTGGGGTCAAAGGATTGAAACCATATACCACTTCGAATGGAGAACATTTAGTGGCAGTATGCATGGAGCGATTGTATGCAAACTCAACATGTGGCAAGTCCTCTTCCCAAGTCCTTAGATTCTTGCATATAATTGTCCTAAGAAGCATGGACAATACACGATTGACAACTTCAGTTTGGTCATCCGTTTGTGGATGACAAGTTGTAGAAAACAACAGCTTTGTTCCAATCTTACTCCATAGCGTCCTCCAAAAGTGACTCAAGAACTTCACATCTCGATCAGACACAATAGTTCTTGGAACTCCATGTAATCTCACAACTTCCCTAAAAAATAGATTAGCAATATGGGAAGCATCATTAGTCTTGTTGCATGGAATGAAATGAGCCATTTTTTGAGAATCTATCTACTACCACAAAAATGGAATCTTTGTTATTCCTTGTGCGTGGAAGTCCTAGCACAAAATCCATGGAAATTTCCTCCCATGGTGCATTTGGAATTGGTAATGGTGTGTAAAGTCCATGGGGCATGACTTTGGACTTCGCCTTCTTACATGTGATGCAATGCTCACACCACTTCTCCACGTCTCGTTTCATCTTTGGCCAATGCAAATGTTCTTGCAATATAGAGTGCGTTTTGGCCACTCCAAAGTGTCCCATTAGTCCTCCACAATGGGCCTCTTTGATAAGCGATTCTCTAATAGATCCTTGAGGGATACAAAGCTTTCCTTCCTTGAAGAGATACCCATCAACCCTACAAAACTTCTCATATGTTCCTTTTTCACAAGCTTTGTAAATTTCACCAAAATCATACTCAGATTCATAAAGCTCTTTAATTAAGGCAAAACCTACCAATCTAGAATCCAAAAGGTTAAGAAGAGTATACCTTCTTGATAAGGCATCAGCAACAACATTTTCCTTACCCTTCTTATATTTGATAACATATGGGAATATTTCTAGGAATTCAACCCACTTGGCTTGTCACTTATTAAGCTTGTGTTGTCCCTTCAAGTGTTTCAGCGCCTCATGATCCGTGTGGATGATAAACTCCTTAGGCCATAGATAGTGTTGCCACGTTTCTAATGCCCTTATGAGAGCATACATCTCCTTGTCATAAGTTGAATAATTTAGAGTTGCTCCACTCAATTTCTCACTGAAATATGCAATAGGACGTCCTTCTTGAGATAATACAGCTCCAACTCCTAAACCTGATGCATCACATTCAATTTCAAAAACTTTATCAAAATCAGGTAAAGATAATAAGGGTGCATTGGTTAAAAGTTGTTTAATCAAACAAAAAGACTTCTCTTGTTCGTCTCCCCAAAAGAAGCTAGAGTTCTTTTTGATAACTCCGGTCAAAGGTGCGGCTATGGTGCTGAAATTGGGAACAAATCGGCGATAGAAACTAGCAAGTCCATGAAAACTCCTCACTTGACTAATGTTAGTAGGTATCGGCCATTCCTCAATTGCTTTAATCTTTTCTTGATCAACCTCCAAACCCTTTGAACTAACAACAAAACCTAAGAACACAACTTTGTTAGTGCAAAATGTACATTTTTGTAGGTTAGCATACAACTTTTCTTTTCGCAAAACATCCAATTCTAACCTTAAATGTTGAGCATGATCATTCAAAGTTTGACTATACACAAGTATGTCATCAAAATACACCACACAAAACTTACCCAAGAATGGTCGAAGTATATGATTCATTAACCTCATGAATGTACTTGGTGCATTAGTTAAGCCAAATGGCATAACCAACCACTCATACAAACCTTGCTTGGTTTTGAATGATGTCTTCCACTCATCTCCTTCTCGCATTCTTATTTGGTGGTACCCACTCTTAAGATCAATCTTAGAAAAGATGTTAGAACCACTTAATTCATCATGCATATCATCTAATCTAGGAATAGGATGATGATACTTTACCGTTATCTTGTTCACTACTCGACAATCCACACACATACGCCAAGTTCCATCCTTCTTAGGTACAAGTAAAACCGGCATGGCACATGGACTAAGGCTCTCTCTCACAAAGCCTTTTTCCATTAACTCGGATACTTGTCTTTGCAACTCCTTAGTTTCTTCCGGATTGCTTCTATATGCTGGTCAATTTGGAATGATGGCTCCGAGAATGAAATCAATTTGATGCTCTATTCCTCGAATAGGTGGAAGCCCATTCGGAATCTCCTCCGGAAACAAATCTTCAAATTCCTGCAATAAAAAGACAATAAAAGATGGCAAACCAGGATCAAGATCATTAGTGTTCAAAAGATTTTCCTTGTACATGAGTACAAGTGCCCATTTCTCTGAAAGCAAACACTTTTTGATCTCTTTCTCTCTTGCAAAAAGAATGGTTTGTTTTCCCTCATTTTTGTCACTCTCTTTGGATTTAAACTCTTTTTCTTTCTCTTTGGCTGTTTTGAAACTCTCTCTCAAGTGGATTTGGTCTTTATGGACTTGTTTTGGTGAAAGAGGGGCTAAAGTGATCTTTTTGGTTTGATGGGTGAAAGTGTAACTGTTGGTATAACCATCATGTATAGCCCTTTTATCGAATTGCCACGGTCTCCCCAACAAGATATGGCTAGCGTGCATTGGTACAACATCACACAACACCTCGTCTTTGTATTTTCCAATGGAAAATGGCACAAGTACTTGCTTGGTGACTTTGAGTTCTCCCCCATCAATGAGCCATTGTAGCTTGTAAGGATGAGGATGCTTTGTTGTTGCCAATCTAAGCTTCTCTACCATCAAAGTACTAGCAACATTAGTACAACTTCCTCCATCAATAATGAAAAAGCATACCTTTTCGTTTACATGGCAGCGAGTATGGAATATGTTCTCGCGTTGATCTTCTCCTTCTATGGCTTGCACACTTAGGCTTCTTTTCACAACAAGAACCTCACCATGTACAGCATGTTCCATCTCTTCTTCTTCTTGGATAGGAACATCATCTTCTTCCTCCTCTTGTTCAGTTTCGATCTCTCCATCTTCTCGAATGAGCATTGTGTTGCGATTTGGACATTGGCTAGCTATGTGACCTCGCCCCAAGCATTTGAAGCATTGCACATCACGAGATCGAACTGGCATAGCGGTGCTCTTTCCCTTACTAGTTTCGGCAATGGGTTTGGCACTCTTTGTTGGAACGCTTCGTTCTTTAGGCGTAAAGGATGACTTATGTTTGTAGGTACCCTGCCCCCATTTAGGAGAAGAACCTCCATAGGCACGGGTTGTGCCCTTCCTTTTGAGTTGCCTCTCGACCTTCATGGCCATATGAACCATGTCTTCGATCTCCACATAATGTTGCAACTCAACAGTGGCCACAATATTAGGATCAAGGCCGGATAGAAATCTTGCCATGGTGGCTTCTCGATCCTCATCAATGTTGGCTCGGATCATGGCTACTTCCATCTCTTTAAAGTAATCCTCAACACTACGAGTTCCTTGGGTGAGATTTTGAAGCTTGTTGAACAACTCCCTATGATAGTGAGTTGGAACGAACCTCCTACGCATAACGGCCTTCATCTCATTCCAAGTAGAAATTGGATGTTCGCCATTCCGTCTCCTGCTAGATGTTAACTGATCCCACCATATTAGTGCATAATCTGTAAATTCAATGGCTGCAAGTTTTACCTTCTTAAGCTCGGAGTAGTTGTGGCACTCAAAGATGTGCTCAACTTTTTTTCCCATGCAAGATAAGCTTCAGGATCCGTTCTTCCTTGGAAAGAAGGAATGGTTATTTTGATGTTGCTAAGATTATCATCAACTCTTGGTCGAGCTCTTTGGTACCTAGGTTCTCGACGCCTCAAACTTTGCTGGGAGGCTCGCTCGTCTATGAGTTCTTCATCCACCTCTCCCTCATACTCTTCCTCTTGATCTGAATTATGCATTCGTTGAGATCTTTCCTCCAAATGATCTAATCGTTCTTGCATCGGCTCCAACCTTTTTTGCAACAACCTGTCCATCTCTCGGATAATATCTTGAAGATTGGAGTTAGTTGCATCTACGTTAACATTATTACTAGCACCAATAGTGTTTCTCACGGAATCTTGAGACATGATTAACTAATAAACCTCACTAGCAAAAATTCTCACCGTTACACTCCAAGGAAAACACTCACACTCATGTTTCACTCGGGATGACTTTTACTCTTGATGTGCACTCTTGCCTTTTACCGCTCTTGTTCTCCTATCAAAGTCCTTAGAGAACTTACTCAAGGCTTAACAAGTTTGCTTGTGGAAATTGGCTGAAAGAAAGGGTTTAGAAAAAAAAGGCTATAGGTAGAAAAGTAAAATGATTAGAAAATAACAAGGCAATAGGAAATAATAATTTTCTGAATTGAGTATTACCAACAACAACCAAACTTCCCTCTTTTTTTTTCTTTTTCTTTTTTTCTTTTTTTTCTTTTATATGCAAACCGGGAAGAGAAACACTTAACATACTGAATCAAAATAGCTCTGATGCCAAATGATACGTATCCGGTTGCGTGATGGCCGAATTCGTATGTGATGTTGCCCGATCGTGATTCTAGTATGAAGTTGCAAACTTGAAACTTGAGTGTGGAAGTGATGTATATGGAATGAAGATGGTGAAAGTTGTTGTAATAGGTGCTGGAATGGTTGGTGATTATGGTTTGAAAGATAAATGTAAGGGAAAATTGGATAGAAGTTGATATGGATATATGGAATAGAATCAGTGTGGAACAAGGAAGAACCAACAAGATAGTGAATGTTGACCCAAACCTTACACGTTCTTACCCTTTGTGAAATGATGGAAGAAGGTTGGATTGTGACCCTTTAGCTATAATTGAGCTAAGAACCAACAATATAATCAAATGGAAGTGATGGTGGAATGGTGGAACGTGACCCGCTAGCTAGGAAGCTAGGAACCAACGCTATAAATAGAATGGAATGAAAAGGGAAAATTTTCCACAAGACTAGCTTGAAAGCCGATAAAGTTCTTAAAGAACAATGAAGAGAACACTCTCATATATTTTCATCAAAAAAAAGGTCCCTTACAAAGGCAAATGAGCATCCTATTTATAGTACATGGCAGCCTAGAATTTGAATGGACAAAACAATGCATTAAGGCTCCAATTTATGACATTCAATGGTTTTTCTTCAATCCTATCAAGTGTGGCTGGCCATTTGTGTAATTTAGAATGATTTTGGACATAATAAGGCTTGAATGAAGACTTATACACGTCCAAGTGATGGATCCTTTGATATTCCCCTTGCTTGGCTCTTAAAAGTGCATGTAGATGACTTGGAATGAATCTGCCCATGTTTGCATCTATGTGTATGTGTCTCTTCCACTTCCTTTCTTTATTTCTCAACTTTATTGGCTGAATAAAAGCATAATAAAGTTTTCTAAATGCTTCATCCTCCATGGAATTCAAAAAGACTCTCTCTTTAAATGGTGATAAAGATGGCATGTCTCCTTGAAGAAGATGAAAAGTCTTCAATTGTTTCCATCTTAATCCCAACGTGTAATGACACTAAAAACACATAAAATACTAATCAAAATATGATAAAAATGTTATGCAAACTTAAAGAATTAATTGAACAAGTTCAATGAATGAACTAGTTTAATTAATGAACCTACATGCTTAAATGAAACACATACATAAGTGAAGTATTTTCATAAATGAAGTGCTTGCATAAATGCAACAACAAGCATATTTATTCTCATGGAATGAATGAACTATTATGCAACTACTCATGCAAATTCCTATGCAACTACTCATGCAAATTCTTATGCAACTTATTTCAACTTTCCAACAAACTCAAAACGTTGCAAGATCTAATTGTTGCTGTCATTTCTTCATTCATTTTCCAGCATTGGCAAAGCAAACTTTCCACAACATCTTGAATCATTTTAGCTCTTGCACGAGTCCAAAGGCCCTCTAGGAAATTCATTGGAATTCTTTCTGGTTTTGGTCACATCATAGTCGTTGGGGTTGTTGCATTCATCAATATAGCCGTTGGGATGTTATCTTCCCTCCATAAATGCAGTCTGCAACTACCCGTTCTGAAATACCTGACCTTATTTCGAAACAAACCAAAATAGAAAGAGTCGTTGGGTGTAATATATAGACCGTACTGAAACGGGCACGATCGTTTCGATACGCTAAGAGCTCGTTTTGAAATTCGTTTCGAAACATTTTGCTACTGTTAAAGCCTATATCGAAACGACTTAGGAGCATTTCGATATGCCCTAACGATATTCTTAAATTCAGTTATAAAACTTCAACGGTCATATTTTTAAAACCAAGTTTGAATTCCGTTTCGAAACGTTTGAGCTCGTTTCGATACTACCATATCAAAACGGTTCAAATCGTTTCGATGTTCTTCATTCGTTTCGAAACACGTTCCAAAACAATGATTAACAGTTTCAAACTGTTCCAAAACGCCCAAAGGTCGTTCCGAAATAGTGACTCGAAAATCACTGTTTTGACTAGATAAATACTTAGAAAATATTTGACAAGTTGAGGTTTTGACTTAAACATTTTTCTTTAAATACATAGAGAGGTTTTGAGGACTTAAAAATCATTTTCCATTTTTCAATTTAGTCCTTAAATCTTTTGTTATGTCAAAATCAATTTATTGGTTTCACATTCTTCTTCTCCTCTTCTTTTCCTTTCTTCATAATTTCATGAGTGAGAAGAGACCCCATAAGTTCATCAAGCTTTAAATTCTTGGCTTCGATGATGGCAGTCTTCTTAGAGTCCCATGACTCGGGAAAAGAATAAAGAAGCTTTCAGACAATCTTGTTTTTCGGAATGATTTCTCCATAGCCCTTGAGTTCATTTGTGATGGAGAAAAATCTATCAAACATCTTCGTGATGTCTTCATTCGGTTCCATCTTGAAGTTCTCATACTTGAGGTTGAGAAGACCGATCTTAGTCTCCTTTACCTCGTTGGTTCTTTCGTATGTGACTTCAAGCTTGTCTCATACTCCCTTGGCATCTTCGCAAGAGGACATCTTCTCATAGATGTTGGGGCTAAATGCACAAAAGAGGATGTGCAAAGCCTTGCAATTTAGCTCCATCTTCTTGCAATCATCCGCACTTCATTCTGCCTTTACTCTTTGTGGAACATAATGACCCTCTTCAAACATCCCAAAGCTTGTAGTCTTTGGATTTGATGAAGAACTTCATTCTAATCTTCCAATAAACGTAGTTGGTCCCATCGAAGAATGGTGGATTGTTGATGGATTGCACCATTTGACCAGTTGATTGAATTCTTATATCGAGCTTCATGGATCGCCTCAATAGGATGTTAATCCACTGTGATTGAGCCTCGCTATAATACCAATTGTTAGGCTCGATTTTCTTCAACCGATTTTGTTGGGATGTTTGGTGCTCGATTCCTTCAACCGTTCTTACTCGCCAGGTGGTGGAGAAGTGGGATTTTGGGTGTAAGAGGTGTGGAAGCTAAAAAGATTAAAGACACAATGATTTATAGTGGTTCAACCTTCTAACCAAAGTCTACATCCACTACCTTAGCTTCACACTAAGGATTTCCAATTAATCCACTATTGATTTGTCCCCTTTTCTAGGCTTAGGAGGAAACCCTTACAAACCGATCAAGCTTTCTACCCAAAGCCTTGATCAAACCCTCTTTACAAAGAGAAAGAAATAAACAAACACAAACTCCTCTAATAGGTATTTGATTGCACAATTAAGCTCTCACCCAATTCTAAAACACTTGAGCAAAAATGACAATTTTGGGTCACTAGTGTTTGTCTATACAATAATTTGACAATTAGACTCTAAGAAAAAATTCTTGATCATAGTGTTGTTGACAATTGAAGCATTAACAATTACTAGATGCTTGGAGGTCCTTTTTATACTCCTTAATGAGTTTGTAGTCGTTACTAGCCTTTGGGGTTGAATTGGAGCCGTTGGAGACTTAATTTCCTACCATAAATGCAGTTATGCAGCTCTCCATTTCGAAACGCTCGAACTCGTTTCGAAACACTCTTCAAATAGAAAGAGTCGTTGCAGTCTGATGCAGCACCCGTATCAGAACGCCCTTGACCGTATCGGAACGCCCGTACCGAAACGCTTATCACCGTATCGAAACGCTCTGCATTTAAATGTTAGTTGGGAAAAAGCCGTTGGGGGTTTATGACCGTTGAGGTCAATGCCACGTAGGCGTATCGAAATGGCAGAGGCCGCATCGAAACACTAGGCAAAAATCTCATCCAGTAAGACCCATTTCAAAACTCGTTTCGAAACACTTTGACACTGTAAAGAACCATATCGAAACACATATGGGTGTTTCGAAACACCTGGATGGTTTTGTTGATTTTGGCTTTGAAAACATGTAAAAAAACTTTTAAAACATTCCCTAAACATAGTTTGAAGTTGTTTGCACTTTAGAAATGGTTTGAATTCTTTTTAACTTTGTCCAAAACATTCTTCAATTATTATATCAAAACACTAGTTCTATAATTTCCCCCTTTTTGATATAATAAAACTAACTTGAAAATTTGTTTGGGATTCTCCCCTTTAAGCTTAATAATATGAATAAGAGATGAAAAATTTAAGATAGAGTAAATCTCCCCTTATTCATTTTAAAATGAAATTTTTCAAACCAAACTCTCCCTTTTCTGTTACATAAAAAAGAATTCAAAATACATTAAGTTCAAAATAGGGTAAACTACACATATGACTACTGAATTATGGGTTTGGTGTCAAAATGACCACTATATTATTTTTTGTCGCAAATGCACCACACAACTATTTAAATGGTTCCATTTTAGCCACACGCCGTTAAAAAACAAAAATGTCGACGAATTTGTTAAAAAATTGGTATAATTACACATTTGGTCCTCTATATTTATACAATATATCAATTTAGTCCTAATTTTAATCTAATAAAATAAATTAATTATTCAATAAGTTTGTGACACTATATACTTGTGATATGCAATACTAATAATATTATATGTGTTATATGTGTCATTATATTATCGCTGCTGCAGATTGTTATTCCTGTATATTCTCTCCATCCAGAGCATCAGACCAACCAAATTCATCATTGATGTACTATGGGGGCAGGCGGTAGTAAGGGCGTGAGGGGGCCTTGTTCTTGAGAAATAATAATGGCAAGTTCCCTTGCAGTTTAATGATATGTTTCATTCTGCATTCCTCTGAAAATGATCATGGAAACTGTGTAATCATAACATGAATTGAATCAACAATAATGGAATATTTATTGTACATTGCTTGCGAATTTCGGAGGGATTAATTGGTAGCCATCATAACTATATTACAAACTAAATATATCATGGATGAAATTTTGAGGAAAAAACAGAATAAATGTAACAAGAAAAAAAACATTCGTTCAATCTCTTGGGATATTTCCAATTCCATGTATTAGTTCTTCTAGCAAGATGTCCATCGGCTAAAATCACTGGGCAGGACTGATTGTCATCAATCTTCCACGGGGATTTACAAATTGTGAAAATAAAACACTGGTGGCAGCATCTTCAGCATCATCATCAGTGCCAGAATTACCATCAAGCATGCTTACGTTGTTATCAAATGGATCAAGTTGTGTCAACCGAATGGCTGGGATATGGTTTGTACTGTTATCATCGGGTTCTGTTAGTGCTGATGAAGTCTCCTCCAGTTGAAGAGCATATTCGAGGTTCCATAACACATCTCCCATTGATGGCCTGTCAACGTCGTACACGGCCAGGAACTTTTCAGTTGTCTCTCCGTACTTCTTGAGAGAAGCTGGATTGACTTTCCCCGACAGGTTAGAGTCCATGATTTGATCCAACATACCTTTCTTCTGCCAAGTCATTGCCCATAGTGAGTTTGTTTTTTCTTTCTCCATATGTATAATACATATATTATTATTAGTATTGTATATCACAAGTATATGCTTGGCTTAGTGGTAAACTTGTGCATGCTACAACCCCAAGGTCCCATGTTTGATTCTTACCAAGGGCAGTTTATTGGTTTTCATTTTTTCCTACTCCAGTCAGGGTGACACGTGTCACCAACTGATTGGAGGGGGGAAATTAATTAATTTAGTTAAATAAAAATAATTAAAATCCCCCAATAAGGTAGTGACATGTGTCATCATCTTATTGAATAATTAATTTATTTTATTAGATTAAAATTAAGACTAAATTGATATATTGTATAAAATAAAGGACCAAATGTGTAATTATACTAATTTTTTAACAGTTGCGTCAACTTTTTCGTTTTTTAATAGTGTGTGGCTAAAATGGAACCATTTAAATAGTTGTGTGCTGCATTTGCGGCAAAAAATAATATAGTGGTCATTTTGACACAAAACCTATAGTTCAGTGGTGATTTGTGTAGTTTACCCTTCAAAATAACTTAGGAGGTTTGAAAAGATGACAAAAAATAAGAAATTTGGTTTTAAAATGGTTCCCCCTTACTCAAAGCATCATCAAAATGTTAGTCCAACATATATTATCATCTAGTTGAAATAAATGAAAAATAAATCAAATAAAAGCAAGACAACTAGATTTTACCACACTTGAACACAAGGGAGGATGTGAAGCCTTCCTTCTTCAAGTGTCTTTCTTTGTGTGCATGGAGCTCCCCCTCAATGTTTGACATGTTGATCACTCTCTATAACACCTAGCAAAAGACAATCAACTAATATTTGGTATCCAAATTGCTTTGGATCCATAAATGTTAGTGGCACAAAACTTAGTCCCCTTAGGAATCAATTTTTCAATTTCATCCTTTTTAGTTGAAGTGGTTAGTTCTTTTGGGACCCAAACACTTCTAAAACATTTACCATTTACAAATCTAGGGGCACTAGATTGTCTTACATAAAAGTTTGATTTTCCAAAATTATTTTTCTTTTCAAGCTCTTTGGAAATCAAATATTTTTATTCTTGAACTTTGTGAAGCAATTTTTGTAAATCAAAACATTTTTGTTCAAACTCATCAAGTTTTGCTTCAAGTTCAAGTTTGGTTTTAGAAATCAAATCATTTTGAATTTTCAACTTTGAAATCATTTTATTGTTTTTCAAAATGTGATTTTTAAACTCTAAAACCAAATGGTCATAGGCATCTTGTAATTCATCAAAAGAATATGAACATGAAGTAGATGAATTAGAAGTTACCCTTGAATCTTCTTCGATGGTCATAAGGCAAGGGTTGGCTTGTTCATCGTCGATAGAGTCTTCATCACTCCAGGTAGCCACATATGCCTTCTTCTTATAGCTTGAAGTGCTTGCCCTCTTCTTTTTCATGGATTCTCGTTCAAGCTCTTTCAAAGATTTCTTCAAGAAAGGGGCACACTTCTTGAAGAGATGGACTACCTCTTCTTCTTCATCCTCCTCTTCACTTGAATCTACGTGATGGCAAGTGGAGGATTTGAGAGCAATGGCATTTTTGTTGATGCCAAGCCCTTTGAGCTTCTTCTCCCCCATAGCTCTAATTTCTCCCCTCTTCTTCTCATCTTCTTTGTTTTTCTTCATTATTTGATGAGTGAGAAGTGACCCCATGAGTTCATCAAGCTTCAAGTCTTCAAATTCTTAGCTTCGATGATGGTGGTCCTCTTTGAGTCCCATGACTCCGGAAAGGAGTAGATGAGCTTTCGAACAAGTTTCTCTTCCGAAATGGCTTCTTCATAGCCTTTGAGTCCATTGGTGATAGTGGAGAACCTATCAAACATCATCTCGATGTTCTCTTCCGGATCCATCTTGAAGTTTTCATACGCTAAGGTGAAGAGCCCAATCTTGGTCTCCTTTACTTCGTTGGTTCCCTCGTATGTGACTTTAAGCTTGTCCCATATCTCCTTGGCACTCTCACAAGAAGACATCTTCTCATAGATGGTTGGGCCAAATGCACAAAAGAGGATGTGCAAAGCTTTGCAATTAAACTTCATCTTCTTGTGATCTTCGGCACTCCAATCCGCCTTGCTTCTTTGTGGCACGAACGTACCATCTTCTACTATGTCCAAAAGTTTGTAGTCCCTTGACTTTATAAAAAACTTCATTCTCGTCTTTCAATGGGTATAGTTGGTTCCATCGAGGAAGATCGGTTTATCGATGGATTGTGCCATTGAGCCGGTTGAGTGAAATGATGATCGAGCTTGCCGGATCTTCTCAATAGGATGTTAATCCTCTTCGATTGAGCCAAGCTCTGATACCAATTGTTGGGATGTTCGATGCTTGATGCCTTCAAGCGTTCTTGCTCGCCAAGTGGTGGAGAAGTGGGATTTTGCGTGTAAGGGGTGTGCAAGCTACCACTACCTTAGCTTCCCACTAAGGATTTCCAATCAATTCACTATTGATTCGTCATCTTTTCTAGGCTTAGGAAGAAATCCTTACAAACCGATCAAGCTTTCTACCCAAAGCCTTGATCAAACCCTCTTTACAAAGAGAAAGAAATAAGCAAACACAAACTCCTCTAATAGGTATTTGTTTGCACAATTAAGTTCTCACCCAATCCTAAAACACTTGAGCAAATATGACAATTTTGGCTCACTAGCATTTTTCTATACAATAATTTGACAATTAGACTCTAAGACAAAATTCTTGATCATAATGTTGTTGACAATTGAAGCATTAACCATTACTAGATGCTTGGAGGTCCCTTTTATACTCCTTAATGAGTTTGTTGCTGTAACTAGCCGTTGGGGTTGAATTGGAGCCGTAGGAGACTTAATTTCCCACCATAAATGCAGTTCTGCAGCTCCCCGTTTCGAAACCCTCGAACCCATTTCGAAACACTCTTCAAATAGAAAGAGCTGTTGCAGTCTGATGCAGCACCCGTATCGAAATGCCCTTGGCCGTATCGGAACGCCCGTACTGAAACGCTTATCATCGTATCGAAACGCTCTACATTTAAATGTTAGTTGGGAAATAGCTATTGGGGGTTTATAACCGTTGAGGTCAATGCCACATAGGCGTATCGAAACGACAGAGGCTGTATCGAAATGCTAGGCAAAAATCTCATCCAATAAGACTCGTTTCGAAACTCGTTTCGAAACAATTCGACACTGTAAAGACCCATATCGAAACACCTAGGGGTGTTTCGAAACACCTAGATGATTTTGTTGAATTTGGCTTTGAAAACATGTAAAAACCTTTTAAAACATCCCCTAAACATAGTTTCAAGTTGTTTGGACTTTAGAAATGGTTTTGAATTCTTTTTAACTTTGTCCGAAACATTCTTTAATTATTATATCAATACATTAGTTCTACAATCTCCCCATTTTTTATATAATAAAACTAACTTGAAAAATTGTTTGAGATTCTTCCCCTTTAAGCTTAATATTGTTAATAAGAGATGAAAAAATTAAGATAAAGTAAAGCTCCCCCTTATTCATTTTAGGGTAAACTATACCGTTGACCACCATACTTTAGTTAAAGTATTAAAATGATCACCTTAAAAAAATCGAGTCAATTGACCACCCAAACTATAAAAATGGGATCAATGTGACCACCAGCCGTTAATGGGCTAACGGAAGGTGACGTGGCAGTTAGAAAATTAAAGGTATAATTACACATTTGGTCCTTACTATTTACACATTCTTTCAATTTAGTCCTAATTTTAATCTAATAAAATAAATTAATTAGGTGGTGACACGTGTCACTTGTTTGGTGGATGAAAATAAATGGAACATTTGCACCCAGCGTGAATCAAACCTGTGTAACCTGGGCAAGCAAGACATGACATGGCAAAGCCACTGGGCTAAAGCCATTTTTGTGATACAAAGTGCAAATAATTAATATAATTCATACTTGGTACCACCTGATTGAAGGATGAAAATAAATGGAAAAAAAATTAGGTGTTTGCTCCCAGCGTGAATCGAACCTGGGTAACTTGGGGAAGAAACCTCATGGCAAAGCCATTGGGACAAAGCCATTTTTGTAATATAAAGTGCAAATAATTAATATAAGTCATATTTGGTTCTTTATGCCAAGGAAAAGTAAATAAATGTGGATTAACGAGATTCGAACATGGCACGCTTATAATGCATAAAAACATCTAATCCAATAAAATAAATCTAATAATTAAATTATAATTTAAAATTATATCAATTCATTTCATTTATGTTCGTAAGTTTGTATTCACTAAATAAATTTAATATAGTTTTAAAATTTTAAAGTTGTAATATAATTTCATATATATATAGGAATTTAATTAAATTTTTAATAAATATTAAAATTGTAAATTAAGTTAAAAAAAATCAATTCAACGATTATATACGTGAACTTATAAAAATAAATGCGAAAACGAAAAATATATTAAATTTAGTTTAAAAATACAAAATTCTTGAAACTATTTTTATTTTAAATTGTGCACTAACTATATTTTAAAATATATACAAAATGTTGTTAACTTTAATTTAATTATTAGATTTATTTCATTGAATTAGATGTTTTTATGCATTATAAGCGTGTCATGTTTGAATCTAGTTAATCCGCATTTATTTACTTTTCCTTGGCATAAAAAAACCAAGTATGACTTATATTAATTATTTGCATTTTGTATCACAAAAATGGCTTTGGCCAAGTGGCTTGGCCATGTGGTTTCTTTCCCAGGTTACCCAGGTTTGATTCACGCTGGGAGCAAATACCCAATTTTGTTTCATTTATTTTCATCCTTCAATCAGGTGGTACCAAGTATGAATTATATTAATTATTTGCACTTTGTATCACAAAAATGGCTTTAGCCTAGTGGATTTGCCATGTCGTGTCTTGCTTGCCCAGGATACCCAGGTTCGATTCACGCTGGGTGCAAATGTTCCATTTATTTTCATCCACCAATCAGGTAACACGTGTCACCACCTGATTGGGGGATGAAAATAAATTTATTAAATTAAATATAAATAATTAAATTCCTCCAATAAGGTGTTGACACGTGTCGCCACCTAATTAATTTATTTTATTGGATTAAAATTAGGACTAAATTGAAAGAATGTGTAAATAGTAAGGACCAAATGTTTAATTATACCTTTAATTTTTTAACTGCCACGTCACCTTCCGTTAGCCCATTAACGGCTGGTGGTCACATTGATCCCATTTTAATAGTTTGGGTGGTCAATTAACTCGATTTTTTTAAGGTGGTCATTTTAATACTTTAACTAAAGTATAAAGTATGGTGGACAACGGTATAGTTTACCCTTAATTTTAAAATGCAATTTTTCAAAACAAACTCTCCCATTTTTTGTTATATCAAAAAGAATTCAAAAGACATTAAGTTCAAAATAACTTTGGAGGTTTGAAAAGATGACAAAAAATATGAAATTTGGTTTTAAAATGGCTCTCCCTTACTCAAAGCATCATCAAAATGTTAGTCCAATATATATTATCATATAGTTGAAATAAATGAAAAATAAATCAGTTAAAAGCAAGACAACTAGATTTTACCACACTTGAACACAAGGGAGGATGTGAAGCCTTCCTTCTTCAAGTGTCTTTCTTTGTGTGCATGGAGCTCCCCCTCAATGTTTGACATGTTGACCACTCTCCATCACACCTAGAAAAAGACAATCAAGTAATTTTTGGTATCCAAATTGCTTTGGATTCATAGACGTTAGTGGCACAAAACTTAGTCCCCCTTAGGAATCCATTTTTCAATTTCATCCTTTTTAGTTGAAGTGGTTAGTCCTTTTGGGACCCAAACACTTCTAAAACATTTACCATTTACAAATCTAGGGGCACTAGATTGTCTTACATAAAAGTTTGATTTTCCAAAATTATTTTTCTTTTCAAGCTCTTTGGAAATCAAATCTTTTTCTTCTTAAACTTTGTGAAGCAAATTTTGTAAATCAAAACATTTTTGTTCAAACTCATTGAGTTTTGCGTCAAGTTCAAGTTTGATTTTAGAAATCAAATCATTTTGAATTTTCAACTTTGAAATCATTTTATTGTTTTTCAAAATGTGATTTTTAAACTTTAAAACCAAATCGTCATAGGAATCTTGTAAGTCATCAAAAGAATATGAACTTGAAGTAGATGAATTAGAAGAGACCCTTGAATCTTCTTCGATGGCCATAAGGAAAAGGTTGGCTTGTTCATCGTCAGTAGAGTCTTCATCACTCCAAGTAGCCACATATGTCTTCTTCTTATAGCTTGAAGTGTTTGCCCTCTTCTTTTTCATGGATTCTCGTTCAAGCTCTTTCAAGGATTTCTTCATGAAAGGGGCACACTTCTTGAAGAGATGAACTACCTCTTCTTCTTCATCCTCCTCTTCACTTGAATCTACATGATGGCAAGTGGAGGATTTTAGAGTGTAGCGTGTAAAATAGTCTATCGCAATGGAAGTGCAAGTATACACGACGCAAGTAGTAAAGTGATACGAAGTATCGGATATCGTCTCCACAGGGATTGGGCTATAGCTTCACCTTAATTCACTGCACGAAAGTAAAGAAAATATTTGAGATAATTGTTACGAAAATAATAAGGAAAACGCAAATAAAAGAGTAGAAATATCAAGATAGAGAGAATGGGCTGGTATTGAATTGCTTAGTAGTGCAGGTATTGTAGTGCTTAGGAAATCCAGTTCTGTCGTCGCGCCAGTCGCGGCAGCACCTGTCGCGGCAGCAGTCCGTTGATCGTCGCGGTGCTAAGTAAATGGATAACCTCACCTTGCTCTTATTTCTTTCGTATACTTAACTCTCCCGATTCTAAGTAAATGGATAACCTCACAATGCTCTCCTGATGCTCTTGCAAGATATTAATAACCAAAATAAGAGAACTTGAAGTTTATTTTATTGAACTTGAAAATTCCTAAAACAAAACAACCCTTGCAACTACTTTACAAATTAACTCGTGGCCCTAGGGGGAATTTAGAACATGTCGACGACGGGTAAACGGCTAGGGGTTTTTGGTTGTCGGTTATGGGGTAATCGGCTATTGTCTTTTTTCTAGGTTAAAATACACGCCCTTATATAAGCTTTGGGCTCAAGTTATCTAAGTTAACAAGGATTACAACTTTAATTAAAAGTATGATTCTAATAAAGACTTAATCTTCAAGGATCCTACTTTCTAGCCGTTCTCCTTGTTTCTTGGGATTTTCTCTCCTTGAGCTTTGGGCTTGACATATCTTTTAATCCGGGGCTTGGGAAAATATATGGTTTTCACACGAAAAACGAGCAGAATTTTCTCTATCTATCGAGGTCCACTATCTTGTTGTCATCCTCTGCTGTCACGGCAGCACCATGGCAGCATCGTCCTCTTTGTCTGCTTGTTCAGTTCAGCTTTTCTGCTTCTCTGCCCTGCACCTGCCTTCTCCGTCTACTATGGCGGCAACCTGCAAAATCAGCCATCTTTTAGTAGAATCTGTGCCTTTAATATATTTGTGATGTTTTGCTGTAAACTAACCTAAATGCAATGAAATGATGCTTGAATGCAGCAGAAATATGGGTTAAAAAGGGTGTAAATAATAGAACTTTTACACACTCAACACACCCCCAAACTCAAGTTTTTTCTTGCCCTCAAGCAATTAAGACCTAAAAGAAAAAATGAATATTTTTGCTTTGGCTTTCAAACAGTGAACGTTCCCATACCCGTCGTTCATTCTCTGTTACGGCAGCAACCTGTCGGATAATTTAGGATATGTCTGGAATCTCACTATAGTCCTCGTGCAGTGTGTGCATGCTTGTGAACAGTTATATGCTAAGACTCTCTTAGTTTCACTAGAATATTCAACTCTTTAACTCGAATTTTTATGCCAAAGTTTATTTTTGAAGACACATTTTCATGCTTCTTTTGTTTTGACTTGATTCTTCTATTTTTCAAGCTAAGTTTTACTAGAGCCAGTTTTAGGCACCTCTAGTTAGCTTCCTAGAGCCGGTTTCGGGCACCTCTAGGTTTTTGAGTCTCTTTTGCTAAACTTCTTTCCTAGAGCCAGTGTTAGGCACCTCTAGGGGCTATTCAAGTACTAAGCTTCCTATTCTAGTTTGGCTAAAAGAAATCTAAGCAGTATAACAGTCACAATGGTGTTTAAGTTTTTTAGAACTATAGAAAGGCTCTAAACTTCTCCTTAAACTGTCCTAAAGATGCTGCCACGACAGAGCTGTCACGACAGGTAAGTTCAAATCACAATTTTAAGCCAAAATTTTCAGTCTTTTCTGATTTTTTAAGAGAATTAAATAAAAGACACAACAATTAATTAAAGAGATGTACTTAGACTCCATTAAAATGGAGGGTTGCCACCCCCAAACTCGAGGGTTGCATTGCCCTCAATGCAAATGACAAAAATAAAAATGAAGGCAGTACATCACAAAATATAGATAAGGCAGCAGTAATAAGAAGAAAATAAAAGACTTAAATTTTAAACATTGTCTTCACTGCTGCTACTGAGGCGGATTTGGCGGCGGATTCTGGGTTGTGGGGCAGGCTGGGCTGGTTGCTCTACGACCTGGATGTCAGAGCTGCTGCCGCTGTCCCAAGTGCTGCTGCTGCTGGTGGTGGTGGTGCTGGCCTTTGGCATAAGCTTTCTGTTGGCCATCCTTTTCTACCTCTTGACAGGTGTGAATTCCTTCTCCAAATTCCTCCGAATAGAGGGTTCTGCCTCGCTTTTAGCCCAGACAGAGGAAGAAGAAAAACCAGCTACGAAGGCAGCAATGTCATCCAAGGGCGGTCGCTTCGTCCCTCGGGCGGATGTGTCGGCCTAAGGGCTGCTGGCTGCCGTCGGGGCAGGTGATGGGGTGGAGGCAGCAGATTGTGTATGAGGTGTGTGGGCAGGGAAGGTGAGAAAGACAACATCAGGATAATTTAAAGTATGGTTAATGAAATTTACCGTGGAGTTGGCAAAATCCTTGATGAATGTCATCAGACCCAGCTGTCTGTCCTCCATCCTCTGAATGGCAGCAAGAAGTTAAGTAGATTGGTCTGTCGGAGCAGCTGCTGCGGCAGGTTCAGTGTTGGGTTCGTCTGAGGATTCTGCTGGGGCGGCATTAGGGTTGACAGAAGAGAGGGGGGTTGCTACTGTCAGCTCCATGAGGATGATTATATTCTTGTCTGTCCAGCCCCGTCCCTTCACTAGGCGATCGGTGGTGGCTTCCGGTACGGCAGAGCAGCGGCAGAGAGACGTAATAAGGAAGGGAAGGCAGAGGAGGGCCGTCGATCTATGGGTGCAGTCCAAAATACTCTCCCGTATATAGCGTCCCACATTAATGGGTCGTTTTTTCATAATTGAGTGGATTAGGGCTAACCTCTGCTGGTCTACTGTGGTGTGGTGTGAGGACGGCAGAATCCTCTTCTTAATGAAGGTGTTCCAAAGTTTGCCTTTATGCAGCAACTGCCCCCTATTCACGGTGTGGGGATTTTTGCGGCTCGTGTTCCATTCAGTTCCTTCTTCTGTCACTTCTGCCATGACAGCATCAAAGGCATCGTCGTCTAGGGTGTCCAAGAACTGCTGGTGAGCATCATCGTTGGGGCCGAAGTAGAGGCCATAGAAATTGTTGATGCGTTCGGCTGTGAATTGTACTTCTGTCCCTCGGACGGTTACTGCTGTTGCCGTCCTGCTGCCGATGGCAGCGTAGAATTCCCTTACCAGCGTTTCATTCATTTCTGCTGGTTGTTCTGCAAATTGTTCCCAAAAGAGGGCTCGAATCGTCCTTGCGATGAAAGGCTTGAGGCCCATATTAACGGCCTTTCGAGCGTAAATAAAGCCTCTTTCTTCCCATATATCCTTAGTTGCGAAGGACTGCGGGGTGGGTGCTGCCGGTGAAGAGGTTGAAGCAGCACTGCGGCGGGTTCTTCTGGAAGACATGTTAGTTGCAAGGGTTGTTTGAAAGTAAAGAAAACAAAGAAAAACTAAAGGGGAGAGCAAGTAAGAAAAACAGAAGTGAGTGAAATGAAAATGAAACGGGGTTTTATAGGGGAGGAGTTGCTGCCCTTTGAAGCTGTAACGGCAGGCGTGAATAACGGGGCGACTATTGAGCATTAGCGTGTCTGACGCGTCTGACACGCATTTATGCGCCTGTTACGCGTCTGTCACACGTTTCTGCGTCTGCCGTGACAGTCTGGTGACAGCCTGTCTTTTCCGTATCTGTCGCGGCAGCTGGAACGACAGGCTTCAATATTGGGCTTTGTTGGGCTGATGGATGGATGGTGGGCTTGGGTCACTTCTCCTATTCTTCTTGCCTCCTTTATTTCCTAAAAACAGTAAACATAAAAAACATTATTCGAATAAAATAAACCTTATTTCCTAATAAATAATAAATAATAAAAATAAACATAAAAATAAAATTTAGGTTAAATTAGGGATGCCTTGTGGGGCATCTCCTAAGGTAACCACTTCATGTATTCTTGGGGCTTTAGTCCCCTGATAATGCTTGAGGCGTTGTCCGTTGACTTTGAATTGGTGCCCGTCTTTTAATGATCAGATTGTGATGGCACCATGGGGAAAAACTTGTACAACTTGGAACGGGCCAGACCATCTAGATTTTAGCTTCCCTGGGAAGAGTTTTAGTCTAGAATTGAACAACAATACAAGCTGCCCTGGGCAGAACTGTCGTGGCAGCAACTTCCTGTCATGCCACTTCTTAGTCTTCTCCTTGTAAATTCTTGCATTGTCGTAGGCCATTGTCCGTATTTCTTCAATTTCGTTCAGATCTAACAGCCTTTTCTGGCCTGCCTTGTCCAAGTCCATATTCACTGCCTTGATTGCCCAATATGCTTTGTGCTCTATCTCGACAGGCAGATGACAGGTTTTTCCATAAATCAATCGGTATGGAGACATGCCCAATGGAGTTTTAAAAGCTGTCCTATATGCCCATAATGCATCATTAAGGAGTAAAGACCAATCTTTCCTAGTTGGCTTAACCATCTTCTCAAGAATGTTCTTAACTTCCCTATTGGATATCTCAGCTTGTCCATTGGTCTGTGGGTGATATGCTGTCGCGATCCGATGCTTGACACCATATTTCTTCAAGGCGACAGCAATAACCCTATTGTCAAAATGTCTCCCTTCATCACTGATAATCGCCTTAGGGATGCCAAACCTAGAAAATATGTTTTTGTGTAGAAACTTTTGGACTGTCTTGGCATCATTCCTTTGAGTGGCGATAGCTTCAACCCACTTAGAGACATAATCCACTGCTAGGAGGATGTATAGATTTCCACATGAAGATGGAAAAGGTCCCATAAAATCAATCCCCCAAACGTCGAAGATTTCGACTTCTAGAATGTTCTACAGTGGCATCTCGTTTCTCCTCGAGATGTTACCTGTCCGCTGGCACCTGTCACAATTCTTGTAGAAGTCTTGTGCATCTTCATACAGTGTCGGCCAGTAGAACCCTGACTGCAGCACCTTGGCAGCAGTTTTGTTGCCTCCTAAGTGACCTCCATATTGTGAAGCATGGCAGTGATGGAGAATGTCTTCTTGCTCTTCTTGTGGTACACACCTCCTTATAACTTGATCTGCACATAGTTTGAAAAGAAGAGGTTCGTCCCAATAATAATGCTTAACATCATTTTGGAACCTCTTCCGGACTTGATAATTAAGAGCAGAAGGAAGTATTCCGTTAACTATAAAATTAACGAAATCAGCATACTAGGGGAGTTCAGAAGACTTACCTGCCGCCATGGCTGTCGCGGCAGTGATTGCAGCAGCAAAGAGCTGCTCATCTGGGAAGGTCTCCAGTATGTTTGTCTCATCTATTGGCAGACTCTGTCCCTTCTCCAACCTTGACAAGTGATCTGCCACCTGATTTTCTGTCCCTTTTTTGTCCTTGATTTCAAGGTCGAATTCTTGCAATAGCAAGATCCATCGTATCAATCTAGGCTTTGCATCCTTTTTCGCGAACAAATACTTCAGGGCAGAATGGTCTGTGTGCACTATTACCTTCGTCCCAAGTATGTAAAAACGAAACTTGTCGATGGAGAACACCACAGCTAATAGTACCTTTTCTGTGGTGGTGTAGTTCACTTGGGCGTCATTCAATGTCTTGCTGGCATAATATATGACATGAAACAGCTTATCTTTGCGCTGCCCAAGTGCTGCCCCGACAACATAGTCACTAGCATCACACATAATCTCAAATGGATGTGTCCAGTCTGGTGGTTGTACTATGGGGGATGTTACTAGTTTTTCCTTCAGAACCTTGAATGCTTCAGTACATTCATCATTAAAGTCAAAGGTTCGGTTCTGCTCCAAAAGATGGCATAGGGGCTTGGTGATTTTCAAGAAATTTGCAATGAGTCTCCGATAAAAACCAGCATGCCCTAAAAAACTTCTAATACCCTTGACTGTAGTTGGCGGCGGCAGCTTTTCGATCACTTCTATCTTAGCCCTGTCGACTTCTATCCCACGACAGCTAATCTTATGGCCAAGGACTATCCCTTCATCCACCATAAAGTGGCATTTTTCCCAATTCAAGACTAGATTTGCTTTTTCACATCTTTCAAGTACCTTTTGTAGATTGCCGAGGCAGCTCTCAAAATCGTCTCCAAAGACGGAAAAATCATCCATAAATATCTCCAGGAAGTCCTCTACCATATCGGAGAATATGGCCATCATGCACCTTTGGAAGGTGGCGGGTGCATTGCATAATCCAAAAGGCATTCTCCTAAAAGCATATGTTCCGTAGGGGCATGTGAAAGTCGTCTTTTCTTGATCATCCGGTGCGATAGCAATTTGATTGTAACCTGAATAACCATCAAGAAAACAATAGTAAGGTTTACCCGCTAATCTATCAAGCATTTGATCAATAAAGGGTAAATGAAAATGGTCCTTTCGGGTAGCTTTGTTGAGCTTCCGATAGTCCATACAAACCCTCCAACCGGTCACAGTCTGGGTTGGGATTAACTCATTGTTCTCATTGGTTATCACAGTCATTCCTCTTTTCTTTGGAACGCATTGCACTGGGCTCACCCATTTGCTGTCGGAGATGGCGTAAATAATACCAGCATCTAACCATTTGATTATCTCCTTACGAACCACCTCTTTCATCACATGGTTTAGCCACCTTTGGGCATCTATAGTCGGCTTATGATCTTCCTCTAAAAGGATTTTGTGCATGCATAACGCCGGACTAATGCCTTGAATATCTGCTACCGTCCATCCAATTGCCTTCTTGTGCTGTCGTAACATGCCTATGAGCTGCCATTCATGTTCCTGTGGCAGCTTAGAAGAGATGATTACGGGCAACGTATCATTTGAACCAAGAAAAGCATATTTTAGCTGCCCTGGCAGGGGCTTCAGTTCTAAGGCAGGTGGTTCAACAGTATATGGCTTTTGGATTAAATGGTTATCCGAAGTATAATTTAAAGGTTCGAATAACTTACCTGGTCGATTGCCTAACCAGTTTACCTCCTCCTAATCTTCAGTATCAGATGTATCGGATTCAGAGGAGTTGATGTCTTCGGTGCTGTCGTCAGTGCTGTCGTGACAGTCCTGTAGGTGGCTGCCGCGGCAGTGACCAAATTTAATATCGTGACAGCCCGACCTGATGCAGGGTTGATTAAGGGTAACGTCAGTGATAGCCTTGCATTCCTCCTCTACATCAGCATGTTTCATTGCTTGGAGAACATTCAACTCAATTTCTTGATCGTTCACTCGCATGGTGAGTTCTCCTTTCTCCACATCAATCAGTGATCTTCCCGTGGCTAAGAAGGGTCGCCCAAGGATGACTGGTGCGTTTTCGTCTGCTTCACAATCTAAAACAAGAAAGTCAGTAGGAAAAATGAATTTATCCACTCTTACCAGAATATCTTCAATTTTTCCTTCTGGATGAACGTAAGAGCGGTCTGCCAGCTGCAGAGTTACTGTCGTGGGTCGCGCCTTTCCAATACCTAATTTCTGAAAAACAGATTTTGGCATTAAATTAACACTAGCACCAAGATCACAAAGTGCCTTACCCACAAATTTATTTCCGATTACACAAGGTATGATGAAGCTCTCTGGATCCTTCTTTTTCTGGGGTGGATGCCGGTGAAGAATACTCATGCAACCTTCTGTCATCTTTACCGTTTCAAGATCCCCAAGTTTAGATTTCTTTGACATGACATCCTTGAGAAATTTGGCATAACCGGGCATATCCCTAATGGCATCTAACAGCGGAATATTAATATGAACCTACTTAAAAATATCATAAATCTTTTTGAGTTGAGATTCTTGCTTAGCTTGCTGTGTCCGTTGAGGAAAAGGAGGTGGGGGACGATAATCAACAATGCGTCCTTCCCACTGCATACGAATCTGAGGAGGTTTAGGTTCATCAATTTTTTCCTCTGTCGCTTCTACTGTCGTGACAGGCTCATCGGCAGCAGTTTGTTTATCACCTGTTGGGGCAGCTTCCTCGGCAGGTCTATCTAAGGCAGGTTTTCTTACTGTTTCAGCTTCCTTTTCCGGCCCTGATAATTGCTTCCCACTCCTAGTAGTAATTGCCTTACACTGCTCATGTGTGGGCTGCCTAGCATTTTCAGTATTGCTAGGGAATCCTCCAGTCTGCCTCGGCTTAATATGTTGAGAAACCTGACCCATTTGTGTCTCCAGAGATTTTAGAGTAGCTTCATGATTCGTCATCCTCATCTCTGTTTTATCCATGAAATTCTCTGTCTTCTTGACAAACTGATTCATATTCTCATTATAAGTATCTGTCTGAGACATAAAACTGGCCAGAGTCTGTTCCAGTATACTGCTCGTGGCAGCTGGTTGCTGCTGTTGCTACTGCGGCGGTAGTTGCGGCGCTAGTTGCTGTCGCGTCAGCAATCTAGGTCCTCCCTGATTCTGATTGTGTGCTTGAGGATTCAGGACGTTATTAGGATTACTCCAAGAAAATTTGGGATCCTTCCTCCAATTGGGATTATAATTGTTGGAATTGTAATTTGGCTTGTAGTTTCAAACATATTTTCCCTCTTCTAACTGTATCGGGCACTCATCCCGACTATGATTTCCCTCACAGATGTCACATACCTCCTCAACAGAAAATCCATGTTGTCCATCATCATTCAATAACCTTTTCATTGCTTTAGTAAGGAATGCTACCTGTGATTTCATTGTGCTGTCGGCCTCATAATCCTTGACAACAAGTACCCGTTTACCCCCTCTTCTAGCAGTCGGAAACTGCTCCTCATTCTTGGCCAGATTTTTCAAAACTTGCAATGCCTCGTCCGGATCTTTATCCAATAATAGTCTGTTTGCTGCTGAATCAATTCGAATACGAGTTTGTAAGTTGGCAGCATTATAAAACTTAGTTACCTGATTCCAGACGGGGAATCCATGCATTGGGCAGTTCCGTAGAAGAGTAGTAAATCTATCCCAGGCCTCGTGCATCGGAACGTCATCTTCCTTTTGAAAAGTAGCAAGTTCATTACGTAATCGCTCAGATAAATGCGAAGGATTAAAACGAGATAAGAATTCACGAGATAAATCTGCCCAAGTTCTAATTAAACCCGGCGTAAGTTTATTCCACCAAGTTTTAGCTCTGTCCCTCAATGAATGAGGAAATAACCGAAGTCTCAGTATCTCCGGATTAACTCCTGGTAGTCTAAACGAACCACAGATCTCCTGGAACGTTTTGAGATGCTCCCTAGCATCCTCAGTAACAGCACCACTAAACTGCCCGGCATTGTTGATCATACTAAACATGACAGGTTTAAGCTCGAAGTTGTCAACATCAATATCCGGCAGCGTGGTCTCCAGCTCTACATGATCATTCAACGTGTAGTCACGACAAGACCGTCGTCCGGCGGCGGCAGGGTTATCGACAGGCGGTATAACATCGCCAGCAGGTGGGTCGTCTCCAACGTGGGCCATCTTCTCTAGCTGTTCTTCAAGGTATTCGTTCCTGGCTAAAAGGTGACGAAGTTGTTTCTTGAGATTGAAGGAACGTTCAACTTCCGGATCTAATGGATATTCAGGATCTTTACCTCGATTAGATCTGCGCATAAACAAGAAAACCTTGTGAAAAGCAAGAGTTGAATGTACCAACGGAAAAATAGAAAAATAAAAATAAAAATAAAATAAAAACGAAAAGTGCAATAAAAGAAAGGTAGAGTTATGTTGCCAATCCCCGGCAACGGAGCCAAAAACTTGTTGCGTGTAAAATAGTCTATCGCAATGAAAGTGCAAGTATACACGACGCAAGTAGTAAAGTGATACGAAGTATCGGATATCGTCTCCACAGGGATTGGGCTATAGCTTCACCTTAATTCACTGCACGAAAGTAAAGAAAATATTTAAGAGAATTGTTACGAAAATAATAAGGAAAACGCAAATAAAAGAGTAGAAATATCAAGATAGAGAAAATGGGCTGGTATTGAATTGCTCAGTAGTGCAGGTATTGTAGTGCTTAGGAAATCCTGTTCTGTCGTCGCGCCCGTCGCGGCAGCAGTCCGTTGATCGTCGCGGCAGCAAACACACCAACTCAGTACTTCAAGTTTGGTAAGAATCCCAGATCTGCCTTGGCCTATCCCTAGGTCCAAGTCTGTCGATGATCACGTCTTTGATGATACCTCCCAGCGTGAATCAAAGGATGAACACCGATGTGTATGAATTCTTCTTTAGCCACTTAACCTCGCCCTATCCCTAGGCACGAGATAGTTCAACTATAAACTAGAGAACTTGCTCTTATTTCTTTCGTATACTTAACTCTCCCGATGCTAAGTAAATGGATAACCTCACAATGCTCTCCCGATGCTCTTGCAAGATATTAATAACCAAAATAAGAGAACTTGAAGTTTATTTTATTGAACTTGAAAATTCCTAAAACAAAACAACACTTGAAACTACTTTACAAATCAACCTGTGGCCCTAGGGGAAAGTTAGAACATGTCGACGGCGGGTAAACGGCTAGGGGTTTTTGGTTGTCGGTTATGGGGTAATCGGCTATTGTCTTTTTTATAGGTTAAAATACATGCCCTTATATAAGCTTTGGGCTCAAGTTATCCAAGTTAACAAGGATTACAACTTTAATTAAAAGTATGATTCTAATAAAGACTTAATCTTCAAGGATCCTACTTTCTAGCCGTCCTTCTTGTTTCTTGGGATTTTCTCTCCTTGAGCTTTGGGCTTGACATATCTTTTAATTCGGGGCTTGGAAAAATATATGGTTTTCACACGACAGACGAGCAGAATTTTCTCTATCTATCGAGGTCCACTTTGCTTTTTCTCCACTAACTTGCTGTCGTCCTCTGCTGTCACGACAGCACCATGGCAGCATCGTCCTTTTTGTCTGCTTGTTCAGTTCAGCTTTTCTGCTTCTCTGCCATGCGCCTACCTTCTCCGTCTACTATGGCGGCAACCTGCAAAATCAGCCATCTTTTAGTAGAATCTGTGCCTTTAATATATTTGTGATGTTTTGATGTAAACTAACCTAAATGCAATGAAATGATGCTTGAATGCAGCAGAAATATGGGTTAAAAAGGGTGTAAATAATAGAACTTTTACACACTCAACAGAGAGCAATGGAATTTTTGTTGATGCCAAACCCTTTGAGCTTCTTCTCCCCCATAGCTCTATTATCTTCCCTCTTCTTCTCATCTTCTTTGTTTTTCTACATTATTTGATGAGTGATAAGTGACCCCATGAGTTCATCAAGCTTCAAGGTCTTCAAATTCTTAGATTCGATGATGGCGGTCCTCTTTGAGTCCCATGACTCCGGAAGGGAGTAGATGAGCTTTCGGACAAGCTTCTCTTCCGGAATGGCTTCTCCATAGCCTTTGAGTCCATTGGTGATAGTGGAGAACCTATCAAACATCTTCTTGATGTTCTCTTCCAGATCCATCTTGAAGTTTTCATACGCTAAGGTGAGGAGCCCAATCTTGGTCTCCTTTACTTCGTTGGTTCCCTCGTATGTGACTTTAAGCTTGTCCCATACCTCCTTGGCACTCTCACAAAAAGACATATTCTCATAGATGGTTTGGCCAAATGCACAAAAGATGATGTGCAAGGCTTTGCAATTAAGCTCCATCTTCTTGCAATCTTCGACACTCCAATCCGCCTTGCTTCCTTGTGGCACGAATGGACCATCTTCTACTATGTCCCAAAGTTTGTAGTCCCTAGACTTTATAAAGAACTTCATTCTCGTCTTCCAATGGGTATAGTGGGTTTCGTCGAAGAAGGGCAGTTTATCGATGGATTGCACCATTGAGCCGGTTGAGTGAAATGATGATCGAGCTTGCCGAAACTTCTCAATAGGATGTTAATCCTCTTCGATTGAGCCAAGCTCTAATACCAATTGTTGGGGTGTTCGGTGCTCGATTCCTTCAACCGTTCTTGCTCGCCAAGTGGTGGAGAAGTGGGATTTTGGGTGTAAGAGGAGTGGAAGCTAAAAAAATTAAGGACACAATGATTTATAGTGGTTCAACCTTCTAACCAAGGTCTACATCCACTACCTTAGCTTCCCACTAAGGATTTCCAATCAATCTACTATTGATTCGTCCCCTTTTCTAGGCTTAGAAGGAAACCCTTACAAACCGGTCAAGCTTTCTACCCAAAGCCTTGATCAAACCCTCTTTACAAAGAGAAAGAAATAAGCAAACACAAACTCCTCTAATAGGTATTTGTTTGCACAATTAAGCTCTCACCCAATCCTAAAACACTTGAGTAAATATGACAATTTTGGCTCACTAGTGTTTGTCTATACAATAATTTGACAATTAGACTCTAAGACAAAATTCTTGATCATAGTGTTGTTGACAATTGAAGCATTAAACATTACTAGATGCTCGGAGGTCCCTTTTATACTTCTTAATGAGTTTGTAGCCATTACTAGCCGTTGGGGTTGATTGGAGCCGTTCGAGACTTAATTTCCCACCATAAATGCAGTTTTGCAGCTCCCCGTTTCGAAACGCTCGAACCCGTTTCGAAACACTCTTCAAATAGAAAGAGTCGTTGTAGTCTGATGCAGCACCCGTATTGAAACACCCTTGGTCGTATCGGAACGCCCGTACCGAAACGTTTATCACCGTATTGAAACACTCTACATTTAAATGTTAGTTGGGAAATAGTCGTCGGGGGGTTTATGACCATTGAGGTCAATGCCACGTAGGCGTATCGAAACGCTAGGCAAAAATCTCATTCAGTAAGACATGTTTCGAAACACTTTGAAACTGTAAAGACCCGTATCGAAACACCTAGGGGTGTTTCAAAACACCTGGATGGTTTTGTTGAATTTGGCTTTGAAATCATGTAAAAACCTTTTAAAACATCCCCTAAACATAGTTTCAAGTTGTTTGGACTTTAGAAATGGTTTTGAATTCTTTTTAACTTTGTCGAAAACATTTTTCAATTATTATATCAAAACATTAGTTCTACAGATTTAGTTAGCCAAGTGGTGGAGAAGTTGGATTTTTGAGTGATTGAGGTGTGGAAGCTAAAAGATAAATGAAACAATGAATTTATAGTGGTTCGACCTTCTAACAAGCACTTACATCCACTACCTTAGCTTCCCACTAAGGATTTCACAACCAATTCACTAATTGATTCGTCCCCTTTTCTAGGCTTAGGAGGAAAACCTTACACACCCAAAGCTTTCTAGACCAAAGCTTGAGTAAACACTCTTTATGAGAGAAATAAAAAAAGCAAACCAAAAGTCCCTCTAATTTGTATTTGTTTGCACTCTTTAACCTTTCACCCAAACCTAAACACTTGAGCAAATTTGACAATTTTGGCTCACAAGTGTTGTTTATACAAGAATGGACAATTTAGCTCTAAGACAAATTTCTCATCATAATGTTGTTGATAATTGAAGCATTCGTCTTCCCTTGATGCTTGGAGGTCCCTTTTATACTCCTAATGGAGTTTGTAGCCGTTGAGGACCGTTGGGATTGAATTGGAGCCGTTGGAGACTTTATTTCCCACCATAAATGCAGTTCTGGTGATGTCTGTTTTGATACACGGGTAGCTGTATTGAAATGCCCTTCTTCAAAACTAGCCGTTGTAGTCTGATGTAGTGTGCCGTATCGAAACACTTTGGACAGTATCAGAACGCCCGTATCGAAAGGTATAGTGTCGTATCGAAACACTTTGGACCGTATCGAAACGCCCGTATCGAAACGTATAGTGTCGTATCGAAACAGCCTACAATTCAAAAGACCGTTGGGAAATAGCCGTTGTGGGTTTTGACCGTTGTGATGTATGCCACGTAACCGTATCGAAACACCAAATGGTGTATCGAAAAAGGTAAGCCTTGTATCAAAACGAGTTTTGGCAGTTTCAAAACTTATCGATACATATTGTGTCTGTATCGAAACAGGTACATTATAAGCACTAGTTTGGCTACTTAAAAACATTTCAAACATTGCCAAAACCTTTTGAAAACACCTCAAACTTATTTTCAAGTTGTTTTTTTTACTTATAGAGTATTTTAATTTCTTTTCAATTAAGTCCAAAACATTTTTTAATTATTATATCAAAACATATATTTCTACAATTTTGTTTCCACAAGTGCACTAATTTTAGGGGTTAGGGATATAGTTTAAGGTTGATAATTTATGGTTTTAAGTTTAGGGGTTTAGAATTTAGGGTTATGATTTAGAGTCTAAAGGTTAGGGTTCAGTTTTTAGGGTAATATGTTAGGAATTTATGTTTTTACCTATAACCCCTAAATTTTAACCCTAAACTCTAAATTCAAACCACAGTCCCCAAATTCTAAGCACATAAATCTAAACCCCTAAATTATGAACCCTAACTGAATCTCTAACTTATAAAAGGGCACTTGTGAAAACAAAATATTTCCAGCCAGTGCATGGTATAATTACCATTGTTTTATTTATGATACATTTACTCTTATCAATAATTTATTATTCCATTTATTATTTGGGTAATGTACCCAAATGGTCACTAAACTCTACTCGAAAAAACAAAATGGTAACCAAACATTCAAAAGTTACAGAATGATAATTAAACTTTTTTGTTTTGTTACAAAATGGTAATTGTGATTCTCCGTTAAAGAGGTGACATGGCTGTTAAATTTTTTTTGTATAATAGCACATTTAGTCCTCTATAGTTACATATTCAAACAGTTTAGTCATAATACGAAGAAATTCAATAAATTTAACCTTCAATTTTTACACATTGTTATAATTTAGTCTAATTCTAAAAAAATATCCCTTGATATTTCAAAATCACTTCAATTTAGTCCATATTCATCCCTTCATCTTTCTATTATCTCTCCTACCTTTTCAATTTTTCTCCGTTTATTTCTCTGGTAAATCGACATGAAAATGACTGATATAATAAAACCATTCTATTCTATCCCGCTCATTCGAACTATTTGTCAGCTCTCATGTTCGTAAGCTTAAGCTTTGGAAGATCCCACGCAGCACATGCTAAAAGCTAGCCAAGCTAATTTAAACAAAATAATAAACACACAGCTTTAGATTAAGGCCATAAAAGAACATAATAGTAATGATCTAGTCAGCTGCAATTTCAGTTTGATAAACATTACGCTAGGAGTTTATATCCTAAACTAACGGCATGGTGGGAACATTAAAAATAGTATACACAAAAGCTATCAATAATACTGCATAATTAGATCATCATAATTGCACAAAAGTATGCAGTTCCTCAACGTAGGTTAAGCATTGAACATAAACCCTAATTGATCTAAAGCAATAATAGAGTGAAAACTCATTTCATTTCATCAAACTTAGCTGCTTTACACTTGATAATACAAGGTATATATATAGTGAGTATCGAGTGAGCTAGGGTGCAGCAAGGCAGCTGCTGCAGCTGAAGATTGCTCATCTTGTAACTGCATGGGAGGCAGTTGTGCAGCTAGGTTTACAGCTGTGTACAGCTGAATTTGTTGGTGAAGTTGTAACAGAATTCTTGCTGGATGATTGTTCCTCTAATATTTCCCATGCTTCTTCAATTTCGGAGAAGTTTCGAACATATAACTGTGAGCGAATGAGCTGAAATTGAGCAAGAGAGATGGGCTTTGTAAGAGCATCGGCCACTTGACTTGAGGCGGGAACATAACGAACCTGCAGTTGCTGAGAAGAGACCTTTTCTCGAACAAAGAATAAATCGAGGTCCACATGTTTGGTTTTGGCATGCATAACAGGGTTTGCTGCCATGGCCACGACACTTGTGTTGTCCCTCCAGATAATTGGAGTAGAATCAATGGAGATGTGCATGTCATGAAGAACTGCTTGAAGCCGGAGAACATCAGAGGCAGCGTTGGCTATGCTGCGAAATTCAGATTCAGCAGTGGATCTGGAGACAGCTCGTTGTTTGCGGGAACACCAGGTTATTAAATGCATGCCAAGGTAGGAGTAGTGGCCAGAGATGGAACGACGGTCGTCAGGGTCACTTCCCCTGTCAACATCGGAGAAGGAATGCAGTTCGAGAAGCGATGTTTGATGTGGAGAGAAGTAGAGACCAAAATCAAGAGTGCCCTTGAGATACCTGAGGATCCGTTTCACTGCTATCCAATGAAGATCAGTGGGCTGATGCATAAATTGTGCTACTTTGTTGACAGAGACAGCAATGTCTGGCCTTGTATGGCAGACGTATTAGAGAGAGCCTACAACACGTCGATACTCATGTGGGTCATGCAGAGGAGTGCCATCATCTTTGCGTAGTTTGGGAGAAATTACCATAGGAGAGCTGGCTGCATTGACATCACGCAGATTTGTTGTAACAAGGAGTTCAGTGATGAACTTTCTTTGGGACAGGAACAAGCTACCATGTAGATGTTGAACTTCGATTCCCAGGAAAAAGCTGAGTGAGTCAAGGTCTTTGAGGGAAAATTTCTGATCCAGCATATGTATCACATGTTGCACATGTGCTGGAGAACTCCCTGTAAGCAGTATATCATCAACATAAATCACCATGTAAGTGTTCTTACCATCTTTGTGAAAGACAAGTTTTTCAAGGAAGATTTAAAACCAAGTTTTTCAAGGAAGGCCCTGAGTTTCTCAAACCAGTTACGAGGGGCCTGTTTGAGGCCATAGAGAGCCTTTCGAAGCTTGCATACAAGCAAAGTTCCATCAGTAGCATGTTGAACAAACCCTGCTGGTTGTTCCATGTAGACATCCTCAAGTAAATCACCCTTGAGGAATGCGTTATTCACATCCACTTGGTGAATAAACCAACCATTAGTGACAGCAATAGATAGGATAAGATTCACAGTGAAGAATTTCACAACTGGACTGAATGTTTCGCGAAAGTCTGTACCAGCAAATTGAGAGTAGCCCTTGGCTACGAGACGAGCTTTTAGTCTATCAACAGTGCCATCAGCATAGCGTTTAACTTTGAAAAGCCATTTACACCCAATGGCTCTTCGATTGGGAGGGAGAGGCACAAGCTGCCAGGTGTTATTATCAATAAGTGCAGTGTACTCAGCATTAACAGCCTTGCACCATTCAGTATCATGAAGAGCATCATGCACATTGAAAGGAACTTCATCAAACTGAGTATGATATGCCGTGGGACTGAAGATTCCTGCTTTTCCACGAGTAACCATAGAGTGAACATTAGTAGGGGTTGCAGCTCGAGGTACAGGAGGCACATCAGAAGTGTTTTGAGCAACATCACAACCGAGAGGAGGAGATTTGGAGTCCAAGGGTGGGTTTGAAGGACCAGATGGTGCTGAATTTGTTGGACCAGGAGGTGAGGTGCTCATGGGGGAATTGGGCTCAATAGGATCCAAGGTTGTAGGGGTAGTAGGAATAGGTGAAGTGGATGGTAAAGGATCACTTGGGACACTGTCAATTATAGGTGTGTTGAGAGGAAGAGGACATGAATTATGGGAGACTGAGGATGAGTCTGGAACATGAAGAGGAGAGGATAAAGGGGATAAGGTGGGGGAGGAGGGAACAATACATAGTTTGGTGTAGGGAAAGATGGATTCATTAAAACGAACATGGCGAGAGGTATATATTCTGCCAGTAGGAGGATCAAGGCAAAGGTAGCCATGATGTCGAGTTGTGTAGCCAAGAAAGACACATGGTTTGGATCGATAGGCTAGCTTGTGAGTGTTGTAGGGTCGAAGGTGTGGGTAACAAAGGCAGCCAAATACCTTAAGGAAGTTGTAGTCAGGAAGCTTATAGAATAAAAGTTGGTGAGGAGATGTGTTATTTAGAGTTTTGGATGGAAGACGATTGATAATGAAGGTAGCACTGACAACAGCATAAGACCAGTAGGTGAAGGGAAGGTCAGCTTGGGTAAGGAGGGGGAGAGTTGTGTCCAGGATGTGCCTGTGTTTACGCTCGATGACCCCATTATGTTGGGATGTATGTGGACAAGTGACACGTAACTGAATCCCAAGACGAGATAATTGTTGCTCAAGAAATTTAAATTCTCCACCCCCATCGACTTGAACAGCTAACAACTTGGAATCAAATTGTGTTTCAATTAACGAGTAAAGTAGCTGAAAAGCAGTACATGCATCGGATTTGTTTTTCAATAAGTAAATCCAAGTGTGTCGAGAGTGCAAGTCAACACAGGACATGTAGTATCTATAGCCAGCAGATGAAACGGATGTTGGTCCCCAAATATCTAACTCAATAAGCTGAAAAGGTTTGGTGTAGACAGTGGATGATGCTGAAAATGGTAGATTGTGGCTCTTCCCAAGTTGACATGCATGACACGGATGATTGTTGTCCTCACGAACTGACTTTCCAAGAACAGTACTCACAACTGATGAAGAGGGGTGCCCAAGACGATTGTGCCACAGCAAAAATTCAGAAGAAGAAACAGTGCAGGAATAAGCAAAAGGTTGAACTGAAGGAGTAGTAGGCAGCTCGTATAAGCCATTATTCTGAGAACCTCGTAATAACTCTTCACCTGTCTGAGAATCCTTAATACAGCAATAAGAGGAGTGAAATTTGAAGAAAACATGATTGTCATGAGTGAATTTAGATATAGACATCAGGTTACGAGTGATGTGAGGAACGTGCATAAGTTGATCAAGTAGCAGTGTATGTGACTGAGATTGAATAGTAGAATGGCCAAAGTGAGAAATAAGGAGAGAAGAGCCATCACCAATATGTATCTTACCCTTTCTAGTGTACCGATGACCACCATGTAGTTGAGAAACATCCTTAGTAACATGGTGCGTAGCACCAGAATCAGGGAACCATACTATGGAGGGACCAACCAAAGTGTTGACCTGAGGAGACTCATTAGGGGAGGAAGCAGGAGGATCCGATGAAACAAATGGATCATAAGCACCTTCAGGAGCATCACTAGTGCAGCAATAGGCATGAGTCTCAGCTGAGGTCTTTGGAGAGCTTTGATAGCCTTGGTCAAAGTTGTGCCAACAGCGGTCCGCAAGATGACCAAGTTTGCCACAGATTTGGCATTGAAGTCGAGTGCGACCCTTGAAACGTCCACCTGGACCAGAACGTCCACCACGCGTACCACGATTAGGAGTATAAGCACCTCGAGGAGAAGAGCCAGAAGAGTCAGAATTTAATGTTGTGTTGTGCACCCCAACAGAAAGGTGCATGGGATCCTCAAGTCGTGTCTCAGCATCAGTGAGCAATGATACATCACTGTCAAATGAGTAAGGACCTTTGCTGGCTGTAATGACAGCAACAACGGACTCAAAGTTAGAGGGAAGGCCATTCAGGATTGTAGCAACTTGTTCCATTTCGGATATGGGACTTCCACAGATCGCAAGGAGGTCACAAATCTCCTTAACCTGGGCAGTATAGTCACTTATCGAAAGAGAGCCTTTCTTGAGAGATCGAAGGCGACAATGTAAGTGCATAACACGAGTAGTAGATAAATTGGAATATCTAAGAACAACAGTCTTCCATATAGAAGCAGAAGTTTCAGATCCAATGATATGAGGAAGGATCGACTTACTGATGGTGGATAGCAACCACGAAGCAAGCGAGCTGTCTTGCTTGAAGAACTTCTGATATGTAGGGTTGGGGATCTTGGTGCCATCTGGCTCTGTTAAAAACTTGACCGGCGGTGTGTAATCGGAATCGAGATAATGCTCCAGACCCTGCCCACGGACCATGAGAAGAACCTGTTGTCGCCAGAGGAGGAAGTTAGTGTCATCTAAGCAGACACTAATCTGTTTGTTGAAAAACCCCTGACACGAGGAATCATCCATGGAGGTGGATGTGGGAACAGATGAGGTAGTATCAGCAGGCATGACGACACGATAATGACCAAAGAACCAGAATTCAGAAAGAAGAAACGGAAGCAAAAGGTGCCAAGATCGAAATGGCGAAGGATACCATGTTAAGCACATCTGGCGGTTGTCAATGGAAAATGCAACGGAAAGCACATCTTTGGTGTGGCCAACCAAGCGGCGAGCGGAGGTTCCGGCGGTTAAATCCCAGAGACGAGGCTCACCGTCCCAGGAATCAAAGAGAGCAAATTGGGAATCCGAAGAGAGGACGACATCTTGGACGAAATGAGAGTGGCCGGTGAGACGACGATGGGGGACACCGTAGGTCTTATCTTCCTTGGTTAAGTGCCAAAGGATGATGGATCTGTCGCGTGAGGAAGTGACAATCATGTCGAAGTTGTCGATTGGAGCGGCGATGGCAGTGACCATATCGGTGTGAGCTTTCATGGTGCCGCGGAGAGCCAATCCCTCAGAGATTGCCATTTTCATCGGCGTTGAAAAGAAGCGAGCAACAACGACAGATTTGAGGAGCATCGGTAGAGCGGATCAAAAGGCCTCAGGATATTCAATGGCGAATGATACCATGTGAGAATGGCGACATCGATGCCGGAGATGTTACTGACGGTGGTGGTTTGAGAGTGAGGTAGATGAACGGTGGTTAGGGATTTAGGACATTAGAAACTTAGAGAAAAACTTTGGAAATATTATTGAGAATGACTGAGAATTCTGCTTTTCAGCCCATTACATTATATAGAATTTAAAGCCCAACATCTAACAACCTAATAACAAACTTAAACCAACTCATAACAACTAATAACAGCTAATCTTTTACAAGCATGCATATTAAACAAAACTTGTGTTTTAGTGCGAGTCGGGAATCGTTGCATGTTTGCAAGAAATTCCAAGTTTCTTGAGCTTAAGAGTGTGAGTGACGAGCAGTTTCTGAAAGTCACCAATTTCGGATTCCAGCTTTGCTACATGAGTTTCAACCCCATTCAGAAATTCTGGTATTCCAGCTTAATGACAAATAGTTCGAAAGAGCGGGGTAGAATAGAATGGTTTTATAATATCAATTATTTTTCATGTCGGTTTACAAGAGAAATAAATGGAGAAAAAGATGAAAAGGTAATAGAGATAATGGAAAGATGAAGGGGTGAAGAGGGAATAATTTAAGTTATTTTGAAATCAAGGGTTATTTTTTTTTAGAATTAGGATTAAATTATAACGATGTGTAAAAATTGAGGGTTAAATTTATTGAATTTCTTCGAATTATTACTAAATTGATTGAATGTGTAACTATGGAGAACTAAATGTGCTATTATACAAAAAAATTACAGTCATGTCACCTTTTTTAACGGAAGTTAACATCATAGTTATCATTTTGTAACAAAACATAAAGTTTAATTATCATTCTGTAATTTTTGAAAGTTTTGTTACCATTTTATTTTTTCGGGTATAGCTTAGTGACCATTTGCGTAATTTACTTTTTTGAACAATTTCTAAATAATAAATTTTAATTAGTTAAAAATTATATTTTTTATATAATCTTTAATTTATAATAAAAATTATTGGTTCATGTTTTAAAATGAATAATATTTGTTTTATAATCAAAACACATTATATTCTATTATAAACATATATTTAAATATAAAATATGTAATTTTATTTTTTTAAATACCACGAATAATACTTGTTTTCTCTTTTTATTCTTTTAACTATACATCATGTAAATACGTATTGAATATTTTATACTTAATTCTAATTCAATTTTATATATTAACTTTGAGACAAATCATTTTCCCATCTCATTTATATATTTTAATCAATTTCTTTCTTGATTAATGCAAGCTCATATGATTGAATTGTTGACTCGAATATTAAGTAAAATATTCGACTCGACTATGAATTCTCTCGTACACGTGTTACTAAGGAAAGAGAGAATTGAACTATAATTTGTTAAGAACACTACAACAAATAAGGGTGAGCAAAGCTCGACTCGACTCGAAAAAACTGAATAATTCAACTCGAGGCAAAAATACTCGACTCGTCTTGACTCGACTCGAAATTTCATAAACTCGACTCGACTCGACAAAATTTCAAATAAAGTTTGAGTTGTAAAATGAAAATTCGAATAACTCGAAATTTTTAATAATTAGTGTATTTATTTTTAAGTTTGAGACGAGCCTCTCAATATTTTATTATACATATATACTGATATATAAAAATATGAAGAAATAATATCACATATGAAAAAATATGAGGAAATATATATGTGCATATCTTATATGATTAGAGAAAGTCGTTTAAATTAGAATCAAACCGTACTATAATATGATAAATAATTACAATTAAATTTTTATAGGAACTCGAAAATTCGACTCGAATTTCTTAAACTCGACTCGAATCGAAAAAAATTCAAATAAAGTTTGAGTTGTAAAATATGACTCGTCAACTCGAACAACTTAAAATTTTTTAACTCGACTTGACTTGACTAGATCGAACGCTCAACCCTAACAACAAACCGAATTGGTATTAGAGATTATGCAAATTATGTACAGAGAAACTTTTTGATGATACAAACATAATACTAGTTTTGGTTTTGAGTATCATCCTATTTGTCTATTAATATAAGGGTAGGATTAGTTTTTAGAGTTTAGATGTTATGGTTTAAGGCTAAAGTTTAAATTCATTTTTGTTTTCTCCATTTGATACTAAGATTCTACCGCGCTTGTTTCATGATTGAAAAACAATTAAATTAAAAAAAATTATATAATAAAGTAACTTATTCTAAATATATTATTTTCAATCACAATTTATTTATTAGTGAAATATTAAATTACTATTAGAACTTTATAAATGTATATTTTTTTTTATATTTTTTATATTTATGTACTTTCTCATTTGAATTGGTGTTGCTAAGTTAAATAACACCAAAATTAATTGAAAACTTAAAATAAGAATTTCATCACACATTTCGTGAGTGAATTTTTAAAATGGTAAAAAAATATTAAAACAGTTATATTATAAAAATAATTAATTAAAATTTTAAAAATATTCATTAGATTTTAAAGTATATACATTTTAATAATTTCCATCTGAGTTTTTACTTGAGTTGAGACATGACACCAAATTCAATTAGAATTTTAATTAGTAATACAGTTACAATAACATGATAAGCAAGTTTAGTTAAATTTTTATATAGAGCCTAAACTACGTTGAATCCTCTCAAACCCCTAAATTTCTAAATTAGATCAAACCATTAAATTTGATGATAAAATGCATTTAAGCAAGCTTGAACTTGTATTATCCTAAAAGTTGCGACAATTAGGGGTGTTTAAATTTAGGTACCCGGATATTCGGGTAGTTGTTTGACTGGCCCGTGTCTCGGCCTAAAAAGTTTAATTTAGGCACTTATTTGATGGTTAAGACTTAAATTAAATTTAAATATGTTTAGTAAAATAGTTTATATTTAAGCTAGCTAGGTATATCTTCTTTGAAAAACAAAGTGTGATTAAATAAATAATATATACGCAAGACTTTTAGCATTCCAATTAGGTTGCTTTCTTTAGTTTTAATGGATTCGTTTTAGGTGAGGTGATGTTTGGTGGGGGAAATGATGGATGTGGAGGGGTTAATGCTATGTTCCATTCAATGCGGAGATGTCCCGAATATTATTATTCTTGCGTGGATTTGACACCGCTTTATTCTTTGCTGAGATGGATGGAGCCTGGAGGAATCATATGGCTTTTCGGGTCCAATTCCACCATTGATTTGTTAAAGACGAACGGCTGGGATGCAATACTTGGCCTATAAAAGGGGCCTCATCAGCTCATTCCATGCTCAAGCTGAGCCTTTTTGAAAACATGTATGGTGTGCCCAGCAGCTGACATGCGACCCTTTTTCACTCTCTTTCTAAAGGCTTCTGACTGCTCAATAAGATTACAGTTCGAAGCCTTTGGTGGAGAGTGGAGAAAAGTTGTCATGATTTTATCCACCTGCAGCTACAAATATACAGGTTTTATGTCTTGGAAGCCTTCATATTTTGCTAATTATTGTTTACATACTAACACACCTCTTTTGTTCTCATAAGTTTTACACTTTAAAAGTAATTCTATTCGAGTCCAATAATATTTAGGTTAAACGCTCGCAACATTTAATATTTAAACTTGATTCAAAGAAGTCTACTACCGTTGATCTCTTTGTTGCCTTTCGATATTGATAATTATTTCTCTGTCATTAGTAATTAGATGTTGATTTAACTAAGAAAGATGTTAAACTTTTTTAAGAAAAAAATTTAAAAACTAGAATCCTGATATTGTAAATAAAACAAATTAGGTTCAAAGGCTTATCTCATATGAACATATGCAACATCAAATCTAAATTAACATGCGAATTAAATATTAATAGTTAAATTCTTGTTATGTTTGTGGCCACAATAACAGTTGTTGTGCATCTTATTGAAATGATTAATTTGTTTAATTTTTCAATTAAAAAAAAATTCTGGCCTGTTTTTTAAAAATATTTAATAAGATAATAAAAAGTTAAATTACACATGATACCACTAAATTTTAAATGATATATTATTTATACTATCAACCTTTCAATTTCATCAATTTTAACATTAAACTGTTATTTTTTAATAATAAAGAAAAGGAGCCCTTATCTAATAGGAACTCAATACCATCAGGGGTATACTATAAAGGTTCAAAGTTTAATTTTTAACATTAAACTATTATTTTAGGTTTAATTTAACATTGTCGTTTTGATTCAACTGTTTTAATGCTTAAAATATGTTACAACAACGTTGTTTTGATAAATGAAAATTAATAAAAATAAATACACTTAAACCAAGAACTTTGTAACCATCAAGTCAACTTGTGTTTTAATAGTGTATTTTTATTCAAGCACCCCATGGATTTATAAAGGCTAGCAGCAACCCATGGATTTCTTCGTGCCAAAATATCTAGTGCCCATCGACGTGTAGTGTTTACCAACTCATGAGATGAAATTACAGCACCGAGCCATAAATATTTTATGTTCTAAATATATTACTTTATAAATAATATTTTAGATTCGTAGCATAAATTATAAATAATATTTATTAAATTATTAAATTCTATCATAAATTAAATAAAATCCAAATGAAGGTAATATTCATATTATTTGTGTTAAAATCTCAACTAAAACATAAGTTGACTTGGTTGTTAAGTTCATGCTTTTTGTTTACGAAGGTCATGTCTGAACATCTATAAGTGCATTTGTTTTCAATAATTTCTATCCATTAAAATGATGTTGTTTTAGTTAATTTTGGGCATCAAAAACAAACTAACCACCTCGTTTAGTTCGGCATTTATATCAATGACCGCCAGTCACGTCATCGCTTCGTTAAAAAATTAACGACAAAGTAACAACATTGAAGCTAAAACAATAGTTTAATGTTAAAATTGATGCAATTAAAATCATGGTGATGCAAACGATACAACACTTAAAGTTTGATGGCATCTGATGTAGTTTACTCGTTATATTAATTGTAGCATATGATTAGATTTCAATTTTTTCTTATTAAATTGAATAAAATAATTTTGTATTAGAATTGATTCATATATATATTTAATTTAGGTTCATTTTTAAAATAGACGTTTTACTTTTATATTGATAAAAGAGTTAAAATACTATTTTTAATTACAAAATTAATGATTCAAGTACGTAAAATATCCAGTTTGGAGGACAAAGGTTGTTGAAAATCAAGTATGTTTGAAGTGCAGTAGGAACCCAAAGAAACAAAATTAGAGCACAATGAAGTCTCCACCGACGATCCTGAAGCAATGAATTGATTCCTTCTAATTAGCTCTAAAGACCCTTCCTTATGGTACCATCATTGCTGCCATAAACCTTAGAAATGACAACAGCCTTCCAATTAACAGTTCCTTGGATGGAAATGGCATCCAAGACTGAAAAAGATAAGTGCTTCTTCCATAAGAACCAGATCTTGCCATTCTCAATATGATTATAGTTAAAATAGTAGTGCCAAGCGTCAACATAATTCTTGATTATATCTGCAAAATTACAGTGTTTAATTCGAGTTTCAACAAGACAAAGCACATCAACATCAAGTTTAGCTAATCTACTCATAACCCTTTTCTGTTTATACCTGGAGTAACAAGCAGGAAGCTTGATCGTGTATTAGTCAATGCTCCATGATTTCATTCTTTTCCCCATTTCTATGTCGAGTTTCTTAGTGGTTTTCAAAGGAGGCACCTATCAATCGACCAAAGTCTTTCAAATTCTTCTCTCTTTGGACCACTCATCCTTCTTATCTCCATGTGTTTCTGGTTTTCAATAAATTAAAGAGGTTAAAGTCATGTTTACGAGAACTCAATATTAAACATTTTGGCGACATCTTAAAAGAAATCAGTTACAGCAACAACAACTACTCAATCTCACTGTCCCCTCTCCACAGGGTCTTTTTCAGAGGCAGAGCATCAATTTTACAAATACAAAGCCAGAGTCCACTGGTTGCAACAGAGAGATAAATGCACTAAATTCTTTCATCACAATGTGGCCTTAAAACAGAAAAAGAATACTATCAGGTTACTCATCGACAATGATGGAAATCGGCTTGAAAGTTTTGAGGAGATGTCTACTGAAATTATCGATTTTGAGCCTGCATCAGTACCTCCCAGTTTTCAATCTCCTTCGATGAGAGTGTAATGCCCCGGTTTTGAGCCTAGGTGTTTTAGACATCGGTTTGGGTTAGTCGAACCTAGAATTAGAGATCTGAGCCTTTAGAAGCGGTTCAGAGAAAACGTAGTCCGGGATGGGATACAATTATGAGAAAAATTGATAAATTTTTTTAAAAATATATATTGAAGGTTGGTAAAATCAATTTCAGAAAACGAGTCTTGAAAAGTCTAGATTTCAGAAAGTGACCATTTTGTAAAAAGTGAAAAATTGGGCTTAAAGGACTAAATTAAAAAGAAGACAAGAATTAGAATCTTTAGGGAGCTTACACGTGTTTAAAAGCCTTTTCTCTTAATTTGACCAATTTTAAAATGATGTTATTAAAAAGGAATTAAAAGAAAAAGTTTTTAATTAAAAGGGATTTATGAGATCAAATTTTTTTTAAGTAACCTTCATTTCCTCCCTTTCTAAACAGCCAAACACTTTCTTTTCTCTCAAAGATCTCAATTCATATCACTCTTTTTCTCTTTCTTTTGATATCCTAAAAGTAATCTATCAATTTAATCAATGGAGCTTTGAAGTTTCTTGCAAAATCTTTGTCAATTGAGGGAAAAAGTTAAGATTGGAGGTAAGAGCTGATCAACCCTCTAATCAAGGTTCTTTAATGAAATTCTCAAGTCTTGTGCTTCCTAAATATTGTTATTAACTAAGTTTTATGATTTGATTAATGAAAAATTGGTTAAAATGGCTTGGTTGATGATTTTCCAAGATTTTCATTTGGGCACTGTTTTGATTGATTTGAGAATGATTTTAAACTTGATTTGGATGTTAAATGATGTTAAAGTAAAGACTTAATCATAATAATCTTAATTATGTTGGATCTCTAATAGTTTAGGTTGTTAGTTAAGGTTTTTGGCTTGGAAATGCGAATATGGTGTTGCTGGGAGTTATTAGATGTTACTAGGCTGTTTTTGATTGTTGATTGATGGTTAAAAGTGTTGAGTGGATCAATGACACAATATAAGCCAAGAGGGGGTGAATTGTATTTTTAGAACTTTGGTGGTGGAATGAAAAAATAAAAATGATAGACAAGAGGATTTAGAGTGGTTCAAGTTCCAATCGAACTCTACATCTACTACCTTAGCTTCACTAAGGATTTTCCAACAATCCACTAATTGTTCTTTCCCTTTTCTAGGCTAAGGAGGTAACCGTTACAATACCAGTCAAATTTTCTACCCAAAATTTGACCCAATTCTCACACAAAGAAATACAAAAAAGATGAAAGCTAAAACAAGTATCTCTCAATACAAAATGTTTCCCTATTACAAGCACTCAACCCAATTGAAAATATAAGAATGGAAATTACAAATTTCACAATTGGGGTTTGTAACACCCGTGTTTTGGGGTCGGGAGTTGAGTGTGTGAGTTGGGTTCGAGTCTCCAGATTCGATTTAATTTAATTAGACCTTGGTTTTAATTTAAATAAGACTAAAATCCTAGTAATGGCATTTTTGTAAATAAGTCAAAGTAAGGAAAAGATTAACTTTTTGAAACAAAAAGAAAAGAGTCATCTTCTCCCCCATTTTCAATCTCACGACCTAAAACCCAAAACCCTCCCAAATCACTGTTCCATCGAGGTGCTTCACCATTTCAAGTGATTTTCGCAGGGTAACTTCATTTTTGAATTCTCCTTTCCATCTCAATCATTTTCATGGTTTTAGATTTCAAAAAGCATCATCTTTTAGTTTTTCAAGTTTTCAAAGTTTGAAGAAATCATGAAACTTTAATTGGTTCTTGACTTGTTTTTGGTTTGTCTAGTTGAGTTTTGAGTTAACCTTACCTTAATACACCTTATATCTTGAAATGGAGGGATTTTGTCCAAAATCCCGAAATAGGTCATGGGGGCATTTTTGAAAGTGTCAAAACTTGAAATTTTGATGTGGTTTTGTGTTGGGTTGAAGGGTTGATGATTTAGGGTTGTTAGGAAAGTGTTTTAGAAGCCTTTAAAGGGAATTTGGGTGTTGGAAATGGTAGATTACAGCTATGTATAAAAGGGTGTACGAAAATGTGATTTTGGTGGTTAGCATGAGTTTGAAATTATGAGGTTTCGGCTTGTGATTGTGGGTTGAGATTGTGGCTGTGTTTGGCGATGTTTTGGTTGAGTAATACATTATCTTTTGATTGGTTAGAAGCAAGGGGAAACACCGGAGAAAGTTCGAGATCAATTCCGAATTTTGTGGAGGCTTGAGTGCCTTTGCTTGGTTTGCTTAAGGAAGGATGATGAGTGAAACCTTCAAACTTATTTAAATTGGTTCAAGTGTGTGGTTGAGGTTTTGGAATGTGCTTGGTAGGCCATTCCAAGGTATAGGTTAAGTTGGTAGCTTAACTTCTTGTATGTTTATAAGCTTTAAATGACTTTGCCTATTATGATCTTGTGGAGCATGAATTGTTTATGTATGAGTATACATTGATGTGTGTGATGATGGATATGTGATATGCATGATGATTGTCATGGTGTAGTTTAAAAAGTATGATTGGCACTAGTTAACTTACTGGGTATAAATGATCGATCGTTAGGATTAGTGTGCACACGATTGAGTCAAATTCGCGCGTGGCCTTGGTGGCGTAAAGCCAACAAGGAGGAGTACGGTGATGTAATATTCCACCGGAAATGTTTATATTATATGTGATGATGAGTGGAATCCCATGTGTAGGGCATGTGATGATGAGTGTAATCTCGTCCATGCAAGGTCCGATGATGAGTGAAATCCCACCGAGGTAATGTTGTTGTTGAGTACGTTGGTGGTGATAGCCCAACGGAAGTATCCGCATATCCGAGTAAACTAATGGTTGCCAATATACTAGTTCATGTGCTTATATTGCTTAGATAATTATTTTACCATGATGAGCTTAACATGAAGTAAGATGCCATGTAATTGTATTATTGAGTTGCTAGCTAGGTTGCTACATTGATGCTTAAGTATGCTTGAGTGTGATGTTAAGGATTATATGCTTGAACCCTGCATTGTCGTTGTTTTTGGTTTTAAAGCATCCTCACTAAGCTTCTAGCTTACGCTCTCGTTTTTGACAATGCAGATCATTAGCGTGGAGTTAGCAAGAAGCGAGGAATAGGCATTCCAAGCTTTTGTAGTTGCTCAAGTATGGTTTAGTCAATAAAGTAGTAGTTTAGCAATGGGGCTGCTATGTGTTTGTATGAGCGTTGTATGACTCATAAATGTTGAATGTTGTTTATGCTATGCTTTGGATTCGTAACCGTGTTATGTTTTGGTCAAATGCTTGAGATGTAAGGTTATGCCTTTGGATGATAAATGTTTGTATGTGCCTTTTTGGCTTTTAAGCTTTTTAAGTATGCCTTGAAATGCAAGATCCTTCTTTATATGAATGCCATGTTGTAAATGCTTCGTTGCTCACCTAAATTGTTCCATATGATAGTTCTTGGTTGTTGAGTGTTGTATGAATGGTTTTTTGTGGCTAGGAGAGTCGAGAATTGCATTTAGAGTTGAGTCTCGTATTGTTTTGCTGCAAATCGGAGTCTTGCAGTGCAAGGCATATCGGTACGCCTAAGGGCCGTATCGGTACGGTCCTACACCTTGGGACTCAGATTTGGCTTAGCGTACCGATACACGAGGGTGTATCGATAAGCCAAAACCTCACTGGAAATCCTAGTTTTAGACGAGATTTTGGCGTATCGGTACGGGCTCTAGGCGTATCGGTACAGTTTTGTATCATTGACCGCGAGATGTTGACCGAGGAGGGTGTATCGATACGCCCAAGGGCCGTATTGATACGGACTCCCTGAGTTGATTGGAGGCAGTTGACTTGGTCAAGGCGTATCGATACCCTTGTCTGGTGTATCGATACAGCCTGTTGTGTAAGTTTAAAATGAGCTATTTAAAGTGTTGTTTTGGATTGGTTGCTTTTATTTCGTGGTATTTCTGCTGTCGTGATCACATAGGAAATAAATATGCCTTTAGACAAGATATAATTAAAAGAAATTTTCTAGGGTTGCTAACCGAGGTGGGACCTTAACGGGTTTCACATCGGTTTTCCCCGTGTAGCCTACTCGTACCAGTCAGTCGACCAGACCGAGACGAGTGGGTTACATTTGTTGGTATCAGAGCTTGAGGTTATCGAGACCTCGGGCATGTAAGTGAGGTAAGTTTGAAGTGTTAAGTAATTGTTATGTCTCGGTGAATGTTTTGCCATGTATGCTTGTTGTTTGTTCGTTCGTATGGTGTTTGGAAGCATGATTGTTGTATCTGGGTATAGTGTCGAGTTCCCATTGCTACTATTACTTAATTTGAAAAAGTTTTGTAAAGGAAGATACTTGAGCACGATTGGACCCTTGCCTTTGCTAACTTAATCATTATATGTTTGTTTGTTGTAGTTGTTATCTTGCTAGCTGTGAAATGAGACCAAGAGGGAGGCCTAGGATGGTTCAACCGGAACCACGGTCAGCAGCTCCGGGAGTTGAGCAAGTTGTTGAGGCGCAAGCTCCTCCACCTCCTCCTCCTCGTCAAGAGGGAGGCGAGGCGATAGCCGAGGGCGTAGAACCTCAAGTTGGCCAAGGACCAGCCGGGATAGATTTAGCTCCTCTAGTTCAGGCGATAGCCGGGGCTTTTCAGGCTGCAGTGGCTGGGGGTCAGGCAGTGGCACAACCCCAAGGAGAGGGTACTGGTTTACCATTAGAGAGGCTCTGTAGTTTGGGAGGTGAAGAGTTCAGAGGGTTGGCACCCGAGAGGTCTGAGACTTGGTTTGAGAATATCGTCCGTATTTTGGCACATATGGGATGTACCGGCGAACGCAAGCTAGGGTGTGTTGTATCTCTGCTTCAGGGTGATGCCTACACTTGGTGGATCACCATCACTTCGGGTATGGCAGAGGCTGAGATCACTTGGGAGTTCTTCGAGTCAGCTTTCCATAAGAAATATTTGGGTCCCCGTTATCTCGATGAGAAGAATAGGGAATTTATTTCTTTGCTTCAGGGGAATATGACAGTGACGGACTATGAGATCCGATTTGTCAAGCTGAGTCAGTATGCATTTGAGCTTGTCCCTACTGAGGAAGAACGTTGTAACCATTTCCGCTATGGGTTGAGCGAAGAGATCAAGAGGTACACTTTAGCTGCTGACTACACAGATTTTGATGTCTTGGTCGCTAGGGCCAAGGACATAGAGCACAATTTGGGCTTGACCAAATGATCTAGTGGTTCTAGTTCCGGGAAGAGATCTAGCGACTTTGATAGAGGTGATGCCAAGAGGCATTGGGACAACAAGCATCACTATGACCATAGCGTGGTGGTGGTAACCACGGTAGGGGCCATCAGTGCCAGAGAGCTGGTGGGCGTTTGCCCGAGTGTGCTCGTTGCGGGAGGAATCACACCGGTGAGTGTTGGGGGAACTTTCACTCGTGTTGGAGCTGTGGAGCTAGGGATCATATTAGGCGTGATTGTCCACATCAGGTAGGGCATGCACCAGTTTAGGCTCAGGCTCCTACTAGAGCTAATGACTTCCAGAGAGGTCGTGGGCGCGGTAGAGGTAACTTCCAGCCGAGAAATGATGTCTAGAGGAACATAGCGCATGTAGTAGCTGTACAGCCATAGGGCGGAGGCCAGGCCAGAGTTTACGCTCAGCGTGAGGGTCAGCACGACACAGATGTGATTGCAGGTAACTTCTCGATACAGTCTTTGGGTTTGCTTTCTTTGATAGACTCCGGGTCTACACATTCATATATACTGAATGAGCATGCAAAGTTGTTGAAATTGCCTTGTGAGGTATTAGAGGTAGGAGTTAGTGTTACTAGTTCCTTCGGGGATACGGTAGTAGTTCGGAAGATGTACAGAATGTAACACCCTAATTTTGGGCTTAGAAGTTTAGGGTCTGAACCGGGCCGGTCTGAGAAACAGTTCAAATATAAAAGGGAGTTTTAAGGAAAGCCTAGTTAGGAATGCTTTAAAAATATAGAAAAATATCTAAAAATCCTTATTTAATATATAAAGGTGAATGGTGAAATCAATTTTACAAAATAGGGTTTGGAAATACTACATTTCGGTGTAGTGACCAAATCGCGATTTTTGCAAAGTTTAGTAGTGACTATTTTGTAAAGGATTGAAACTTTGAATCTTTAAGGAGCTAATTTAACAAAAAAAATTTCATCAGATTTTTCCTTAATTTGGGTGATTTAATTAATGATTTAATTAAATAAAAGAAAGGTGATAAACTACCTTTGACTTTCATAACCACTTTTCTCTAATTTTCTCTCATTTCATTTTCTCTCAAAATCCTATCAACCAAACACTTTTTCTCCAGCAAAATTCACTTTGATTTTTACTTCAATTGATGAGATTTCCATCACTCATTGATTCCTAATCAATCTTTCAACAAATCCACTTGATTTCTACATTGTATTTTCATGGAAACTTGCCCAAATCAAGGAGAAATCATCTTTTAGAGGTAAGATTGTTCTTCTCCTCTAAAAATTCAGTTCTTTACTGAAATTCCCAAGTTGCCAATCCTTTATTAAAGATTTATGAATGGTTTAAATGTTAGAAACAAGATTTTGGCTTAAAACTCAAGATTTTGGAAGGGATCTTGAAGATTTTCGTGGAAATTGGTTGGGCTCTATTTTGAGATGGTTTTCTAATATATTTTGGATGTTAAATGATGTTAGAAATGAGGTTTTATCAATCCAATCCCGAATAGGTTGTTTTTCCTAAGTTTTTGCTTGTGGAAATGGTGGTTTTTGGGGTGATTTTGGTGTTCTGTTATAGCTGGAGGTATAAGGACGAGATTAGGGTTGTTTTTTATGCTAATTGATGTTTAGAAATGTTTAGAAGTGATGGATCTTGGCTGGGTTAAGTTTTGGAAGAGTTTGGAGGTGTTTTCGGTTGTGTTTGGTAGCCGAAATGTTGTGTTTAAGAAGAGCAGCGGGTTTTGGGGTGTTGGCTGAAGATTTCAATGCATGATGATGCATTAATCCACTGCTTTTATGAGTCTAAAACAGGGGAGACATCTTCGGACACTTTTGGAGTTGATCCGAAAGCTTAATTGGTGTTTCGACAAGCAAGCGAAATGAAATTGGTGAGTGCGTATGGCTTTAGAAGTCCTTGAGGGACAAAGAACCATGGTTTGGGGATTTAGGAAAGGTTTGAAACACCTTCTTAAGTCTGGAAGTAAGTATTGGCTATATTGCTCTCTAGAATGTGGTGATTGCCCTTTAAATGCTTTTACATGCTCATGGTTTTAGATTGATAAATTCCTAATGTTTTTATGCATGAATTATAGCATGAGATGATGTTTGAAATGATTTCAATAAGTAACATTTTGCATAGTTGAGATTTGAGCTTATATGTTGAAGTGTAGCAAATGTTATGGTGTTGAAAAGGGATGAGAATGTTGAGTTTTAATGCATGAAAAACAATAGGTGAGATGTTGATTTGACATAATATATCGGCATAGATGTTGAGAAACTTACCGGATATAATTGATCGATCAATAGGATGAGAGTGCACTATAAACTAAAAATTCGTACGTGCTCTTTGGTTAAGCCAAAGGGAGATATTATGATGATGGGCATTCCATCGGGTAGGACTTGGGAAATACCCAAGCTTGGTGGCGATGAGAGATTCCGCCATGTGAGTACGGTGATGAGAGATTCCACCGGAAACTATGTTGCTAGACGAGTGAGTACGGTGATGAGAGATGCCACCGGAAGTGTCTAGTGAGATGTCCGCATATCTGAGTAATAAATACATGTGAAATGCCAATATAAAATATGTTATGGTTTTGATTCACATGTACCTTGATATAATGATTTATGCTATGAGAAATGCATATGTAGTTATTTATGAAATGCTTTAGAGTACAAGCATGATTTTGGCCTTGCCATTGGTCTTGCATTGGTTTTAATGCATGAGATAGAATGAAGGTACATGTGGTTTCAATAAGTTTTGCTTTGAAAGTTTTCCAAGCATGAGAAAGAGATGAGCATGTGGTTTAAAAGCTTTTAATGAAAGTGCTTTCAAATGTGCATTATTGTGTTGGTTTTCTTTAGAGCATGCCTCACTAAGCATTTGTGCTTACGTTCTCTCTTTTACCAATAATGCAGATAATTGAGGTGTTTTGGGGCATCAAGGAAGCTAAGTCCATCCAAGGAAATCCAAGCTCACATATGGTGAAGTTTTCATACACTTTAGTTTTGATAAATTGGCAATGGGAAACCAAATCTTGTATTTGGGAGATATGTTAAACTCCCTAAGGTTGTGACATGTTTGTTTTGGGCTTGTTGGATTGTAAATTGTTTTGATTGCTTGTTTTGAGGTTGGATTGCCTTTTTGTGTTTTGATATTAGGAAGCATGCCTCTAGACTAATGAGATTTCATGTTTGAGGTTATGATTGTGTTTGTATGTTCCAAATGGGCACCTTATATGTATGTTGACTTGTTGGTATGGTTAGGGAGTCATTGGGATGTGTTAGATTAAGTTTTCGAGTGAAAAACCAGTCCTTGCTACAGTTTGTGGGCATACCGTATCGAAACACCATCTATTGTTTCGAAACGGGGGCCTGTAATGGCCTTCGTGTTTCGAAACGGAGGAGGTTGTTTCGAAATGTTTTGGCTACTGGAATGCCATGTTACGGAACGAGTCTCGAAATGGGTGGGTGTCTCGATCCAGCGTTTCGATACGGCGGGAAGGTGTTTCGAAACAGGTGGCCGTTGGGCACAAATTTGAATTGTTCTGATGTTTGCATGTTTTACGTTTTAGTCATAATTGTTGAGTTTGCAATTGCTTGAGCTTGAGATGTCCAATTAAGATGAAATTTGACAGGAAAGCATGTAACATGACTAATTTCATATTGGTAATCTTAGAATCAATGAAGACCATCTAATTTACAGAAATTACAATTTGGTCCCTAAACTCGTATTAAGTGCAATTGAGTCCCTATATGTTATCCGATCGCTGTGTCTTTCTCAATCATATTTTATGAGTACTCACTTAAGGTTAACGTGTATCTAGACAAGATTAAAAAGAAAAAAAAGGGTCATGAATCAAGGTTGACTTTCGGGTTGACTTTGGTTTTCCCCGTGTAACCTTCGTAGTTTGGGTCAACCATCTAGGCCGGGCCAAGGGGGTTACATTTCGTGGTATCAGAGCTTGGTTTTTGAATAATTAGGGTTTGATAGGTGCATGATGTATGTGTAATTGCATGATGTGTCTTTTGGGTGAAAGAATATGGTGTGAATAATGATGTTTGGTTCAATTGTGATGTGTTGTGAAGCTATACTATGGTTGGAGTGTAATAAGGGATCCCATTGCCAAATCAAAACTAATGAAGAGAAATTGTTTTCGAAAATGAGCTTGAGTACTTGGATTACTTACCTTATTGTGCCTAATTATGTTTATTGCATTTTTGTTAGTGCATTGTTTTCCTATATAATGGGGCAACGTAGAGAGCTAAGAATCAATACTAGATCGACCGCTGCTAATGAGAATGAGGAGAATGCCGAGAATCTACCTCCTCCTCCCCCTGGTGGTGGACCACCCGGTGGTGGTGGTGCTGGAGCTGGTAATGATGGAGCTGGTGCTGAGGTTGTTGGACCCGAGGGTGTGCAGGGGCAAGCTGCTCCTGACATGACCATGTTGATTCAGGTATTGCTGGAGCTTTCCAGGCAGCAGTAGCTGGAGCTCATGGAGCCGCACATCAGGATGATGCCAATGTGAGGTTTCCCTTGGAACGTATTGGCAGTCTAGGAGGGACTGAGTTCAGGGGTTTATCTCCAGAAGGATCTGAGTCTTGGTTAGAGAGCACCAAGCGAATCTTGGGACAGATGAACTGCAACAATGTGCAGAAGCTGGGTTGTGTTGTATCACTACTGCATGGTGATGCTTATACGTGGTGGACGACCACTATCTCTGGAATGGAGGACAATGAGGTGACTTGGACGTTCTTCTTGAATGCGTTCAAGCAGAAGTATTTGGGTGTACGTTACCAAGACGAGAAGAAAATAGAGTTTATGTCTCTTATGCAAGGTTGCATGTTCGTAGCTGAGTATGAGATTCAATTTGTTCGCCTCAGTTAGTATGCACCTGAGCTAATCCCTAATGAACGGGAGAGGTGCGAACGATTTCGATATGGGTTGGTAACGGATGTGAAGACTTTTATGCTTGCGGCTGATTACTCAGATTTCAATGTCTTGGTCTCTAGAGCCAAGGACATTGAGTCAAATCTTGGTCTGACAAGTCGAGCGGGTGGATCTAGCTCTGGGAAGCGAGCGACTGAACGCGATTATGGTTGAGATCGCAACAAGAGGCATAAGGATAGGAGGCCACACTATGATGCTAGGCGTGGGGGTGGTAACCCTGGTAGAGGTCAGCAAGGACCTAATGCTGTTCTGAGGACTCCTGAGTGTAACCGTTGTGGTAGACGGCATGGTGGTTAGTGTTGGGGTAATCTTGGCACATGCTGGAATTGTGGGAACCGTGGACATTTGAAGAAAGATTGTCCTCAGCCTTTGAAGGAGGGACAGGCTCCGGTGAGAGCAGCTGAGCCACAGAGAGGCCGTGGGCGCGGTCGTGGTAATTTTTAGCGCAGAGATGATGGTGGCAGAAATGTAGCACATGTTGTGGCCGTTCAACCTGAGGGTGGTGGTCAGGCTCGAGTGTATACTCAACGTGAGTGAAGGAATGATACAGATGTGATCGCGGGTACTTTTACTTTGCAATCCTTGTAATTACTTTTTTTGATTGATTATGGATCTGCACACTCATACATATTGCGTGAACATGCTCAAATGCTTTGTTTACCTGTTGAGTCTTTGGATGTTGGTACGCGTGTGACTAGTTCCTTTGGTGAAACGGTTGTGACGCAAAAGTTGTATAGGAGATGTCCCTTGAAAGTGCAAAATCATGTCTTTCTTGTTGATCTCATGGAATTGTTATTCTATGGTTTTGATGTAATCCTTGGTATGGATTGGCTTGTTGAGCATCGAGCTGTAGTGGATTTTGAAAGCAAGCGAGTTTCGTTGAAACTCGCGGATGATTACGAAGTAGTGGTTGTGGGTGAGAATGTGAAGTTTCTTGCCAATGTGGTGTCTACATTGGAAGCAAGTCGAATGTTGATGCAAGGTTGCGAGGCTTACCTAGCCTTTGTGATGAATCCTAGTTTTAAGGAATTGCGTGTTCAAGATATAAGAACTGTACGTGAGTTCCCTCGAGTGTTTCCGGAGGAGTTACCTGGATTTCCACCTAGTCGAGAAGTGGAGTTTGGAATTGAGCTGTATGAAAACACAACTCTGGTGTCCATTGCTCCCTATCGCATGGCACCTAAGAAGCTAAAGGAGTTGAAGACACAACTTCAGGAGTTGCTTGATTGTGGCTTCATTCGGCCTAGTGTGTCCCCGTGGGTGCACCGGTCTTGTTTGTGAAGAAGAAGGATGGCACTATGAGAATGTGCATCGGTTATCAACAGCTGAACAAGTTGACTATCAAGAATAGGTATCCTTTGCAAAGGATTGATGATCTTTTTGATCAGTTTCGGGGAGCAGCTGTGTTTTCCAAGATTGACTTAAGGTCAGGATACTATTAGCTTAAGGTGAAAGATGTGGATGTGCCGAAAACAACCTTTAGAACGAGGTATGGGCATTATGAGTTCCTTGTAATGTCGTTTGGCTTGACGAATGCTCCTGCTGCTTTCATGGACATGATGAATAGAGTGTTCCATGAATACTTGGACAAGTTTGTTGTGGTGTTCATCGACGATATCCTTGTGTACTCTCGTACTGAGGAGGAGCATGAAGGTAACTTGACGATTGTCTTGCAAGCACTTCTAGAAAATCAGCTTTATGCTAAGCTGAGAAAGTGTGAGTTTTGGCTAAAGGAAGTTGTGTTCCTTGGTCATGTGGTTTCGGCGGAGGGGATTCGTGTTGATCCTCAGAAGATTGAGGCGGTGATGAATTGGAAGCCTCCTAAGTCCGTAGTTTCCTTGGGTTGGCAGGGTATTATCGGAGGTTTGTGGATGGATTTTTGAAGATTGCTGCTCCTTTGACAAAGTTGTTGCAAAAAGATGTTAAGTATGAGTGGACGGAAGCAAGACAACAAGCTTTTGAGAAGCTTAAGACAGATTTGACGCAAGCTCCTATCTTGGTTCAACCTGAATCAGGGAAAGAATTTGTGGTGTACAGTGACACATCCTACGTTGGTTTGGGGTGTGTGCTAATGCAAGAGGGTAAGGTGGTGGCTTATGCATCGCGACAGTTGAAGGTGCATGAGCGCAATTATCCTACGCATGATATTGAGTTAGCTGCAGTGGTTTTTGCTTTGAAGATTTGGAGACATTATCTGTATGGTGAGAAGTGTACTGTGTACACGGATCACAAGAGTTTAAAGTACTTGATGTCTCAAAAAGAGTTGAATCTTAGGCAACGACGTTGGGTATAGTTTCTTAAAGATTATGATTTAACGATTGAGTACCATCCAGGAAACACTAATGTTGTGGCGGATGCCTTGAGCAGGAAGGTGGTGGTAGAGTTAAGGGCTATGTTTGCTAACTTAAGCATTTCGTGAGATGGAGGTCTTGTGGCTGAGTTGCAAGTGAAACCATCCCTGGTTCAGTTGATAAAGGATAAACAATTATTGGATGATTCTTTGGTGCCACATCTTCAAGATATTGCTGAGGATAGACCATCAGATTTTTCTTTTAATGATGATGGAGTTTTATGTTTCAGAAGACGGATAGTAGTGCCGGATGATGTGGAGTTGAGGTGTACTATTCTGACCGAAGCTCATAGTAGTCCTTTTGCTATGCACCCAGGTAGTACAAAGATGTATCATAATCTAAAGGATGAGTACTATTGGGTGGGCTTGAAGAAAGATGTTGCGGAATATGTGAGTAAGTGTATGGTTTGTCAGCGGGTTAAAGTTGAGCATCAGTTTCCTTCAAGGTTGTTGCAACCGTTAAGAATTCCTGAATGGAAGTGGGAAAGAATCACCATGGAATTTGTGTCCGGTTTACCTTTGTCGCCATCGAAGAAGAATTTGGTGTGGGTGATTGTGGATCGCCTTACAAAGTGTGCGCATTTCTTACCTGTGCATACTACGTATACCATGGATAAGCTTGCAGAGTTATACATTGCTGAAATTGTGCATTTGCATGGTGTACCAAAATCTATAGTGTCGGATAGAGATCCGAGGTTTACATCGCGATTTTGGGAATGTTTGCATCAAGCTTTGGGTACGCGGCTGAATTTCAGTACTTCTTATCATCCACAGTCGGATGGACAGTCTGAGCGTGTTATCCAAGTGCTTGAGGATATGTTAAGGTGCTGTGTGATTGAGTTTCAAGGCTCTTGGGAGAAGCATTTGCCTTTGGTGGAGTTTGCTTATAATAATAGCTATCAGACAAGTATTCAAATGGCACCTTATGAGGCCTTGTGTGGGAGGAAGTGCAGAACTCCTATGTGTTGTGCAGAAACAGGTCAGAAGTTGGTCTCGATGCCGACTTTGTTGAAAGGAACCACCGAGAAGGTGAAGCTCATTTGTGAGCGGTTGAAGGCAGCTTCTGATCGACAGAAGTCTTACGCGGATTTTAAGCGTAAGGAGATTGAGTTTGCGGTGGGTGGTCGTGTGTTCTTAAAGGTTTCGCCTTGGAAGAAGGTGATGAGATTTGGCCGGAAGGGTAAGTTGAGCCCTAGGTATATTGGACCATATGAAGTGATAGAACGTGTGGGTCCTGTTGCGTATAAGCTGAGGCTACCACAAGTGTTAGAGAAGATACATGATGTGTTTCATGTCTCCATGCTACGAAGGTATAGATCGGATCCTTCGCATTTTATGCATGTGGAGGAAGTTGAGTTGAATCTAGATTTGACATATGATGAGGAGCCGATTGATATTCTGGATTAGGACAATAAAGTTCTTCGAGGAAAGACCATTGAGTTGGTTAAGGTGTTGTGGAGGCATCGTGGTGTTGAGGAAGCCACGTGGGAAAGAAAATATGACATAAAGAAGCAGTTTCCTTACCTTTTTCCTCCAGGTAAATTTTGAGGACGAAATTTCTTAAGAGGGGGAGAGTTGTAACACCCCAATTTCGGGCTTAGAACTTTAGGGTCTGAACCGGACCGGTCTGAGAAACGATTCGAATATAAAAGGGAGTTTTAAGTAAAGCCTAGTTCGGGATGCTTTAAAAATATAGAAAAATATCTAAAAATCCTTATTTAATATATAAAGGTAAATGGTGAAATCAATTTTACAAAATAGGGTTTGGAAATACTACATTTTGGTGTAGTGACCAAATTGCGATTTTTGCAAAGTTTAGTAGTGACTATTTTGTAAAGGATTGAAACTTTGAATCTTTAAGGAGCTAATTTACCAAAACTGTTTTCATCATATTTTTCCTTAATTTGGGTGATTTAATTAATGATTTAATTAAATAAAAGAAAGGTGATGAACTACCTTTGACTTTCATAACCATTTTCTCTAATTTTCTCTCATTTCATTTTCTCTCAAAATCCTATCAACCAAACACTTTTTCTCCAGAAAAATTCACTTTGATTTTTACTTCAATTGATGAGATTTCCATCACTCATTGATTCCTAATCAATCTTTCAACAAGTAGAAATTCCCCAAATCAAGGAGAAATCATCTTTTGAAGGTAAGATTGTTCTTCTCCTCTATTGAAATTCCCAAGTTGCCAATCCTTTATTAAAGATTTATGAATGGTTTAAATGTTAGAAACAAGATTTTGGCTTAAAACTCAAGATTTTGGAAGGGATCTTGAATATTTTCGTGGAAATTGATTGGGCTCTGTTTTGATATGGTTTTCTAATGTATTTTGGATGTTAAATGATGTTAGAAATGAGGTTTTATCAATCCAAACCCGAATAGGTTGTTTTTCCTAAGTTTTTTCTTGTGGAAATGGTGGTTTTGGGGGTGATTTTGGTGTTCTGTTATAGCTGGAGGTATAAGAACGAGATTAGGGTTGTTTTTATGCTAATTGATGTTTAGAAATGTTTAGAAGTGATGGATCTTGGCTGGGTTAAGTTTTGGAAGAGTTTGGAGTTGTTTTTGGTTGTGTTTGGTGGCCGAAATGTTGTGTTTAGGAAGACCATCTAGTTTTGGGGTGTTGGCTGAAGATTTCAATGCATGATGATGCATTAATCCTCTGCTTTTATGTGTCTAAAGCATGGGAGACATCTTCAGATACTTTTGGAGTTGATCCGGAAGCTTAATTGGCGTTTCGACAAGCAAGCGAAACGAAATTGGTGAGTGCGTATGGCTTTAGAAGTCCTTGAGGGACAAAGAACCAAGGTTTGGGGATTTAGGAATTGTTTGAAACACCTTCTTAAGTACGGAAGTAAGTATTGGCTAGATTGCTCTCTAGAATGTGGTGATTGCGCTTTAAATGCTTTTAGATGCTCATGGTTTTAGATTGATAAATTCCTACTATTTTTATGCATGAATTATATTATGAGATGATGCTTGAAATGATTTCAATAAGTGACATTTTGCATAGTTGAGATTTGAGCTTATATGTTGAAGTGTAGCAAATGTTATGGTGTTGAAAAGATATGAGAATGTTGAGTTTTAATGCATGAAAAACAGTAGATGAGATGTTGATTTGACATAATATATTGGCGTAGATGTTGAGAAACTTACCGGATATAATTGATCGATCAATATGATAAGAGTGTACTATAAACTAAAAATCCGTACGTGCTCTTTGGTTAAGCCAAAGGGAGATATTCCGATGATGGGCATTCCATCGGGTAGAACTTGGGAAATACCCAAGCTTGGTGGCGATGAGAGATTCCGCCATGTGAGTACAGTGACGAGAGATTCCACCGGAAACTATGTTGCTAGACGAGTGAGTACAGTGATGAGAGATGCCACCGGAAGTGTCTAGTGAGATGTCCGCATATCTAAGTAATAAATAGATGTGAAATGCCAATATAAAATATGTTATGGTTTTGATTCACATGTACCTTGATATAATGATTTATGCTATGAGAAATGCATATGTAGTTGTTTATGAAATGCTTTAGAGTACAAGCATGATTTTGGCCTTGCCATGGGTCTTGCATTGGTTTTAATGCATGACATAGAATGAAGGTACATGTGGTTTCAATAAGTTTTGCTTTGAAAGTTTACCAAGCATGAGAAAGAGATGAGCATGTGGTTTAAAAGCTTTTAATGAAAGTGTTTTCAAATGTGCATTATTGTGTTGGTTTTCTTTAGAGCATGCTTCATTAAGCATTTGTGCTTACGCTCTCTCTTTTACCAATAATGCAGATAATTGAGGTGTTTTGGGTCATCAAGGAAGCTAAGTCCATCCAAGGAAATCCAAGCTCACGTATGGTGAAGTTTTCATACACTTTAGTTTTGATAAATTGGCAATGGGAAACCAAATCTTGTATTTGGGATATATGTTAAACTCTCTAAGGTTGTGGCATGTTTGTTTTGGGCTTGTTTGATTGTAAATGGTTTTGATTGCTTTTTTTTGAGGTTGGATTGCCTTTTTGTGTTTTGATATTAGGAAGCATGCCTCTAGACTAATGAGATTTCATGTTTGAGGTTATGATTGTGTTTGTATATTCCAAATGGGCACCTTATATGTATGTTGACTTGTTTGTATGGTTAGAGAGTCATTGGGATGTGTTAGATTAAGTTTTCGAGTGAAAAACCAGTTCTTGCTGCAGTTTTTGGGTATACCGTATCGAAGCACCCTCTAGTGTTTCGAAACGGGGGCCTGTAATGGCCTTCGTGTTTCGAAAAGGTGGAGCTTGTTTCAAAACTTTTTGGCTACTGGAATGCCATGTTTCGGAATGGGTCTCGAAAAGGGTGGGTGTCTCGACCCAGCGTTTCGATACGGCAGGTAGGTGTTTCGAAACGGGTGACCGTTGGGCACAAATTTGAATTGTTCTGATGTTTGCATGTTTTACATTTTAGTCCTAATTGTTGAGTTTGCAATTGCTTGAGCTTGAGATGTCCAATTAAGATGAAATTTGGCAGGGAAGCATGTAACATGACTAATTTCATATTGGTAATCTTAAAATCATTGAAGACCATCTAATTTACAGAAATTACAATTTGGTCCCTAAACTCGTATTAAGTGCAATTAAGTCCCTATATGTTATTAGATCGATGTGTCTTTCTCAATCGTATTTTATGAGTACTCACTTAAGGTTAATGTGTATCTAGACAAGATTAAAAAGAAAAAAAGGGTCGTGAATCAAGGTTGACTTTGGTTTTCCCCGTGTAACCTTCGTAGTTTGGGTCAACCGTCTAGGTCGGGCCAAGGGGGTTACACAAAAGATGTTCGCTAATGGTTCAGGGTATGATGGAGCTACCAATTTATGGCTTTGATGTGATTTTGGGTATGGACTGGCTCACCGAGCATAGAGCTAGGATAGACTTTGAGACTAAGAGGATTTCCTTGAAACTCGCAGATGATTATGAGATAATGGTGGTGGGTGAGAACGTGAAGTTCTTATCGAATGTAGTTTCAGTTTTAGTGGCTAAGAGGCTAGTCGAGATGGGCTGCGAAGCGTATTTGGCCTACGTGATGAATCCGAACATGAGTGAGGTTAGACCTCAAGACATCCGGACAGTGTGTGACTTTCCAAGTGTGTTTCCGGGAGAATTGTCGGGTTTACCGCCAGACAGAGAGGTAGAGCTCGCTATAGAAACTTATTCTTATTCAGCTCATGTTTCGATTGCTCCGTATCGTATGGCACCGAAAGAACTGAAAGAGTTGAAGACTCAGTTGCAAGAGTTGACAGATAGAGGCTTCATCCGACCGAGTTCTTCGCCTTGGGACGCTCTAGTTTTTTTTGTGAAGAAGAAAGACGGAAGCATGAGAATGTGTATAGATTACAGACAGTTGAATCAGTTAACATTGAAGAACAAGTATCCGTTGCTGAGAATTGATGACTTGTTTGACCAGTTGAGAGGGGCATCAGTCTTTTCGAAGATCAACCTGAGATCCGGTTACTACCAATTGAAGGTAAGAGAGGTTGATGTACCGAAGACGTCCTTTAGAGCTATATATGGTCACTATGAGTTCTTAGCCATGCCTTTTGGGCTGACTAACGCACCGGCTGCCTTCATGGATATGATGAATAGGATCTTCCATCAGTATCTAAACCAATTTGTAGTTGTCTTCATAGATGACATTTTGGTGTATCCGCGTACCGAGGAAGACCACGATCAACACTTGAGGCTAGTTTTGCAGACTTTGCTAGACAATCAGTTGTATGCAAAGTTGAGTAAGTGTGATTTCTGGATCCGAGAGGTAGTCTTCCTAGGGCACATAGTGTCAGCCGATGGGATTAGAGTTGATCCGAAGAAAATAGAAGCTTTCATTGAGTGGAAGCAACCGAAGTCGGTAACATAGGTTCGTAGCTTTCTAGGCTTAGCTGGATACTATAGAAGGTTCGTAGAAGGTTTCTCGAAGTTAGCCGCTCCATTGACACAATTGCTTCAGAAGAGTGTTCAGTTTGAGTGGACAGATGCAAGACAGTGAGCCTTTGAGAAGTTGAAAGATGCTTTGACCCAAGCACCAATCTTGATTCAGCTAGAGTCAGGGAAGGAATATGTGGTTTACAGTGATGCTTCCTATGTGGGCCTAGGTTGTGTTCTCATGCAAGACAAGAGAGTGGTGGCTTATGCCTCAAGACAATTGAAGACTCACGAGCGTAACTATCCGACCCATGACATAGAGTTGGCTGCAGTTGTGTTTGCTTTCAAGATTTGGAGGCATTACTTGTACGGTGAAAAGTACACAGTGTACACAGATCACAAGAGTTTGAAGTATATCATGACTCAGCGAGAGTTGAATCTCAGACAACGTAGGTGGTTGGAGTTGCTAAAGGACTATGATCTTACGATTGAGTACCATCCGGGTAAGGCCAATGTAGTGGCCGATGCTTTGAGTAGAAAGGTAGTTGTAGATTTGAGAGCCATATTTGCTAGATTGAGCTTGTCCGAAGATGGTGGCTTGGTGGCCGAGCTTCAGGTTAGACCTACTCTAGGTCAATTGATTAGGGAGAAACAGCTCTGAGAGAGATCTTTGGCACCTCACATGCAAGACATAGCCGAGGGTAGACCTTCAGACTACAGTTTCAGTATCGATGGGGTCTTGTGTTTCAGAAATAGGATAGTTGTGCCAGAAGACAGTGACTTGAGACGTACGATCTTGACTGAAGCGCACAGTAGTCTGTTTGCTATGCATCCTGGAAGTACGAAGATACATCGAGATTTTAAGAATGTGTACTTTTGGGTTGGTTTGAAGAGAGACGTAGCTGACTTCGTGAGTAAGTGTATGGTGTGTCAGAGAGTGAAGGCGGAACATCAGGTTCCCTCAGGGTTGCTGCAACCGTTGAGAATTCCGGAATGGAAATGGGAGAATATCACCATGGATTTTGTTTCGGGCTTGCCTTTGACTCCTACGAAGAGGAACTCAGTTTGGGTTATAGTAGACCGTTTCACGAAGTGTGCTCACTTCTTAGCAGTCAATACGACTTAACCCTTAGATAGATTGGTCGATCTGTACATTGGGGAGATTGTGAGACTGCATGGTGTGCTGAAGTCGATTGTGTCCGATAGAGATCCGAGGTTTACAACTCGATTTTGGGAGTGTCTGCATACAGCTTTGGGTACCCGTTTGAATTTCAGCACGTCATATCATCCTCAGACAGATGGTCAGTCAGAGAGGGTTATACAGATTTTAGGGGATATGTTGCGTTGTTGCATCATTAATTTTTAAGGTACATGGGAGAAGCACTTGCCTTTAGTCGAGTTTGCTTACAATAACAATTTTCAGTCGAGCATTCAGATGGCTCCGTATGAGGCCTTGTATGGAAGAAAGTGTAGAACTCCAGTTTGTTGGGCTGAAGTGGGACAAAAGTTGTTGCCTATGTCAGATTTGCTTAAGGGGACTACAGATAAGGTGAAATTGATTTGCGATCACTTGAAGGCAGCTTCGATTAGACAGAAGTCCTATGCCGACTTGAAGATGAAGGAAGTTGATTTTTCAGTGGTGAGAAGGTATTCCTAAAAGTGTCTCCGTGGAAGAAGGTAATGAGATTTGGCAGAAAAGGGAAGTTGAGTCCGAGGTACATAAGACCGTATGAGATTGTGAAAAGGGTTGGCCCAGTTGCTTATTAGTTGTGTTTGCCATCCGAGCTAGAGAAGATACACGATGTGTTTCATGTTTCGATGCTTCGTAAGTATAGGTGAGATGTGTCACATGTTATGCATGTAGAAGAGATTGAATTGAATCCGGATTTGACTTATGACGAAGAACCAGTTGAGATCCTAGTTTCAGACAGCAAGGTGTTGCGAGGTAGATCGATTGAGTTAGTCAAAGTGCGGTGGCAACGTCGAGGGGTGGACGAGGCCACTTGGGAGAGGAAGGAGGATATGGAAAGCCAGTTTCCTTATCTCTTTCAGTCAGGTAATTTCGGGGACGAAATTCCTTAAGTGGGGGAGAGTTGTAACACTTGTGTTTTGGGGTTGAGAGTTGAGTGTGTGAGTTGGGTTCGAGTAACCAGATTCAGTTTAATTTAATTAGACCTTGGTTTTAATTTAAATAAGACTAAAATACTAGTAATGGCATTTTTGTAAATAAGTCAAAGTAAGGAAAAGATTAACTTTTTGAAACAAAAAGAAAAGAGTCATCTTCTTCCCCATTTTCAATCTCACGACCTAAAACCCAAAACCCTCCCAAATCACTGTTCCATCGAGGTGCTTCACCATTTCAAGTGATTTTCGCAAGGTAACTTCGTTTTTGCATTCTTCTTTCCATCACAATCAGTTCCATGATTTTAGATTTCAAAAAGTATCATCTTTTAGTTTTTCAAGTTTTCAAGGTTTGAAGAAAGCATGAAACTTTAATTGGTTCTTGACTTGTTTTTGGTTTGTCTAGTTGAGTTTTGAGCTAACCTTACCTTAATACACATTATATCTTGAAATAGAGGGATTTTGTCAAAAATCCCGAAATGGGTCATGGGGGCATATTTGAAAGTGTCAAAACTTGAAATTTTGATGTGGTTTTGTGTTGGGTTGAAGGGCTGATGATGTAGGGTTGTTAGGAAAGTGTTTTAGAAGCCTTTAAAGGGAATTTGGGTGTTGGAAATGGTAGATTACAGCTGGGCATAAAAGGGTGTACGAAAATGTGATTTTGGTTGAGTAATACCTTGTCTTTTGATTGGTTAGAAGCAAGGGGAAACACCGGAGAAGGTTCGGGATCGATTTCAGAGTTTGTGGAGGCTTGAGTGGCTTTTCTTGGTTTGCTTAAGGAATGGTGATGAGTGAAACCTTCAAACTTATTTAAATTGGTTCAAGTGTGTGTTTGAGGTTTTGGAATGTGCTTGGTAGGCCATTCCAAGGTAGAGGTTAAGTTGGTAGCTTAACTTCTTGTATGTTTATAAGCTTTAAATGACTTTGCCTATTATGATCTTGTGGAGCATGAATTGTTTATGTATGAGTATACATTGATGTGTGTGATGATGGGTATGTGATATGCATGATGGTTGTCATGGTGTGGTTTAAAAAGTATGATTGGCACTAGTTAACTTACCGGGTATAAATGATCGATCATTAGGATTAGTGTGCACACAATTGAGTCAAATTCGCGCGTGGCCTTGGTGGCGTAAAGCAAACAAGGAGGACTACGGTGATGTAATATTCCATCGGAAATGTTTATATTATACGTGATGATGGGTGGATTCCCATCTATAGGGCATGTGATGATGAGTGTAATCCCGTCCATGCAAGGTCCGGTGATGAGTGAAATACCACCGAGGTAATGTTGTTATTGAGTACGTTGGTGGTGATAGCCCAACGGAAGTATCCGCATATTCGAGTAAACTAATGGTTACCAATATACTAGTTTATGGGCTTATATTTCTTAGATAATTGTTTTACCATGATGATCTTAACATGAAGTAAGATGCTATGTAATTGCATTATTGAGTTGCTAGCTAGGTTGCTACATTGATGCTTAAGTATGCTTGAGTGTGATGTTAAGGATTATATGCTAGAACCCTGCATTGTTGTTGTTTTTTGTTTTAAAGCATCCTCACTAAGCTTCTAGCTTACGCTCTCGTTTTCGACAATGCAGATCATTAACGTGGAGTTAGAAAGGAGCGAGGAAGGGGCATTCCAAGCTTTTGTAGTTGCTCAAGTATGGTTTAGTTAATAAAGTAGTAGTTTAGCAATGAGGCTGCTCTGTGTTTGTATGAGCGTTGTATGACTCATAAATGTTGAATGTTGTTTATGCTATGCTTTGGATTCGTAACTGTGTTATGTTTTGGTCAAATGCTTGAGATGTAAGGTTATGCCTTTGGATGCTATATGTTGTTTTGATGAGCATGTAAACCTTGTGAGTGAAAACATGTGCCTTTTTGGCTTTTAAGCTTTTTAAGTATGCCTTGAAATGCAAGATCCTTCTTTGTATGAATGTCATGTTGTAAATGCTTCGTTGCTCACCTAAATTGTTCCATATGATAGTTCTTGGTTGTTGAGTGCTGCATGAATGGTTGTTTGTGGCTAGGAGAGTTGAGAATTGCATTTAGAGTTGAGTCTGGTATCATTTTACTGCAAATCGGAGTCTTGCAGTGCAAGGCATATCGGTACGCCTAAGGGCCGTATCGGTACGGTCCTACACCTTGGGACTCAGATTTGGCTTAGCGTACCGATACACGGGGGTTTATCGATACGCCAAAACCTCACTGGAAATCCGAGTTTTAGACGAGATTTTTGCGTATCGGTACGGGCTCTAGGCGTATCGGTACGGTTTTGTATCGTTGACCGCGATATGTTGACCGAGGAGGGTGTATCGATACGGACTCCCTGAGTTGACTGGAGGCAGTTGACTTGGTCAAGGCGTATCGATACCCTTGTCTGGTGTATCGATACGGCCTGTTGTGTAAGTTAAAAATGGGTTGTTTAAAGTGTTGTTTTGGATTGGTTGCTTTTATTTTGTGGTATTTCCGTTGTCGTGATCACATAGGAAATAAATATGCCTTTAGACAAGATATAATTAAAAGAAATTTTCTAGGGTTGCTAACTGAGGTTGGAACTTAACGGGTTTCACACCGGTTTTCCCCGTGTAGCCTACTCGGACCGGTCAGTCGACCAGACTGGGACGAGGGGGTTACAGGGTTTACAAGAAATATTGGGGTTTTTGCACAAATGCTTGGCTTTGATGTTTGGATAATACTTTTGAGATCAATAGTTGTTGATGAAGCTTTTAGAGGTCTCTTTTATACCTTCTCATTGAATTCTAGCCGTTTGGATTGTTGCATTCATCATTAGAGCCATTGGGATGTTATCTTCCCTCCATAAATGCAGTATACAACCACCCGTTCCGAAACGCCCGATCCTGTTTCGAAACAGACCAAAATAGAAAGAACCGTTGGGGTGTAATAAATAGACTGTACCGAAACGTGCACGATCGTTTCGATACGCTAAGAGCCCGTTTCGAAACTCGTTTCAAAACACTTTGCCATTGTCAAAGCATGTATTGAAACGGCTTGAAAGCATTTCGATACGCCTTAACGACAAGTATAAATTCAATTGAAAACTTCAACGATCATATTTTTAAAACAAGTTTGAATTCCGTTTCGAAATGTTTGAGGTCGTTTCGATACTATCGTATCGAAACGGGTCAAGCCGTTTCGATGTTCTTTATCCGTTTCGAAACCTGTTTCGAAACAGAGGTTAACAGTTTCAAAACTGTTCCGGAACGCCCAAAGGCTGTTCCGAAACGGTGGCTCGAAAATCATTGTTTTGGCTTGATAAACATTTAGAAAACATATGACAAGTTGAGGTTTTGACTTAAACATTTTTCTTTAAATATATAGAGAGGTTTTGAGGACTTGAAAATTCATTTTCTCCTTTTCAATTTAGTCCTTAAATTCTTTAGTTATATCAAAATCAATTTATCGGCTTCATAAAAAGTGAATGGAAGTGATGGATTATGGCTGGGTTAAGTTTCGAGTAAAATCATTTTTTATTGTTTTGGATAGGTATTTTGGTGCTTTAGGGCAGAGCAGCGAGATTGTTTAAGTTGCTCATAGTTTTAATGCATTATGATGCATTGATCCTCTATTCTTGTTTGGTATAAACATGGGAGAATACTTTGGAAGCAATCGGTGAAGATCTGGGGGCTTCAGACGCTGAAATTCGCGTCGGTGAATCTTGGTTTCGCGAGTCGGTGAGTGAAAATGAGTTTTCCAGATTTGAAACACTTAAAAGGTTGTTTTGGGAACTTAATGTAAACTTGAAACGCTTTAATAAGTTCGGAAGTAACTAAAGTGATTTTCTCCCTCGAATTGTGATATTATGAGTTTGTTGTTGCACTTGATTTTAAATTTGTTTTACCTACTGTTTAAAGCATGATTTAAAGTAAGAGATTTACTGTTTATGATGTCACGTTGATGAAGGATGCACATGATAAGTGATCCTTGTATGTATATGCTTATACATTATTTATGGAGCATGGTTTGATGCTTGGAAATGTGGCTCATTGGTAAAGCTTTGAAAACAGTGAGGTTTGTGTTAAATGAGAATTATATTGGCAAGTGATATTGTGAAAACTGGTTTATAAATGAAATCGGATATAATTAGACGGGTATATGATTGACTGCACTATAAACAAGTCGCCTTGGATGTTGAGGGGTTGTGATTGTACCGAATACTCCATCCAAGTACCCTAATGATTGAGGAAAGTGTATAGTGTCTCGTCTCTCATTAGTTTGGTTATACATCTAACGATGAGTGGTGTTGAGAGGTTGTAAGGTACCGAATACTCCACCACGGGTGTCACAACGGTGAAGGGTAACTCTCATGTGTAAACCTTGAGATTCTAGTGAGAATGTATGAAGTGTTGGGACAATACTTGGGAATTCGTGTATTCGATATGGTTTTGAGAAATGAGTATGTTGATGATCATTTGTGAACCAATATAATTGAATAAGTGTTATGAAATGATTATTGATGCATAGTATGTTAATGCATGTTTTACTCTTTAAGCTTTGCATATGGTAGTTATGCATGGAAAGACTTAAGTTGAGTGTTAGCAAATGGATTTGCTGTTGAAGTATTTAATACTTGTTGCATGATGTTTAACGTGTTGATTTTGTTAAGGAAGTGCATGGTTTTCAAAGAGGGCATGATGGTTTGCTAATGATGAAAAATGGTTTTTATGTATTGATGGTGTTTTGGTTTTGAGCACTCCTCACTAAACTGGTATGCTTACGCTCTCTATTGTCTATCAAAGCAGATAATTAGGTGTTTGGAGGCAGCAACTTGCAAGGGGATCGTAAGAGACTTCGCTTTGAATGTATGTTTCGTTTTATGGACTAGATTAATAAGGGAAATGGGGGATTCCATGGTTTATTTTTGTTGAGTTGATCGAACAATTGCAAATGGCCAAGAGGGGGGTGAATTGGCAATTAAAATTTTGGTGGGAAGAAATGAGTGAAAAATAAAATTGACACAAGTAGTTATAGTGGTTCAAGTTCTCCAAATGAACTCTACATCCACTACCTTAGTTCCCACTAAGGATTTTCAACAAATTCACTACTTGAATTATTCCCCTTTTCTTGGATGAGGAGGTAACCTTACAAATTCGATTAAGCTTTCTACCCAAAGCTTAATCCACTCAAATAAAAAGACAAGTTGTGGTAAACTCAAATGATTCCTCTCAAAGGATAATTTGTCTACCCAATTACAATTTCAATAACCCCAAACTCACAATACAAATTGACAATTTGAAACACACTAGAGTCGGGTACAAGAATTTGACTTTGAATAGCTCAAGGGTTTGGATTTTTGCTTTGATGATGCTTGTGGGTTGAATAGTTGTTGCTGACCTTCAAAGGGCTTCATTTTATACCTCCTCTATTAATTCTAGCCATTTGGGTGGTTGGGAACTTGAATAGAGCCGTTGGAACCCTCTCTTACCACCATAAATGCACTTCTGCAGCTATCCGTATCGGTACACGGGGAGTCGTATCGATACCTGTCTCAGAAAAGAAAGAGTTGTTGTGTGCAATAAATAAGGGGTATCGAAACGCACGTAAGCGTATCGGTACGGGGTATCGAAATGGCTAAGACCGTATCGATACCTTTTTCTCAAATTAGCTCATTGTCGATTTCCGTTTCGATACGAGGGTTTACCGTATCGATATGGGTCAACGACCAATTTAAAATTTGGTTACCTAACCAACTGACACCAACGGTCGAAATATTTAAACCGACTTGAATTTAAAATTTATTAAAACCGTATCGATACGGGTGAAGTCGTATCGGTACGCCATTCAAACTCTTTAGACTTTTACGCAAGAGTGTATCGATACAGATTGAATCTGTTTCGATACGAGTTCCTCCAGTAGCCAACTTTGTAAAAAAGGTATCGATACTGTTGGAAACGTATCGATACACCTGGACGATTTTCAATAGTTTGGCCTTGGAACACTTAGAAAGTATTTTGAGGTTGAGTTTTTCAAATCAGTTTTAAAGTGTTGGTAAATTAAAACTTATTAAGGGACTTATAAAACAATTTTATGTTTTTCAAATTGATCCTTAAAGACTTAATTATATCAAAATCAAACATAGGTTTTACAATCTCCCCCTTTTTGATATAACAAAACTAAAACTTAAAATTTTTGACACTTTGAAAAACTTTACAAAGTTAACTCCCCCTTAATATAAGCTAGGTAACTTTTAAGTTGAAATCAAAATTTTTAAAGTGTTTGTGAGCTAGTTTCTCTCCCCCTTTTTGTTAGATCAAAAAATATTGAGACAAGATATAGGTTCATAACATAGGCAAATGTATAAATAAGCAACATTAATATTATTAAGCATAGCATCAATCTTAAAAATCCAACAAAAACATGAAATCAAAGCATAGGTTTAATAATAAAGCAAACTTAGTCCTAAGAACATAAATCAAAGATGCATAAAATAGAAATATCCTAAATGATATGCATGAGATGCAAGAAGGATCGACTAAGCATCATCTTCGTTGTCTTCATCATCAACTCCCATTGGATCATTATCCCTCATGCTATTGCGCCACTCATCATGGAAAGCAGAGAGAGAAATATTCAAAGAATTATGACCGCTTTCAAGAGATGTGAGGCGATTCTCTATGCTTGTCATCCTTGTATCAAAAGTTGTTTCAAGGGCGGTAAGACGATTTCCCATGTCCGTGCGCAACCCGGTAAATTGCTCATTGAGGAATGTCATGAGAGCATCCATGGAGGGTTGAGGAGCTTGAGGAGCTTGATCACCTTGAGGTTCTTCAAATACGGCGGTGGCCTCGGGTGGTAGCTCGAAAAGACGTACCCAATTACTATTAAAATAATGGAACTTTCCCCGTGCAAGAGATCGTTCAATAATGTGATCGGTCAGGGGAGTTGGGAAGTCAAAAAAGCAATCAATATCCTTTTTCATAAAGAAATAACTTAAGGCCGTACCATATTTAAAGGAGGTGACGAGAGAGGTGTGGCGATTTTGCACAAGATAGACGATTTCCACGAACATGATTCGAGCAAGATTTGGGCGCTTTCGCTCACGGAAGCAACGGATCCAAAAATCATCCACTTGACGGATGGTAGAATATTTTCCTCCGGAGGGCCTAAACCACCAAGACACCATCAAATGGAGGATCCGATCTTGAGCATTTAGGACGGTTACGGAGCCACTAAGAACATGGCCCAAAGCATCTTCATCATCAAGACCTTCATCCTCCAAATTGAAAACTTCACAAATGGATTTGACATCAAGGATGAATTTCTTTCCCATGAGATAAGAACTAATGGCGGTAACATCCCCATTGTGTGAAATACATTTGGCATTAGTGTAGAAAATCAAAACCAAAAGATGATAATAAAAACCGGGAATTGAGAGAAAATCCATGAAATTCCAACGTTGGAGCAAAGAAAGATATTCAAATTGGAAACGCTCCGAGTTGAGAAAAGGAATGAATATTACCCTTTCCGCACGAATCTTGTAATTCTCGAATTGACGAAAGTATGCGAGACCCGCAAGATTTTCAAAGGAGTGTTCATATATTGAAGTGTAGTTCGGACGTGCAACCACTCCAAGATTGGATGATTCACCGGTTTGAGAAACCCTTGATCTCTTCCTAGATTCCTTTGGTGCCATGATCTAAAAGAAAATCATGCATATAGATTTCTTCAATTAAGTTAAGAACCAAGGTAAAAAAATTTAAAACAAATTAAAAATTTGAAGAAAAAGAAAATTTGAAGAACAAAAGTTTTGTTAAAAAGATGAATCATGAAAACAAAAACAAAACAAAAAAAAGAAAAAAAATTGAAAAAGAAAAAGAAAGAAATTTTACCTTGATAGAAACTTGAGAGATTGAAGAAAATTCTAGCACAATTTTGATGAGAAGGAGCTTAAAGCTTTGCTTGATGGAAAAACTCTTTTAGATTTTGAGTTGTGGTGTGAAAATATGAGGGAGGAAGAGCCCTTTTATAGGCAAAAACGGCTAGGGTTTTTAGGGTTTGAAGAATTTTAGTTTTGGTAAAAGTTGAACACTTTAAATGCCAAATTAAAAGCTGTCTCCGCAATCGAGTATCGATACGCCTGAGGGTGTATCGATACGGGGGTAGAAACGTCATTTTCTTAAAAATAGTCGTTAGAGAATCGTATCAAAACGGATGAGATCCGTATCGAAACGATTTGAAGCTCATATTGATACGGGTTTAACCGTATCAATACCCGTTTAAGGCAAAAAGAGGCCTGGGAATCTGAACGAAGAACACGTATCGATACGCGTAGAACCGTATCGATACCCTATGCACAGAAATGCATCTTTAGACCTAAGAACAACCATAGGCTCGATTTTAACATCTCATAAAGGTATTCAAATGATGAATGAACAGTTCTAAACATATTTTAAAAGAATCATACTCCCCCTAACTATAGGCATGGATATTTTCAAGAGTTACAACACACAAACATGCAAATTCACAAAATCAAGCAATTTTAAGCACAAAGAGGTCCTAAAAGGTCAAGATAGGCTAGCTAAACCTAACTCTCTCCTAAGGGACCAAAAATGTTCTTTATCTAAAGGTTTTGTAAATATATCCGCTAATTGGTTCAAGGTGTCAACATATTCTATAACAACATCATTTTTCAAAACATGATCTCTAATAAAATGATGTCGAATTTCTATGTGTTTAGTTCTAGAGTGTTGGATGAGATTCTTAGTAAGACAAATGGCACTTGTGTTCTCACACTTAAGGGGTATGGTTTCTACTTCAACACCATAATCTAAGAGTTGTTGCTTCATCCAAAGGACTTGAGCACAACAACTCCCTAAGGATATGTACTCCGCTTCGGTGGTAGATAAGGCTACGCTATTTTGTTTCTTAGACAACCAAGATACGAGCATACTACCTAAGAATTGGCATGTCCCGGAAGTACTTTTCCTATCTATCTTACATCCCCCATAATCCGCATCCGAATAAGCATGAAGGCTAAAGGAAGAATCTTTAGGATACCAAAGGCCTAAAGTAGGTGTGTCTCTAAGGTATCTAAAAATTCTCTTAATGGCAACTAGGTGTGATTCTCTAGGACTAGCTTGAAACCTAGCACACAAGCAAACACTAAACATAATATCTGGTCTACTTGTGGTAAGGTAAAGCAAAGAACCTATCATGGATCTATAAAGCTTAGAATCAACACACTTACCTCCTTCATCTTTGTCAAGCTTTATGGAAGAACTCATAGGAGTGGCTTGAGGCTTTGCATTCTCCAAGCCAAACTTTTTGAGCATATCATTCACGTACTTAGCTTGATTTATGAAGGTGCCATCTTTCCTTTGTTTGATTTGGAGTCCAAAAAAGAATGAGAGCTCCCCCATCATGCTCATCTCGAACTCACCTTGCATTAGCTTAGAAAATTCTTTACAATAACACTCATTAGTATAACCAAAAATGATATCATCAACATAAATTTGAATTACTAAGATGTCATTGTTATATCTTTTTATGAAGAGTGTTGTATCCACCTTTCCCTTTTCAAAACCCTTTTCAATTAAGAAATTTGAAAGTCTCTCATACCAAGCTCTAGGAGCTTGTTTTAAACCATAGAGAGCTTTTGTTAGTTTAAACACATGGTTTGGAAATTTTGAATCCTCAAAACCCGATGGTTGTTCAACATACACCTCTTCATTTATAAAACCATTTAAAAGGGCACTTTTCACATCCATTTGAAAAAGCTTGAAATTATGATAACATGCAAATGCAAGCAACATCCTAATGGCTTCCATCCTAGCTACGGGTGCATAAGTCTCATCAAAATCAATTCCCTCTTCTTGTGTATAGCCTTGAGCAACAAGCCTAGCCTTGTTTCTCACTATATTATCACTTTCATCTAATTTATTCCTAAAAACCCATTTTGTACCTATAGTAGATTGATTATTAGGCCTTTCAACTAATGTCCAAACTCTACTTCTCTCAAATTGATTTAATTCCTCTTGCATGGCCAAAATCCAAAAATCATCTTGTAAAGCTTCTTTAATATTCTTAGGCTCAATGCATGAAATAAATGCAACATGATTCATTAATTTGAGAGAGGATCTAGTAGTTACCCCCTTGGATGGATCACCCAAGATTTCACCACCTTTAACATAGCTTAACTCCCTTGGGTAAGACACCTCCCTTTCCTCAAGAGCCAAGTTCTTCAAGGCTTCAAGAGGTGGATCTTGTGTATCCTCATCTTTAGTTGGAATCTCATCCACCTTTGACGTTTGTCCACCATCAATGGCATCAAGGATTCCTACATCATCATCATCACAAGATTCCTTCCTCGGAAGGAGGTTATCATCGAAAACAACATGTATTGACTCTTCAACTACTAGAGTTCTTTTATTAAATACACGATAGGCTTTAGAGTTTAAAGAGTACCCTAAGAAAATAGCTTCATCACTTTTAGCATCAAATTTACCTAAGTTTTCTTTACCATTATTCAAAACAAAACACTTGCAACCAAAAGGATGAAAATAGCTAATGTTAGGCTTCTTAGATTTTAAAATCTCATAAGGTGTTTTCTTCAAAATTGGCCTAATCATTACTCGATTAATAATATAACAAGCGGTATTTGTGGCTTCGGCCCAAAAATATTTAGGTAAATTATTTTTTCAAAGCATGGTTCTAGCCATTTCTTTTAAAGTTCGATTTTTCCTCTCAACTACCCCATTTTGTTGAGGAGTGCGAGGTGCGGAAAAATTGTGGCTAATCCCATTTTCATTTAAAAACTCATCGAAACCTCGATTTTTAAATTCGGTTCCATGATCACTTCTAATGTGAGAAATCTTAAGTTCAAGATCATTTTGAGTTATTTTAGAAAATGTGATGAATTTTTCTAAAGTCTCATCCTTTGTGCTTAAGAATAGAACTCAAGTATACCTAGAATAGTCATCTACAAGCACAAAAGCATATGATTTTCCACCCAAGCTCATTGTTCTAATAGGCCCGAAAAGATCCATATGTATCAATTGTAAACATCTACTAGTAGAGACATCATTTATGGATTTAAAAGAAGTTCTATGTTGTTTACCCTTTGAACATGCATCACAAATTTTATCATTAGAAAATTTAAGTTTGGGTAAACCTCTAACTAGATTAAGGGAAATTAATTTTTCTAAGACACTCATGCTAGCATGTCCTAATTTTCTATGCCAAAGCCATGAGTCATGTTCATCATGTGCAACTAAGCATGTATGAGATGAATGAATGTCATCTAGATGCACCATGTAAACGTTCCCTATACGATGACCAATGAGCATTAGTTGATTTGTTTTAATGTTTACAATTTTGCAACCACTTTTATCAAATAAAACATTAAAACCCTTGTCACACAATTGACTAATACTCAACAAGTTATGCTTAAGACCGTTGACATACAAAGCATTTTCAATGAAAATAGAGGAGTGATTACCAATGGAGCCTATTCCTTCAATGTGGCCTTTGGAGTTGTCACCGAAAGTTACCACTCCACCACCTTTTGGCTTTAGTTCCACAAATCGACTCTTGTCACCGGTCATGTGTCTTGAGCATCCACTATCAAGGTACCAAGAATTTTTGCTTGAAGCTTTAGCCTTATAGCAATGCTCCCCCTACAAACAAAGAAATTAGGCCTTGATTTTTGGTACCCAAATCATTTTGGGTCCATGAGTGTTAGCCTTCAACATTTTGGTTCCCTTAGGAATCCAAGAAGCAATAGCATTCATATCATTAGAAATAATGAGTTCCTTAGGAACCCAAACACTCCTAACTCTTTGACCTCTAGATTGCTTATTAAAATTTCTTTGTTTAGGTATAAAAGGTTTTCTTTTTACATATTGGGATTTAAATGATTTCCTTTTTCAAAATTATTTTTCCCAATAGCAATAGATGTTTTAAGATTATCCACTTCCTTTGTGTGATAATCTTGAAAATCGGAAAGAAGTTTTTCAAGTTCGAGATTTTTTGTTTTAAGATCATTTGAAAGATTTACTAAAAACAAAACATTCTTTTCCAATTCGGAGTTAGCTTTAGAAAATGTCTCATTTCGATTTTTCAAATCGGAAATGGTTTTCTTGTTTTTCAAAATGAATTCTTTGTATTTCCTACTAACTCATCATACACCTCTTGCAATTCATCATAAGCATCTTGAAGTTCATCAAAAGTAAAATCGGAATTGGATAAGTTAGAGTTTACCTTTGGTTCATCATCAATGGCCATGAGACATAGATTGGCCACTTCCTCCTCTTCCTCAGATGACTCATCGTCACTCCAAGTGGCTATTTGAGCTTTGAGCTTGTTCTTCTTTCCAAAGCTCTTCTTTTTCAATTGAGGACATTCGGAACGGATGTGACCCGGTTTCTTGCATTCATAACAAGTGATTTGGTCCTTCTCCTCTTCCTTGCTCTTACTCTTGAAGTCTCCCTTCCTATTGAATTTTCTTCCACGATTTTACTTCATGAACCGAGTAAACCGTTTGGCCAACATTGCCATCTCCTTATCTTCATCCTCACTAGAATCGCTTTCTTGATGTGAAGCTTTTAGAGCGATTCTCACTTTCTTCTTCTCAACCTTCTTCTCAACTATTTTCTTTTCTTGTTCTCTTCCTTTCCCCATAATCTCATGAGTGAGTAAAGATCCAACAAGAGCATCAAGCTTGAGAGTTTTCAAATCTCTAGCTTCAATAATATCCGTTCTCTTGCCATCCCATGATTCCGGAAGAGAGTACAACAATTTTCTCACTAACTTGTCTTCAGGAATGATTTCGCCGAACCCCTTCAATCCGTTGACAATGACCGAGAATCGATCAAACATCTTGGAGACACTTTCTTCGGGATCCATCTTGAAGTTCTCATAGCTTAGATTGAGTAGCCCTATCTTTGTCTCCTTGACATCACTAATTCCCTCATATGTTGTCTCGAGGGTATCCCAAACCTCCTTGGCATTTTCGATTGAAGACACCTTGGAGTAGATATCCGGACCAAGTGCACAAAATATCACATGAAGAGCTTTGTAATTCACTTGCATCCTTCTTCTTTCATCATCCGTCATCTCGGCTTTGACCTTTGGGACGAGTCTTTCTCCATCTCTCTTCATGGGAATGTATGGACCTTCTTCAACCACATCCCACACCATATAGTCGGTAGACTTGATGAAAAGCCTCATCCTATTCTTCCAATATGGGTAGTTATCCCCATTGAAGAATGGTGGCTTGGTGGTGGATTGGGACTCATAGTTGTAGGTGGATGCCATTGCTTGACATGTTGTTGATCAAACTCTCCTAGAATCGACTCTAGAGGGTTGTAATCCTTCCAATGAGTGTAGCTCTGATACCAATTGTTGAGTTGATCGAACAATTGCAAATGGCCAAGGGGGTGAATTAGCAATTAAAACTTTGGTGGGAAGAAATGAGTGAAAAATAAAATTGACACAAGTAGTTATAGTGGTTCAAGTTCTCCAAATGAAATCTACATCCACTACCTTAGTTCGCACTAAGGATTTTCAACAAATTCACTACTTGAATTCTTTCCCTTTTCTTGGATGAGGAGGTAACCTTACAAATTCGATTAAGCTTTCTACCCAAAGATTAATCCACTCAAATACAAAGACAAGTTGTGGTAAACTCAAATGATTCCTCTCAAAGAATAATTTGTCTACTCAATTACAATTTCAATAACCCCAAACTCACAAAACAAATTGACAATTTGAAACACACTAGAGTTGGGTACAAGAATTTGACTTTGAATAGCTCAATGGTTTGGATTTTTGCTTTGATGATGCTTGTGGGTTGAATAGTTGTTGCTGACCTTCAAAGGGCTTCATTTTATACCTCTTCTATTAATTCTAGCCGTTTGGGTGGTTGGGAACTTGAATAGAGCCGTTGGAACCCTCTCTTACCACCATAAATGCACTTCTGCAGCTATCTGTATCGGTACACGGGGAGCCGTATCGATACCTATCTCAGAAAAAGAAAGAGTCGTTGTGTGCAATAAATAAAGGGTATCGAAACGCACGTAAGCGTATCGGTACGGGGTATCGAAACGGCTAAGACCGTATCGATACCTTTTTCTCAACTTAGCTCACTATCGATTTCCGTTTCGATACGAGGGTTTACCGTATCGATACGGATCAACGACCAATTTAAAATTTGGTTACCTAACCAACTGACACCAACGGTCGAAATATTTAAACCGACTTGAATTTAAAATTTATTAAAACCGTATCGATAGGGTGAAGTCGTATTGGTATGCCATTCAAACTCTTTAGACTTTTACGCAGGAGCGTATCGGTACAGATTGAATCTGTTTCGATACGAGTTCCTCCACTAGCCAACTTTGTAAAAAAGGTATCGATACGGTTGGAAGCGTATCGATACACCTGGACGATTTTCAATAGTTTGTCCTTGGAACACTTAGAAAATATTTTGAGTTTGAGTTTTTCAAATCAGTTTTAAAGTGTTGGTGATTTAAAACTTATTAAGGGACTTATAAAACAATTTTAAGTTTTTCAAATTGATCCTTAAAGATTTAATTATATCAAAATCAAACATAGGTTTTACAATTTGGGAGATGTGTTGAAACTCCATATTTGAGCATGTTTACTTGCAGATTTTTTTCTTGTAAAAGGCCTTTATATGTTGGTTTACGATTTGAATTGTGTTTTGGCTTTTTGATGGTTCAATTTTTATAGGAAGCATGCCTATAGTACTCTTTGGTGATTCTTTCCATGGTTTGTTGATAATGAGACCATGTATGCTTAGGGATTGATGTTTAAATATGATGTATGTACGTCGAAAGCATGTTGGATTATTTTGCTGTGGTTTTGGAAGTGTAAAAGCTGCAATTTGGGACCTTATAGGTCACAGGGTATCGATACCCTAGGGAGAGTATCGATACGGGCTTGTAAAATGGTAAGGGGGTACCGATACGCGGGGGCGTATCAATACTAAAATTGGCTACTGGTTTTGGGCGTACCCATACAGGTTCGAAGGGTAATGGTACGATCCTTGTCTTGTCAAATCTGGGTGTTGAACTAGTCGAGGGCGTATCGATACCCTCCTCATGGGTATCGGTACGGTAGTCGTTATGGTAGTTGAAAGCATATTTGAATGTTCTGTTCTTCTTACGTTTTAGTCCCTGAATGTTGTGGATGTAATTTAATGAGCATGAATGATTATTTTGAGCTAAATTTTGACAGAGATGCATGTAACAAGATTAATTTAAAGATGGTAATATAAAACTGGAGGAATCCCTTGTAATTTGATAAGTTTACAAAATGGTCCCTAAAATCGCATTTGAAAGCAATTGAATTTTAATTAATGTTCGCTTGATGTTGTGTATGTTCTGCTGCGATGTTAATCACTTAGGTTTCTAACAAGCATCTAGATAAGATAAAAAGAAAAATATAGGGTTGTTTATTGATGTAAACCTTCCCGGTTTACTTCAATATTCCCCGTGTGACCCATTCGATTCGGTCTATCGCCTAGGCCAAGTCGAGGGAGTTACATTTGGTGGTACCAAAGCCAAGTTTCGAAAGAATGGGATGATGGTAAGTTAATAATAAGTTGGTGTGATGTAATTTCAAGTGATGGACGATGTTTGCTATGCACTGTTATGCATGATGAATGTGATGTATATATGAGCCGTTGTATATATGATGATGTTGTGGGCTGAATTTGATTGATTGTGATGCACGATGGTTGTGACATGTACGTTGTATGCCTTATGTTATGTTTGGGGGAAAATGGGATGCCCATTGCCTTATTATTATAGTAAAGTGTTTTTAAATTGAATTTGAAGTCTTGGATCCTTGCTTGAAGTTGGTCTAATTTCTTGTTTTGTTTTATTATCATGCCTTAATTATTATAGAACAATGGGACCGATGAGAGAGCTACGATCGGGTACGATTGCTCCTACTGGTGAGCAAGGAAATTAGGAGAACGAAATTTTGCCTGGTGGAAATTTACCTCCTCCATCGCCTCCACCTGGGGATGAGGAGCAAGTACAACATGGGCAAGCCGGTCATGTGTTGGGTGATTTGACACCTTTGGTACAGGCGATGACTGAGCATTCTAGGCTGTTGTTGCTGGAGTGCAAGTGCAAGCTCCTGTTGCTGGGCAATTAGGTTTGCCGTTGAAACGCTTGCGAAGTTTAGGATGCATTGAGTAACGTAGATTGTCTCTTGAAGCATTCGAGACTTAGATGGCTAGTATGATCCGGATTTTGGATCAAATGGGGCGCAATGATGCACGCAAGCTAGGATGTGTTGTTTCTTTGTTGCATGGTGATGCATACAGTTGGTGGACGACTGTGACTACGGCTATGGAGCTCCATGAGGTGGATTGGGAGTTCTTCCAAGCTGCCTTTAAGAAGAAGTATCTAGGGGTTAGATACTTGGACAACAAGAAGCGTTAGTTCATGTCCTTGGTGCAAGGTAACATGACAATGGCTGAGTATGAGGTCTAGTTAGTACGTTTGAGCCAGTATGCTCCGGAGTTGGTGCCGAGTGATAGGCATCGATGTGATCCCTTCTGTTATGGCTTAGTGCAGAAGGTGAAGACTTTCATGCTAGCCTCTGATTATACATATTTTGATGTGTTGGTGACGTGAGCCAAGGATATCGAGCATAGTTTGGGCTTGTCCTCTCGCGTGGGTGGCTCTAGCTCGGGTAAGAGAGAGTCAGATTCTGGTCCTGGAGGTGGACAGTATAAGAGAAATTGTGATCGTAGGTACTGGCCTGAGGCGAGGCGATGTAATTTTGGGCGAAGTGCGCTAGTTTAGGGTAACAGAGTGGGATCAGCACAAAATACTTGTTGGGCATGTGGATCGTGAGAGAATTTGAGGCGGGATTGCCCTCGTATGGCTCGAGAAGCGCAAGCTCCTGTGGCTGGGGCGGTTAATTCTTGTTAGAACTGTGGCTCAGCTGATCATTTGAGGCATGATTGTCCCTTGTTAGATGGAGGTTGTCAGGGTCAGGCACCTATTGTTGCACCACAGAGAGGCTGTGGGCACGTTCGTGGTAATTTCTAGTGTAAGGAGGATGGACAGAGATCTGTGGCACATGTTGTGGTTGTTCAACCCGAGGGTGGTTATCCTGCGAGGGTGTATGTACATCGCGAGGGACGTAATGACACCAATGTGATTGCAGGTACTTTAGCTTTGCTATCCTTGTCATTGTTAGCTTTAATTTATTATGGATCTACGCATCATACATCTTGAGTGAGCATGCACATTGGCTTGATATCCCTGTTGATATGTTAGATATGGGAATGCAAGTAACTAGCTCTTTTGGTGAAACTGTTGTTACGAGGAAATTGTATAGGCGATGTCCTTTATCTGTTCAAGGCAATGTGTTTTCAGTTGATTTTGATGGAGTTGCCTTTCTATGGTTTTGATGTAATCCTTGGGATAGATTGGTTAACCGAGCATAGGAAATTGTATAGGCGATGTCCTTTATCTGTTCAAGGCAATATGTTTTCAGTTGATTTGATGGAGTTGGGTTGTGAAGCTTTCCTAGCTTATGTAATGAACCCTGATACAAAGGAGGTGCGAGTACAAGACTTTTGAACGGTATGTGAGTTTCCGGGTGTCTTTCCGGAAGAGTTGCCAGGTTTGCCACCGAACAGAGAAGTTGAGTTTGGTGTTGAGTTGTATGAAAATACGACTCTATTGTCAATTGTTCCTTATCGGATAGGACCTAAGGAGTTGAAATGGAACTTCAGGAGTTGCTAGACTGAGGGTTCATAAGGACAAGTGTTTAACCTTAGGGTGCACCGGTCTTGTTTGTGAAAAAGAAAGAAGGCACGATGCGTATGTGTTTAGATTATCGGCAATTGAACAAGTTGATGATTAAGAACAAGTATTATTTGCCAAGGATTGATGATTTGTGTGCCCAGTTTCGAGGTGCTTCAGTGTTTTGTAAGATTGATTTGAGGTATGGGTATTATCAATTGAAGGTCAAGGATGTAGATGTGCCTAAGACATCTTTTCGTACAAGGTACATGCATTATGAGTTCTTGTTGATGTCGTTTGGTTTGAAAAATGCATCTGCTGCATTCATAGACCTGATGAATCATGTGTTCCATGAGTTTTTGGATCAGTTCGTGGTAATGTTTATTGATGATATACTCGTGTACTCTCATACCGAGAAGGATCATGATAAGCATTTACGAATTGTGTTACAGGTGTTGTTGGAAAACCAATTTTATGCTAAATTGAGAAAGTGCGAGTGTTGGCTCTGGGAAGTTGTTTTCCTTGGACATGTGGTGTCGGCCAAGGGTATTCGAGTTGACCCACACAAGATCGAGGCGATGATGAATTGGAAAATGCCTAAATCGGTGACGGAAGTGCGTAGTTTTCTTAGTTTGGCAGGATATTGTCAAAGTTTTGTAGAGGGTTTCTTTAAGATTGCCGCACCATTAACTAAGTTATTGCAAAAGAATATTCTCTTTGAGTGGTCGGATGATATACAACAAACTTTCGAAAAGTTGAAGGAAGCTTTGACACAAGCTCCTGTCTTGATTCAACCTAAATCAGGTAAGGAGTTTGTGGTTTACAGTGATGCATCGTATGTTGATCTAGGTTGTGTGTTGATGCAAAGTGAGAAGGTTGTGGTGTATGCATCTAGGCAATTGAAGGTGCATGAGCGCAACTATCCTACTCATGATCTAGAGCTTGCTGCAATTGTATTCGCTTTGAATACTTGGAGGCATTACCTTTATAGTGAGAAATGTGTGGTCTATATAGATCATAAGAGTTTGAAATATTTAATGTCCCAGAGAGAGTTGAATCTTAGGAAACGAAAGTGGTTGGAGTTGCTCAAGGATTACGATCTGACGATAGAGTATCATCTTGGAAAGGCCAGTGTTGTTGCCAATGCTTTGAGTAGGAAAGTGGTTGTGGAATTGAGATTGATGTTTGCTCGGTTTAGCATATCACGAGATGGTGAGTTGATAGCCGAGTTACAAGTGAAACCTTCCTTGATTTAGTTGATTAAGGAGAAGCAGTTGCTTGATGATTCTTTGGTGCTGCATGTTTAGAATATAACGGATGGTAATGCAACAGAATTTTGTTTCAATGATGATGGTGTCTTGTGCTTTAAAATTCGAATAGTTGTGTCGGAGGATGTTGAGTTGAGGCACACTATTTTGATTGAAGCTCATAGCAGTCCTTTTGTTATGTATCCTGGTAGTACGAAAATGTATCGTGGATTGAAAGATGAGTACTATTGGGTTGGGTTGAAAAAGGATGTTGCTGATTTTGTGAGCAAGTGTATGGTTTGTCAGCGAGTAAAAGTTGAGCATCAGTTTCCTTCCGGTTTTTTGCAACCTTTGAGGATACCGGAATGGAAATGGGAGAGGATTATGATGGATTTTGTGTCCGATTTTCCTTTAACCCCGTCAAAGAAGAACTCCATTTGTGTGATTGTAGATTGCCTTACGAAGTGTGCACATTTCTTAGTTGTGCATACTACGTATATGTTGGATAAGCTAGCAAAGTTGTACGTTGCTGAGATAGTACGTTTGCATGGTGTACCTAAATCTATAGTGTCTGATAGAGATCTGAGGTTTATAGCGATGTTTTGGGGGTGCTTGCATATAGCTTTGGGTACAAGGCTTAATTTCAGTACCTCGTTTCATCCTCAGACAGATGGACAATTTGAGCGATTTATCCAAGTGCTAGAGGATATGTTGAGATGTTGTGTTATAGATTTCCAAGGTTCTTGGAAAAAATAGTTGCCCTTAGTGGAGTTTGCTTATAATAATAGTTTTCAAGCGAGTATACTGTTGCATGCAAAAGTGATGCTCAAATTGCATGCAAGTATACACGGTGCCATGTTATATTATTTAAGATATCGTCTCCACAGGGATTGTGACAACCTTCGGAATTCACATTTCTGCACAAATAAAAATAAAAACACAAGTATTAAAAGTTGTTTGGATTTAATTAAAACTAAAACTAAAGCAAATAAAATAAATTGAGAAATCAGAGTGAGAGAATGGGCCGGTATTGGAATGATTCGTAGTGTGGAGATTGGATGCAAAGTCTCGGTACAGTTTTGCAGATTAACTTAACAACTTTCGGTAGCCGTCCAAGAGTATGCCTCGATAGAAGCCCGCCATAGCAGAGACCAATGTGACTGCCTGGGCAGTTAAGCGATGATTCAAGGTTCGGCAAGGCTCCCTTCAATTACTTCCTCTTATCCCTAAGCCTGAAGTGCTATTGGCGAACATGTCTTGGATAATACCTCCCGGCGTGAATCTAAGGATGAACACCGACCGATTATGAAGCCTTTTTTAGCCGCTGAACTTCTAATTTATCCTTAAGCTGAAGTAGCTTTATCATATGGTTGGATAAAACCGTGTTTACTCGTTTCGTGAGTCCAACTCTCCCGATATTGAAAAAATAGATTGATGCTCTCTTCTCTCCCAATAAAGATTGCACACAATGAAGAACCAAGAGTAAACAAACCTTGAATTTTATTGCAAAATCTGAAACCTAAACAAATACAAGAAAAACTCTCACAACTACTAGGCAACCAACCCTTAGCCCTAGGGAAGGTTTAGAACATAATAGAGATGGTGACACAAGGGTATTTTTCGATAAGAAGGAGGGTTTCTCTCTAATCTCAATTGTTTTTTCTCCTTCAAGTCGGTTTACATTTATAGGGGAGGAGCCTAGGTCTAAGTCGGTTTAGGGCAGGAATCCTAGTTAGAATCTAATTACAACTCATTAAAAGAACAAATCTAACTTTAAATCTTCCTAGATTCCCATTTGACTTTTTCCACCTTGACTATGACCATGGCTTTTCTTTTTCTGCTGGGCTCCAATGCATGTGCAAGTGGTCTCCAAAAACCGGGCTTAATGGGCTCTTTCAGTCACATACCACTTTGCATATTTCCACCCTTCCTCGAGTTGTTGCCTCGACAGAGGTCTGGGTTGGTATGTAGGGGTTGGCACAGTTCATTTTGGGCCTCTCAGTTCTCGATCAGCTATCAAGACAGTCCAATAGCTTCCTCTATCAATTTCCAGCTTATCCTCTTCTGGCCTCTCTACTGCCTCGACGACATCTGCCTGGGCGGGTACCTACGCACAGAGAGAAAACGCACCTGAGCAGTATCTTTTATATAAAAACAATTAAGTTTATCAAATAATGCAGAATATCTAATCTATGCAGTTTTGTGTATGTTTTCCTAATAAATGCAACTAAACTAGGCTTAAGAACAACAATAATTGAGTTAGACTAGGGCATAAATATAGGGTTTTTGCACACTTAACACACCCCTAAACTCGAACTATTGCTTGTCCTCAAGCAATGCAATCTAACAATAACATGCCAAAACCTAAAATCATATGTAAACTTAGTCGAGAGAGTACCTTTAGCAACCTTTTTATACCGTGTAGATTTACGCCTAATAGTAACCTTTCGAATGACAATGGACTTACCCGGAACCGAACTATGTATCTCGTGAGTGTGTGTGGTCCTTGAGATAAGAATGATTTTTCGGCTTCTAAGTAAACTCTGATAAGCACCTTAATTCCCTTGGGTTTCTTCAAAGTTATCTTTCATAGAGCCAATTTTGGGCACCTCTACATTCTTTTGCAATTTATAACATAATAAACAATAATATATTTAAACCACAAGAGTCAGCGATAGACACCTCTAATGATTTCATTTAGTAGCTTTTTTGCTAGAGCCGGTTTCAGGCACCTCTAGCTTATCCTAGAGCCAGTTTCGGGCACCTCTAGGACATGTATTTTTCTTCTTTTTTTAACTTCAAGTTCTACCCAAGTTTACTAGGTGAAATACCTAAGCTTCCTAGAAGTCCTAAAATCAAACTAGTCACAAAGAATGTTTCTTTAAGTTCATATCATAATATGATTCTAAGTAAATCCAAAGTCATGCTAAGGTTGCCGCCCAGGCGGGTAATCTACCGCGACAGGTAAAAACTACTTAAGAATTTTTTTCAAACTAATATTTCATTACATTTTAAATAAAGGCGTGTTACATTAGAACCTATATGCAACTACTAAAAAAACAAAACATAAAAAAAACATAAAAAATAGAAAATAAAAGAAAAAGAAAAAAATTAGAGGACTAATGTTGCGTGTAAAAGTGTCTATCGCAATTGAAGTGCAAGTGTACACGACGCAAGTAGTAAAGTGATACTGAAGTATCGGATATCGTCTCCATAGAGACTGGGCTAATAGCTTCACCTTGAATTACCGCACGAGAGTAAAAAGAATAGTTTAAGATGTTATCACGAGAATAATAAAGAATACTGGAAAATAAGATTAAAGAAATCAAGATAGAGAGAATGGGCTGGTATTGAATTGCTCAGTAGTGTAGGTATTGCTAGGTTTAAGAATATCATCTCTGTCGTCGTCCCCGTCGCGGCGGCAGTCTGTTGCTTGTCGCGGCAGCGAACACACAACTCCGTACTTCAAGCTTGGCAAGAACCCTTGATGTGCCTTGGCCTATCCCTAGGTCCAAGTCTGTCGATGAACACGTCTTTGATGATACCTCCCGGCGTGAATCGAAGGATGAACACCGATGTTGTTGAATTCTTCTTTAGCCACTTAACCTTGTCCTATCCCTAGGTCTGAGATAGTTCAACTATAAACTAGAGAACTTGCACTTATTCCTTTCGTATACTTAACTCTCCCGATATTAAGTAAATAGATAACCTCGCAATACTCTCCTGATACTCTTGCAAGATGTTAATAACAAGAATAAGAGAACTTGAAGTTTATTTTATTGAATTGAAAATTCCTAAAACAAAAGCAACCCTTGCAACTACTTTACAAATCAACCCGTGGCCCTAAGGGGAATTTAGAACATGTTAATAGAATGAAAACGGCTAGGGTTTTGGGAAGAATGCTAGAGATAGGTGATGTCCTCTCCTAGGTCGAATTACATGCCTTTATATAGGCTTTGGGTCCAAGTTTTCTAATATGGCAAGAATACAATTTTAAATTAAAGTACAACTCTAATAAAGACTAAATCTTCAAAGAATATAGCTTTAACTCGTCCTTCCTTCTTGCTTGGAATTTCTCTCCTTGAACCTTGGGCTTGGCCTTCATTCTGATCTAGGGCTTGGAAAAATATAGTGGTATTCCGCGACAGACGAGCTTAATTTTCTCTTTCTGTCGAGGCCCACTATGCTTCTTCTCCTCAAAACCGCTGTCGTCCTTGGCTGCCACGGCAGCAACCGTGGCAGCATCGTCCTCCTTGACTGCTCATCCAATTCCAGCTTTTCTGCTTCACTGCCCAGTGCCTGCTTCTCCATCTGCTACAACAGCAACCTGCAAAAGCAACCAATTTCAGTAGAAACTGTGCCATTTACTATAATTGTGATGTCTAACTGTAATCTAACTTAAATGCAATGAATTATGCTTGAATGCAGCATGAATATGGGTTAAATAGGGGGTAAATAATAGAACTTTTACACATTCATCACACCCCAAACTCAAGTTTTTGCTTGCCCTCAAGCAATTCAGACCTAAAAGAAAAATAAATATTTTTGTTTTGGCTTAAAATAGTGAACTTTCCCTTACCCTCCATTCGTTCTCTGTTGACGGCAGTGCCTTGTTGGATAACTTAGGATTCGTCCGAAATCTTGCTATAGTCCTCGTGCAGTGTGTGCATGCTTGTGAACAATTATATGCCAAGACTCTCTTAGTTTCACTAGAATATTTCAGCCTCTAACTTGAATTTTTATGCCAAAGTTTATCTTTTTGAAGGCATTTCTTATGCTCCTTTGATTTTTTTTTGTTTTGACTCGATTTTATTATTTTTTTTAAGCTAAAGTTTCACTAGAGCCGGTTTCGGGCACCTTTAGCTAACTTCCTAGAGCCGGTTTCGGGCACCTCTAGGGCTATTAAGTCTCTTTTGCTAAACTTCTTTCCTAGAGCCAGTTTTAGGCACCTCTAGGGGCTATTCAAGTGCTAAGCTTCCTATTCTAGTTAAATAGAAGAGTTCTAGGCAGTATAACAGTCACAAATGGTGTTTAAGTTTTTCAGAACTATAGGAAGGCTCTAAACTGCTCCTAAAACTATCCTAAAGGCACTGCCATGACAGAGCTGTCACTGCAGGTAAGTTCAGTTCAAAGACTTAAGCCAAAATTTTCAAATTTTTTAAACAAAAATAAACTAAGTAAAAGACAGAATTTTAAAACTAAATTAGACTCCATTAATGGAGGGATGCCACCCCCAAACTCAAGGGTTGCATTGCCCTCAATGCAAATGACAAGATAAAAGATAAAAAAAAGTACATCACAAAATATATAAAAGCAGACAGCAAAATAAGTTAAGAACTCAAATTTTAAGCGTTGTCGTCATTGCTGCTGCTGACTCTGAGCTGGCGGCGGGCACGGGCCTTCTAAACTGGCTGGCGAATGGGGGAGGCAGATGTGTTCTTTGTTTTGGCTTCTGTGGCAGTATATTCAGTGTCCGTCGGCTCTGTCGTGTCTACTGTCGTAGCAGTGGGATCAAAGGATGACAGCAAGGTGGCATCAGTCAGCTCCATCAAGTTGAGTATGTTTATGTCGGCCCATCCCTTCCCTTGGACTCTGAGGTCGGTGGCAGCTTCAGGTACACCATGGTCGCGACAGAGGGCTGTGATGAGGTAAGGAAGGTAGAGCGGTCCCGTCGGCCGGTGTGCACACTCCAAAATGCTTTCGCGGATGAAGCTTCCCACATTAATAGGCCTCTCATGCAAAATAGAATGAATGAGGGCTAACCTGGGTTGGTCGACAGTGATGTTGTGTAAGGATGGCATGATGCGCTTTTTGATAAAAGCGTTCCACAATTTAGCTTCCGGGAGGAGTTGAGTTCTCTTCACCGTCCTCGGGTTTTTACGATTTGTGTTCCACTGTGTACCTTCATCCGTTAGCTCTGCCATGACAGCATCGTAGGCAGCAGGGTCTACGGTGTTCATAAATTGCTGGTGACCATCATCGTTGCTGCCCATGTAAAATCCATACAATGTGTTGATGTATTCTGCTTCGAAGGGCACCTCTCTCCCTTGCACGGTAACTGTTGTCGTCGTTCTGCTGTTGATGGCAGTGTAGAAATCTCGGACCAGAGATACGTTCATCTCATCTGGTTGTTCGGCAAAGATCTGCCACTGTATGGCCTTGATTTTTCTGGCAATGAACGATTGCAGGCCCAAATTTCCCTCCTTGGAAGTGTAAATGAATCCCCTCTCCTCCCACATGTCTCTGATCTGGAAAGATCGTGGGGTTGATGTTGTCGGGGTGGAGCCTGAGGCAGCAATCCTACGGGTGTTTCTGGAAGACATGGTTACAAGGGTTGAGAGAATAAAAATGAAAGCAAAAAATTCTAGAGGAAGCAAGTAAGAAGAGTAGAAGTGAGTGAAAAATGAATAGTGAAATGGGGTTTATATAGAGAAGATTTTGCTGCCCGTTGGAGCTGTAACGGCAGGCGCGAATAACGGGGTCAGCTGTTACGCGTTTGCGTGTCTAGCGCGTCTGTCACGTGTTTCCGTGTCTGCTGCGCGTTTGATACGCGTTTGCGTGTCTGTCGTGACAGCGTGTCGACAGCCTTTATTTTTCGCGTCTGTCGCGGCAGTTGTAACGACATGCTCCAAAATTTGGGCTTTTTGGGCTGGTGGAAGGATGGTGGGCTGAATTCACTTCTCCTTTTCTTCTTGTCTCTTTTATTTCCTAAAAATAATAAAAAAATAAAAACATTATTTCTTAAAAATAAAATAAATCTAATTTCCTAATATATAAATAATAAATAATAATAAAACTAAAAAAATAAAATTTAGGTTAAATTAGGGATGCCAGGTGGGGCATCTCCTAAGGTAACCACTTCCTGCATTTTTGGGCTTCAGTCCCCTGATAATGCTTCAAGTGTTGTCCATTGACTTTGAATTGGTGCCCGTCTTTTAAAGATCTAATCGTGATAGCACCATGGGGAAAAACCTGCACTACTTGGAATGGGCCAGACCATCTAGATTTCAGCTTCCCTAGGAAGAGTTTTAACCTAGAGTTAAAAAGCAACACAAGCTGCCCTGGGCAGAACTGTCGTGGCAGCAACTTCTTATCATGCCACTTCTTAGTTTTATCCTTGTAGATTCTTGCGTTGTCGTAGACCATTGTTCGAATTTCTTCAATTTCATTTAAGTCAAGTAGCCTTTTCTGACATGCCTTTTCCAAGTCCATATTAACTGTCTTGATTGCCCAGTATGCTCTGTTCTCTATCTCGACAGGTAAATGGCATGTTTTCCCGTAAATCAGTCGATAAGGAGACATTCCCAATGGAGTTTTGAAAGCTGTCCTATAAGCCCATAACGCATCATTAAGGTGTAAAGACCAATCTTTTCGAGTTGGCTTAACCATCTTTTCAAGAATGTTCTTGACTTCCCTGTTGGATATTTCAGCTTGTCCATTGGTCTGAGGGTGATATGTTGTTGCAATCCGATGCTTGACACCATACTTTTTCAAAGCAGCAGCTATAACTCTGTTGTCGAAATGCCTCCTTTCATCACTGATGATCGCCTTAGGGATGCCGAATCTAGAAAAGATGTTTTTATACAATGACGGCCAATAAAATCCTGACTGCATAACCTTGGCAGCAGTTTTGTTGCCTCCTAAGTGTCCTCCATATTGTGAAGCATGACAGTGATGAAGTATGTCTTCCTGCTCATCATGTGCTACGCATCTCCTTATAACCTTATCTACACAGATTTTGAAAAGATGAGGTTCGTCCCAATAATAATGTATAACATCATTTTGGAACCTCTTCCTGGCTTGATGATTGAGGTCAGGAGGAATTATTCCGCTAACTAAAAAATTAACGAAATCAGCATACCAGGGGAGTTCAGAAGACTTACCTGGGACCATGGTTGTCGTGACAGTGATTGTGGTAGCAAATTGCTGCTCATCAGGGAAGGTCTTTAATATGTTTGTCTCATCTGTCGGTAGACTCTTTCCCTTCTCCAACCTTGACAAGCGATCTGCCACTTGATTCTCTGTCCCATTTTTGTCCTTGATTTCAAGGTCGAATTCTTGCAATAGCAGGATCCAACGTATCAGTCGAGGCTTTGCATCCTTTTTCATGAAAAGATATTTTAATGCAGAGTGGTCTGTGTGCACTATGACCTTCGTTCTGAGTATATAAGAACGAAACTTGTCAATGGAGAATACCACGACTAATAATTCCTTCTCTGTGGTGGTGTAGTTCACTTGGGCGTCGTTCAGTGTTTTGCTGGCATAGTATATGACGTGAAAGAGCTTGTCTCTCCGCTGCTCAAGTGTTGCCCCGACAGCATAGTCACTAGCATCACACATGATGTCAAATGGATGTGTCCAATCTGGTGGCTGCACTATTGGGGCTGTTACCAGCTTTTCTTTTAGAACCTTGAATGCCTCAGTACATTCAGTATTAAAGTCGAAGGGTCGGTTCTGCTCCAGAAGATGGCATAGGAGCTTGGTGATTTTTGAAAAGTTCGCAATGAACCTCCAATAAAAACCAGCATGTCCTAAGAAACTTCTGATGCCCTTGACTGTGGTGGGTGGCGGCAGCTTTTCGATCACTTCTATCTTAGCTATGTTAACTTCTATGCCATGACAGCTAATCTTATGACCAAGGACTATCCCTTCATCCACCATGAAGTGACATTTTTTCCAGTTCAAAACCAAGTTTTCTTTTGTAGGTTGCCTAGGCAGCTTTCAAAGTTGTCTCCAAAGACTGAAAAATCATCCATAAAGATCTCTAGGAAATCCTCCACCATATCGGAGAATATTGTCATCATGCACCTTTGAAAGGTGGCTGGTGCATTGCATAGTCCAAAAGGCATTCTCCTCAAAGCGTAAGTTCCGTAAGGGCATGTGAATGTCGTCTTTTCTTGATCTTCTGGTGCAATAGCTATTTGATTGTAACCTGAATAACCATCAAGAAAACAATAGTAAGGTTTACCCGCTAATCTATCAAGCATTTTATCAATAAAGGGTAAAGGAAAGTGGTCCTTTCGGGTAGCTTTGTTAAGCTTTCGATAGTCCATACAAACCCTCCAACCGGTCACAGTCCTGGTTGGGATTAGCTCATTGTTTTCGTTGGTTACCACGGTCATTCCTCCTTTCTTGGGAATGCACTACACCGGGCTCACCCATTTGCTGTCTGAGATGGCATAGATTATTCCAGCATCTAGCCATTTGATTATCTCTTTTCGCACCACCTCTTTCATCGCATGGTTCAGCCGTCTTTGTGCATCAATACTCGACTTATGATCATCGTCTATAAGGATTTTATGCATACATAATGCCGGACTAATGCCTTGAATATCAGCTATCGTCCATCCAATAGCCTTTTTGTGCTGCTGCAACATCCCTATTAACTGTTGTTCCTGCTCCTACATCAACTTGGAAGAGATGATTACGGGCAACGTATCATTTAAACCAAGAAAAGCATATTTTGGCTGCCCTGGCAGGGGCTTAAGTTCTAAAACAGGGGGCTTAACAGTTGATGGCTTTTGAATTGCATGGTTATCCGATGTATAATTTAAAGGCTCGAATAACTTACCTGGACGATTGCTTATCCAGTTTACCTCCTTCTATTCTTCAGTATCAGATGTGTCAGATTCTGAGGAGCTGCTGTCGTCGGTGCTGTCGTGACAGTCTTCTAAGTGGCTGCCGAGGCAGTGACCAATTTTGATGTCGTGACAGCCCGACCTGATGCAGGGTTGGTCAAGGGTAACTTCAGTGATAACCTTGCATTCTTCTTCTGCATCAGCATGCTTCATAGCTTGGAGAACATTCAACTTTATTTCTTGATCGTTCACTCTCATGGTGAGTTCACCTTTTTCCACATCAATCAGTGATCTTCCCGTGGCTAAGAAGGGTCGCCCTAAGATGATTGGTGCGTTTTCATCTACTTCACAATATAAGACAAGAAAGTCAGTAGGAAAAATAAACTTATCCACTCTTACCAGAATGTCTTCAATTTTTCCTTCTGGATGAACGTAAGAGCGGTCTGCCAGCTGCAGAATTACTGTTGTGGGCCGAGCTTTTCCAATACCTAATTTCTGAAAAACAGATTTGGGCATTAAATTTATACTAGCACCCAGATCACAAAGTGCCTTACCCGCATATTTGTCTCTGATTACACATGGTATGATGAAGCTCCCAGGATCCTTCTTCTTTTGGGGTGGATGCTTGTGTAGAATACTCATGCATCCTTCTGTCATCTTAACCGTTTCAAATTCCCCAAGTCTAGATTTCTTCGACATGGCATCCTTGAGAAATTTGGCATAACCGGGCATCTCCTTAACGGCATCTAACAGCGGAATGTTGATGTGAACCTGCTTAAAAATATCATAAATCTTTTTAAGCTGTGATTCTTGTTTCAATTTCTGTAACCGTTGAGGAAAAGGAGGTGGGGGACGATAATCAGCAATATGTCCTTCCCACTGCATACGGATCTGAGGAGGTTTGGGTTCATCATCTTTCTCCTCTATCCCTTCTGCTGTCGTGGCAGGCTCATCGACAGCATGTTGTATGTTACCTGTCGGGGCAGCTTCCTTGGCAGGTATATCCAAGGCTGATTTCTTAACTGTTTCAGCTTCCTTCTCTGGCCCTGGTAGTTTCTTCCCACTCCTAGTTGTGATGGCTTTACACTGCTCATGTGTGGGTTGTCTAGCGTTTTCAGTATCGCTAGGGAATCCGCCATTCTGCCTTGATTTGATATGATGGGAAACCTGACCCATCTGTGTCTCCAACGATTTCAGAGTAGCTTCATGATTTGTCATCCGCATCTCTGTTTTATCCATGAATGTTTCTGTCTTCTTGACAAAGTGATTCATGTTCTCAATGTATGTTTCTGTTTGAGACATAAACGTAGCCAGAGTCTATTCCAGTATACTATTTGTGGCAGCTGGTGGTTGTTGTTGTTGCTGCTGCGGTTGCTGCCGAGTCAACAATCTAGGTCCTCCCTGATTCTGATTATTCAGTGCTTGAGGATTCAGGGCATTATTAGGATTACTCCAAGAGAACTTGGGATCCCTTCTCCAGCTGGGATTGTAGTTGTTGGAGTTATAATTCTGCTTATTGTAGTTTCCAACATACTTTCCCTCTTCTAACTGTATAGGACATTCATCCGAACTATGATTTCCTTCACAAATTTCACATACCTCTTCGACAGCGTATACATGATGTGAATCATCGTTCAAGAACTTTTTCATTGCCTTCGTGAGATATGCCACATGTGATTTCATTGTGCTGTCGGCCTCATAGTCCTTAACAGCTAGAACCCGTTTACCCCCTCTTCTTGCTGTCGGGAACTTCTTCTCATTCTTAGCCAGATTTTTCAATACTTGCATTGCCTCATCTGGGTCTTTGTCCAACAGTAATCCGTTTTCTGCTGAATCAATTCGAATACGAGTTTGTAAATTGGCAGCATTATAAAACTTTGTTACCTGGTTCCAAACGGGGAATCCATGCATTGGGAAGTTTCTTAGAAGAGTGGTAAATCTGTCCCAGGCCTCGTGCATTGGCTCGTCATCTTCTTATTGAAAAGTAGCAACTTCGTTACGTAATCGCTCAGATAAGTGTGAAGGATTAAAACGAGATAAGAATTCACGAGTTAAATCTGCCCAAGTTCTAATTGAACCCGGCGTAAGTTTATTCCACCAAGTCTTTGCTCTGTCCCTCAATGCATGGGAAAATAACCGAAGCCTCAGTATCTCCGGATTAACTTCTGAAAGTCTAAACGAACCACAGATTTCCTAGAACATTTTTAGATGCTCCCTAGCATCCTCTGTAGCAGCACCACTAAATTGACCAGCATTGTTGATCATGCTGAACATAACAGGTTTCAGCTCAAAGTTGTCAACATCTACATCTGGCAGCTTGGTTTCTAGTTCTACATGATCATTCAGCATGTAGTCTCGGCATGACCGTCATGCGGTAGTGGCAGGAGGGTCGCCGACAGGAGGAATGATCTCTCCATCCCCGACAGGATTGTTATTACCCTGGGGATTCCCTTGGTTGTTCATTGCCTCTAACTGTTCTTCAAGGTATTCATTTCTGGCTAGTACGTGACGAAATCGATTCCTAAGATTGAATGAACGTTCTATTTCAGGATCTAATGGATACTCAGGTTCTTCTCCTCGTCTCGATCTGCGCATAAACAAGAAACCTTGTGATAAGCACAAGTTGAACAAACCAGAATAAAACAGAAAAATAAAAAGAAAAGTGCAGTAAAAGATAGGGTAGAGTTATGTTGCCAATCCCCGGCAACGGCGCCAAAAACTTGTTGTGTGTAAAAGTGTCTGTCGCAATGGTAGTGCAAGTGTACACGACGCAAGTAGTAAATTGATACTGAAGTATCAGATATCGTCTCCACAGGGACTGGGCTAATAGCTTCACCTTGAATTACTGCACGAGAGTAAAAAGAATAGTTTAAGATGTTGTCATGAGAATAATAAAGAATACTGTAAAATAAGATTAAAGAAATTAAGATAGAGAGAATGGGCTGGTATTGAATTGCTCAGTAGTGTAGGTATTGTTAGGTTTAAGAATATCAGCTCTGTCGTCGTCCCCGTCGCGGCAGCACCTGTCGCGACGGCAGTCTGATGCTTGTCGCGGCAGCGAACACACAACTTCGTACTTCAAGCTTGGCAAGAATCCCTGCTGTGCCTTGGCCTATCCCTAGGTCAAAGTCTGTTGATGAACACGTCTTTGATGATACCTCCCGGCGTGAATCAAAGGATGAACACCGATGTTGTTGAATTCTTCTTTAGCCACTTAACCTCATCCTATCCCTAGGTCCGAGATAGTTCAACTATAAACTAGAGAACTCGCACTTATTCCTTTCGTATACTTAACTCTCCTGATATTAAGTAAATAGATAACCTCGCAATGCTCTCCCGATACTCTTGCAAGATGTTAATAACCAGAATAAGAGAACTTGAAGTTTATTTTATTAAACTGAAAATTCCTAAAACAAAAGCAACCCTTGCAACTACTTTACAAATCAACTCGTGGCCCTAAGGGGAATTTAGAACATGTTGAGAGAATGAAAACGGCTAGGGTTTTGGGAAGAAGGCTAGAGATAGGTGATGTCCTCTCCTAGGTCGAATTACATGCCTTTATATAGGCTTTGGGTCCAAGTTTTCTAATATGGCAAGAATACAAGTTTAAATTAAAACACAACTCTAATAAAGACTAAATCTTCAGAGAATATAGCTTTAACTCGTCCTTCCTTCTTGCTTGGAATTTCTCTCCTTGAACCTTGGGCTTGACCTTCATTCTGATCTAGGGCTTGGAAAAATATAGTGGTATTCCACGACAGACGGGCTTAATTTTCTCTTTCTGACAAGGCCCACTTTGCTTCTTCTTCTCAAAACTGCTGTCGTCATTGGCTGCCACGGCGACAATTGTGGCAGCATCGTCCTCCTTGACTGCTCATCCAGTTCCAGCTTTTCTGCTTCACTGCCCAGTGCCTGCTTCTCCATCTGCTACAGCAGCAACCTGCAAAAGCAACCAATTTCAGTAGAAATTGTGCCATTTACTATAATTGTGATGTCTAACTGTAATCTAACCTAAATGCAATGAATTATGCTTGAATGCAGCAGAAATATATGTTAAATAGGGGTAAATAATAGAACTTTTACACACTCAACAACTAATCCCCCCCCAAAAAAAAAATCGAGAGGATCATTGTCCTCAATGCATGCCTATATACACAAAATTTAGCATAAATTAGACAAAAATAAAAAAAGAGGTAGAGAAAGCTTAGATTGATAATGATTCGGATGATGCTTCGTCGTCCTCGTCTAGGATCATCCTTTGTTGAGATGGGACTTTGAAGCGTTTGGCCACCTTCGACGGTTGTTGGCGGGAAGGTGAAGTTGGTTTTGCTCTTTGCATGACTTCCTGTTCGCCGCCATCTTTGTTGTCTGGGCAGATCTCCTCTGTGTGGGTAGCTTTCCTCTTTTTGGTTGGGGAGTATGTTGTTTCGAGCTTCTTTGTGACGGACCAGACCGTGTCTTGCCATACTGAGTCTGATGATAAGGAGTTGAGGTAGGCTGAATCGGATGGTGCTAGTGTGTTGGCTGATGTTCGTGATTTCTGCCTTTTTTCTCTGATTGGGGTGGCTGTTGTGTCACCACGATCATCGGAGATGGAGAGGACTTTGGTGGTTGTGGCTGTTGGAGAAGCTTGAGGCTCTATTGAGATCGGGGCAGTTGGAGTTGCGGAGGTGGCTGGATGTGTTTCTAAGGCAGAGGGCGCAACAGACGTGTCTGGTGTGGTCAGGGCAAAGATCTCGACAAGGAACTCTGGGAACTGGGCCATTGGGAATTTCTCCTAGAGAGTATTGACGGTGGCATTGTTGAAATCCCGAATGTAGGTCATGAAGGTCAGCTAGCGTCGTTCCAATCTGTCAAGCTGTGCTGTCAGGCCGCCTATTGTAGTTGCCGAGGTGGGTTATTGATATGGTTGTTGGCTGCCCATCTCTGATGCCTCAGCATAATTTTCTAGGGTGGTAGATGTGATCTCCATTTTTCGAAGAATGATGTCCCTCGTCCACTCGGCTCTGTCTTGCGTCAAGGTGTCAGTTGGGACTGCCGCAACATGTGTCTTCTCGCACAATGTCGTGATGAAGCTGGGGAAGTAGAGTTGGCCTTTTGTTTTCTGTTCACATTCATAAATTTCTTTAGTAATAATTACACCCATATTGATATACCTTTTGTGTATGATGGAGTGGATGAGTGCCAAGCGCAGCTTGTTGAGGGTAGAATTATGGGACGTGGGCAGCAGCCTTCTCTTCACAAAGGTGTTCTACAGTTTTGCCTCGCGCAGCAGATTCCGTCGATTGACAGTTCCTCTAATTTTGACCACATTCCAGACTGTCCCCGGAATGCAAAGTTCTTTTTTCATTGCCTTGTAACTTTCTATAGTGAGGGAGGCGAAGAACTTTGTGTGTTGATCTTCTTGAATGTGAAGACTATAGAAGAGTTTGATCTTGTCTTCATCGATCAACACTGGCCACCTGTAGACATTCACCGTCGGTTCTTCTACTGTCGGCCCATGGTCATAATATTCGCTCACCATTGTCTGATTTGCTGGCTTTGGTTGCTAGGTAAAGATCTGCCATCCTTGGTGTGTGATCTTGGAGTATATGAAGTACTCGAGCCCAAATTTGAATTGTGGCCTGCCTCCTTATGCCGCCACGACGGGCATTAGGGAACTGGTAGTCGTTTTTGTCCATCCTGTTTAAGATTTGAATTGCTTCGACCGGCTCCTTATCGAGTAATGTACCATTGCAGATGAATCCAACACCATCATTGTTGGTGTGTTTACACCATTGTAGAATATGGATACTTGTGTCCACTCTGGAAATCTATGGGAGGGGCTTTTATTCAGCAACTCGCAATATCTCTCCCATTCCTCGTACATCGATTCATCATCTGCCTGTCAAAAAGTAGTCATGTAAGTCCGCAATTTATTAGTTAAATTGACAGGATTAAATCGGGCTAAGAAGTCTCAGCATAGTTCTGTCCAGGATTCAATGGACTCTGATGGTAGACTATTTAACCAAGTTTTTGCCCTATTCCTCAGTGAATAGGGAAATAATCTGAGTCGTAGCACGTCGAGGTGGACTCCATGGATTTTGAAGGATTTGCAGATATCGAGGAAGGATTTCATGTGCTGGCATGTGTCTTCAGTGGCGGATCCTCCAAACTGTCCAAGTGTATTCAGCATGTTGAACATGACTGGTTTGAGTTCGAAGTGGTCCGCTTCTATTTCTGGATCAATTACGCCAGAGTTCAGCCTTCTGAGATCCTCTTCCAAGTAGTCACGAACTAGCTGCCGAGCGGCAGGAGGTTGTCTGCCATCGCCTGCCAGGGCATTGTCGATTCTTAGTTGTGGTGGATTCTGGTTCTGTATGTTCTCTTGATCACCCATGGCTTCTCTATTTTCTTGTCTAAATCTACGTGCAGTACGTTTAGGCTCTGGATGGTAGTCTAGCAAGGGTGATTTCTGGTTCTCTTTGGTCATAAACCAAAGAAAACTAGGGGTTAAACAGAAAAATAAAAACAAAACATTGTACGTCAATCCCCGGCAACGGCGCCAAAAACTTGTTGCATGCAAAAGTGATGCGCAAATTGTATGCAAGTATACACGGTGCCAAGTTATAGTATTTAAGATATCGTCTCCAAAGGGATTGAGACAACCTTTGTAATTCACCTTTCTATACAAATAAAAATAAAAACACGAATATTAAAAGCTGTTTGGATTTAATTAAAACTAAAACTAAAGCAAATAAAATAAAATAAATTGAGAAATCAGAGTGAGTGAATGGGCCAGTATTGGAATGCTTCGTAGTGTAGAGATTGAATGAACTGTCTCGGTACAATTTTGCAGATCAACTTAACAACTTTCGGTAGCTACCCACGAGTATGCCTCGGCAGAAGCCCGCCTTAGCAGAGACAATGTGACTGTCTGGGCAGTTAAGCGATGATTCAAGGTTCGGCAAGGCTCTCTTCAATGATTTCCTCTTATCCCTAAGCTTGAAGTGCTATTGGCAAACATGTCTTGGATAATACCTCCCGGCGTGAATCTAAGGGTGAACACCAACCGATAATGAAGCCTCTCTCAGCCGATGAACTTCTAACTTATCCCTAAGTCGAAGTAGCTTTATCCATGGTTGGATAAAACTGCGTTTACTCATTTCGTGAGTCCAACTCTCCCGATATTGAACAAATAGATTGATGCTCTCTTCTCTCCCGATAAAGATTGTACACAATGAAGAACCAAGAGTAAACAAACCTTGAATTTTATTGCAAAAACTGAAACCTAAATAAATACAAGCAAAACTCTCACAACTACTAGGCAACCAACCTTTAGCCCGAAGGAAGGTTTAGAACATAAAGAAGATGGCGGCACAAGGGTATTTTTCGACAATAATGAGGGTTTCTCTCTAATCTCAATTGTGTTTTTCTCCTTCAAGTCGGTTTACATTTATAGGAGGGGAGCCTAGGTCCAAGTCGGTTTAGGGCAAGAATCCTAGATAGAATCTAATTACAACTCATTAAAAGAACAAATCTAACATTAAATCTTCCTAGATTCTTGTTTGACTTTTTCCACCTTGACTTTGACCATGATTTTTCTTTATCTGCTGGGCTTCAATGCGCGTGCAAGTGGTCTCCAAAAATCGGGATTGATGGGCTCTTTTAGTCGCATACCACTTTGCATATTTCCACCTTTCCTCGAGTTGCTGCCACGGCGGCATACTATTGTCTGCCTCGGCAGAGGTTTGGGTTGGTATATAGGGGTTGGTATAGTTCTTCATTCTGGGCCTCTCAGTTCTCGATCAGCTCTCAAGATAGTCTAATAGCTTCCTCCATCAATTTCAAGCTTCTCCTATTCTGCCCTCTCTACTGCCTCGACGACATTTTCCTGGGCGGGTACCTGCGCATAGAGAGAAAACGCACCTGAGGAGTATCTTTTATATAAAAACAATTAAGTTCATCAAATAAGGTAGAATATCTAATCTATGCAGTTTTGTGTATGTTTTCCTAATAAATGCAACTAAACTATGCTTAAGAACAACAATAATTGAGCTATACTAGGGCATAAATATAGGACTTTTGCACACTTAACATATACAAATGACTCCGTATGAAGCTTTGTATGGGAGAAAGTGTATAACACCTCTTTGTTGGGTGGAGGCGGGGTAAAAGTTGGTTTCCTTACCGGATTTGCTTAAGGGAACGACTGAGAAATTGAAGCTTATATGTGAGCGGTTGAAGGCTGCATCGGATCGTAAAAAGCACGGATTTAAATCGTAAGGAGACTAAGTTTGCAGTTAGAGATCGCGTGTTCTTGAAGATATCGCCTTGGAAGAAGGTGATGAGGTTTGGACGTAAGGGTAATCTTAGTCTAAGGTTTATTGGACCTTATGAGGTTGTGGAGTGTGTTGGTCCTGTTGCATATCGGTTGAGTTTGCCTCCCGAGTTGGAGAAAATCCATAATGTGTTTCATGTTTCGATGTTGCGAAGGTATAGATCGGATTCGTCTCATGTTATGTATGTTGAAGAGATTGAGTTAAATCCGGATTTTTCTTATGATAAGAAATCAATGGGGATTCTTGATTCTAGTAGCAAAGTTCTTCGTGGTAAGAGGATTGAACTTGTGAAGGTGTTGTGGCGACATCGAGGGGTTGAGGAGGCCACGTGGGAAACATAAGGCGGACATGTTGAGGCAGTTTCTGCACCTTTTTCCTTCAGGTAAAATTTCGAGGATGAAATTTCCTAAGTGAGGGGGAGTTGTAACGCACCGGTTTTGGGCCTATATGTTTTAGGCATCGGTTTAGGTTAGTCGAACCTAGAATTAAAGATTTGAGCCTTTAAAAGCGGTTCAGAGAAAACATAGTCCGAGATGGGATAAAATTATGAGAAAAATTGCTAAAATCTTTTAAAAAATATATATATATATATATATTAAAGGTTGGTAAAATAAATTTTAGAAAATGAGTCTTGTAAAGTTGAGATTTCAGAAAGTGATCATTTTGTAAAAAGTACAAAATTGGGTTTAAAGGACTAAATTAAAAAGGAGACAAGACTTAAAATCTTTAGGGAGCTTACATGTGTTTAAAAGTATTTTTCTTTTAGTTTGACCAATTTTAAAATGGCATTATTAAAAAGGAATTAAAAGAAAAAAAATAATTAAAAGGGATTTATGGGATCAAAAAGATTTTTACGTATCCTTCATTTTCTCTCTTTCTAAACAGCCAAACACTTTCTTTTCTTTCAAAGATCTCATATACTATCACCTTTTTTTTCTTTCTTTTGATTTCCTAAAAGTGATCTATCAATTTAATCAATGAAGTTTTGAAATTTATTGCAAAATCTTTGTCAATTAATAAGAAAAGTTAAGATTGTAGGTAAGAGCTGATCAACCTTCTAGTCAAGGTTCTTTAATAAAATTCTCATGTCTTGTGGTTTTAATTGACCGTCTCCCAACCAAAGATCGTCTGACTCGAATGGGTATTATTAATGATGAGCTATGTGTGCTTTGTGGAAATGACCTTGAGTCCAAGAATCATATTTTTGCGGAATGCCCTTATTCGAGTAGTATTTGGCAAGGGATCCTAAGCCTTTTCCATGTGCAGCACACTTTTCATGGATGGGAGAGTGAAATACATTGGGCTGTTGAGAAGTGAAAAGGCAAGTCCCTTCTTGTTAAACTCTTGAAACTCGTTTGGACCTCTTTTATTTATCATTTATGGGATGAAAGGAATAGACGACTCTTTCGAGCCTCTTTTCGAGACTCCACTACTATACTGAATAATGTACAGGAAATAGTTTGTTACACGTTGCAGAGTAGATGTATAGATTATAGAGGTATTGTAAATATGTATATTTGCAGACAATAGGGGATTGATTGATTCCATTTTATGTACTTTATAGCAGGATTCCTGCTTCTGGATAAATACAATTTAACCATTTATTTAAAAAAATATTTAGTTTGGATAGACTTAATTAGGGTAAACTATTCCAATGGCCACTAAACTTTAGGGGCATACATATTTTGACCACCGAACTACCGAACTCGTCAATCAGACCACTAAACTTATTAAATTGACCTATTTGATCACCACCTTTAAAAAACTAACAGAGGGGTGACGTGACAGTTAATGAAAATTTGTAAAATTACACATTATTTCTTGTTATTTACCTATTATATCAATTTGGTCTAAATTTTAATTTAATTAAATAAAATTAATCAACCATCCAAATGACAACACATGTCTCATCTATTTTTAAGTTTTAATTTATTTAATTTAATATGTTTAATCAACCAACTAGATAGTGACACGTGTCACCATCTGATTTGTCGTAAAGAATGAGAAGAAATAAAATGGAAGAGAAATAGTTCTCATGAGGATTTGATCCCACACCAATTGCATGGAAAGCCCATGCTCCAGCTGCTGAGCGAAGTTTACTAATCTGATCTAGGATACTAACATATTTTATTAAAACATTACTTTGTTGGTAAAAACTAAAAGAAATTTAAAGAAGAAAAAAAAAGAATAGTAACGAGAGATATGAACATGGGACCAAGACGAGTAATTCTCATGCCTTTACCGTTGCGCCAAGCTACTCTTAGTGATATATATTGCACACTTTTACATACATATCTTATATTGCAATTAGGAAAAAAAGTAAAAATGGTTGAAAGGAGACTCCAACCTAGATCACTTGGGATGTGTCTAATTACATAAAAATTCGATTTAATTTAAATCTAAAAATTATTAAATATTTGATTTAAAAAATATTATATTTAATATATTTAAATATTTTTTCATATTTAAATTAAATCAAATATTTATTAAAATATTAAATCTTCGATTCAAATAATATTTGATTTAAAAGAAAAGTAATTTGATTTTAAAAAAAAAATTCAAATATTTTAAATTGAACTTAAAATACTTTAAATATTCGATTTAATATTTTAAATCAATTTTTTCTTTTAAATCAAATATTTTTTAAATCGAATATTTTTTAAATCAAATGTTTAATATTTTAATAAATATTCAATTTAATTTAAATATGAAAAAATAATTGAATATTTAATAATTTTTTTATTTAAATTAAATCGAATGTTTGTGTGATTAGACACATCCCAAGTGATCTAGGTTCGAGTCCCCTTTCAATCAGTTTTACTTATTTTTCCTAACGACATTATAAGATATGTATATAAAAGTGTGCAATATATATCACTAAGAGTAGCTTGGCGTAGCGGTAAAGGCATGAGAATTTCTTGCCTTGGTCCTAGGTATGAATCCTTGTTACTATACTTTCTTTCTTCTTTAAATTTCATTTAGTTTTCACCAACAAAGTAATTGTTTGATAAAATATGTTAGTATTTTATATTAGATTAGTGAACTTGGCTTGGCGGTTGGAGCATGGGTTTTCCTTGTAATTGGTGCGGGATCAAATCTCGATGGGAGCAATTTCCCTTCTATTGTATTTCTTCTCATTCTTACGGCCAATCAGATGGTGACACGTGTTGTCATTTGGTTGGTAAATAAAAAATGATTAAATGTATAATTTTACAAATTTTCGTTAACTGCCATGTCACTCTTCCGTTAATTTTTTAACGACTGTAGTCAAAATAGTTCAATTTAATAAGTTTAGTGGTCTGGTTGACGAGTTCGATAGTCCAGTTGTCAAATTAGATACGTAAAGTTTGGTGATCATTGGAGTAGTTTACCCATTTAATTATTTGTAATATTCAGAAAACACACCAATATCCCTTTGCCAACACCTTTATACCCAGAACTTCAAATCGGCTTCACTTGACACCGCAGGGTCCATAAGCAATTGTTAAATCCAGGGGCCGAAAAAACGGCTTTTATTCCCATTAAAGGGAAACCAACTACTAGGATTTTAACATGAGAGCTTCAATATTAAATGTTAAATTAAATGCTCAATTATTTTAAATATTTAATAACTAATGAGAGATAGTCCAAACTATTGTATTTTAAACTTAAAAAATATAGAATATTGAAAGAAAAAAAACGTTAACTAATTCAATGATCATAATTATACAAAAATAACTAAACCAAACTTAAGATTCAATACTTTTATTTCTTTGATCCATCCAAATGAGATAAAGATATTTCTTTTTATCAAACTTTCTTCGAATTGAACATAACTATTACTTTCTTTGTAGGTAATCTAAGATCTTATTATTATTATTGTTGTTGGTAAGCTTAAGCTTAAACTTAAAGCATTGCTAATTGTTGAATGTTAACCGGAGAAGCTTGAAGTTGGGAATTAGAGGCATAAGCACTTCTGGCGATGATCTCATTCCAAGCTTCGGAAGTATGGACACCGTCGAAAAATAAGTATTGACTTCGCATACTACACGGCTGTGAATTGCGAAGGCAAAGCTCTCCGCCGCCGCCGCCGGTTATGCAGCATGAACTATTCGTCACTATATGCACCCAAAAACATAAACATCTCTGATTAGTTTATTGTTCAACACACATATATATATGTACTCAATAAAACTTAAAAATTCATAGGAGAGGCAAATCTAAGGTTGTTTACCAAATGTAGCAAGATCAGCTTGAGTTCCGGTGGGATTAAGATAAGTAAATTTAGCATCTGTTAGATTGGTGTTGAGTTGGGCGATGAGTGGCTTGAGCCTATCATTGAAAAGCGTTGCAGCCTCGTTTAATCTGTCTACACAAAGTGACCCATTGGTTCCATACCTGGAAATTGCGTCTGGAGTGCAACCGAGCAGCCCCAATCCGTACACCGCAAACTTCCTTGCTCCGTTCTCGTACAACCTCTGGTATGGTATATAAATTTTGGTTCAGAAATTAGTTAATACAACACTGTTGCATTCGCATCGTGAACTCGATATATGAAAAAATGTTTGAACATAAGTATTAGATTTTAATAAAAGATTTATATTCATTTGAAAAACGAGTGGGCGCACTTCATATAGTGTATAGTAAAAAAATAAAATTAAAGAAAACTCATTGCTAAATTAATCATGGGTCGACTTGAAAGCTTAAGTTAATAATAAATGGTCCAACTATTGTGTTTAATTTTCTAGTACTCTTCTAAACGTATAAATTAGGTAAATATTAATGAGTTTGTATGTGGACCAAATATAAAAGAAAAAAGTGAAAGCTTAAGAAAAAGAAAAAGAAATATAAAATACTCAAGTGATGAAATATTACAGTGAAATCGAAAATTCTAATATAATGTTAAATTGGATAATCTATTTTTTCTTGTAGTTGATTCCTTAGATTACTCTTAGTTTAATTCAAAAGATAGTAGAAAAAAATACTACTAGTTACCTTAAGTTGGAGAGAAAGTTGTTGAATGAGTGCCGTAGCATATTCCGGCAGAGTGAAACGTCGGCTGGTGGTATAGGATTCTGGCCTGAAATAATTGTTGATATAGTCATTGCTTCCAATTTGGACTGAATAAATGCATCGCCTTAGAAGCGAATTTGTTGCTGTCTTATTTCGCATTGACAATCTAATTCTCGAGATTATAATTTTGTGATTTATTATCTGATGGTTGAAAGATATTCTGGCACCCTGAAGAAGACATCAAAAGTGTATATTATTATGTAATAAAGTGAGATTTCTTAAAAACATATTCAGTTAAATTAGAGGTATTTATAAGTTAAGTCGGATCGAGTATATGTATAATAAAAAACAGTATACATAATTGTTTATATTTTGAATATTTAAGTTTTAACCCAGATCATATTTTAACACATTTATTTGTTCCGTTAAATTTACCAGATTTCTCCCGGTTTCGTCAAGAATGCCTGCAGAACCCGATGCATAGTTCACACCATTGGTAATGTTTGTCCCTACTGAGTGGGCAAAAGGAGGCATATATTGTTGAAACCCCAGAAGTTGAACTGTCATCACATACATAAATTGTAAAATTGTTACTAACTTGGCTCGATATCAATTGTAAAATTTGAATAGAGAGAGGAGACAAACCAACAAAATCTTGCATGTTTCGGCCATTGGAAAACCTTCCGGTTGGCCCTTGGGGGAAATCAATCCCATAGGGTTGATAGTTTACTCTGGCCAACGTTGGAAGGTTATTATTGTTTCCATTATCCGATAACGAGTCCCCGAAAATAAAGTAACATGGCACTTGGGGCATTGCATTTGCCCTGTTTATCAAGCTCCACAATGCTAACAATACCGAAATCGCCACCACCTCCAACGGCTTAAGCTTAGGCTCCATGGAATCAATGTTTATCTTCTTCCACCGAGATAGATAACTTGAGGAAAGGTTGGGTTGGATTGGAAGAAAATAACAAATATATAGGGGGAAATCAGAAACAAATATAGAGTTGTTTGTAATTACTTATTTAGATTTAGGTGACCGTTTAATATAAATATGAATATTCAGTGAAAAAAGCGGATGATATTCATCCTAAGAGATACGAATTCAAATCGCTTTGTTTACAAGGTGTATTTACATTGTCAAAGGGTTAAGAATATATATATTAACAAATACTACTTTATAATCACCTTTAGAACATTTAAAAAATATGAATATTAAAACCACTTTGGGAGCCAAGTGGTCACCCTCAAGAATTTAAAATATTTATTGTGTTATACATACGTACGTATGTATAAATAATGGTTTTGTGAGTTGAACTTTATGGATTTTTCTTTCAGCGATTTACGGTGGCTTTGGAGACTGAAATTTAGGTTGTCATCATCATTTTTTTATTCATTTAATATGAGGTCAGTGCTTAGTTCTTCTTTAACTTTCTATTACTATTTTTAGAAACAATAATGGTTGAATTAACATAAGATGTGAGATGTTAGCGATGGAAAAATATGTATTTAATATTGATTATATAAATAATTTTTAGGGTATATTATATTAGTGGTTATTAAACTTTTAGTGCGTTTGTAAAGTGGTCGTTGAAATTGAAAAACTTTCAGTAATGTTACTCACATTAATTTTTTTTATTAAAGTCACCGCCCTTAATTTTTTTTACTTTAGTCATTGGACCATTAAATGGATAACAGTAGCTGGCGTGGTACAATTTTAAATTGGGTAAAATACAAATTGAAATACTTAGGATTTTTTTGGTTCTAGAAAATATTTTTTTATTTTTATTTTCTCTTTTCATTTTCAAAAAGTAATTTTTATTTTTCAATTTTTCAAAAACAGAAATGACGTTTGGTTAATAAAAATGAAAGCTTGTTTATAGAAGTAGAAATGTGTTTGATATATAGTTTTCAGAATAGAAACAAACAAATAATTATTAAATAATTAAACTGAAATATAATCATTACAAAAATATTATAATAAAAATAAAATATTAATAAACAAAACATAATTTTAAAATCAATAAAAATACTTTTTATTCTTAATAAAAGATGACATTCAAACCATCCATTTTGATGTGTTATTTGAGTTTATACTAACCGAAAAAATATTTCAAATCACGCCTTCGATTTTATGTTTCGATCATGAAATATGAAAAATTAGTTGTGTGAAGCAAAAATTTTGTTTTTGGTTTAGTTGTGATGTTACGACATTTTCAAGATTTTATAAGTTTTTTGTGTTGCGAGGAGTTATTTGTGATAGTTGGATTGCAAAGATAAATTCAGTGGCTCTTGGATTGATAAAGTAAATGATGATAGGAAGACAAAGGTGAACAAAAGAGGGAATTAGAGATTAAATTAATAGAATATTAAAATATTGATGGTTAATTTTTAAGAGTCATGGCCAAATTAAAATAATATATAAAAATTGAGGACAAAATTTTTCATTATACCAATTTTATTAAATGTCACGTTTGTCAATAAAATAATACTTCATTTGTGTATGTAGAAAATTTCCGTTGTTGGGAGACTCATCCACCAAAGTTATGTGATTCTTTTGTAATTTTTCAATAGTTGAGGGACTTAAGAAAAAATACCTTCTAGTTGGAGGACTATTTATGTATTTTACTCAAAAAAATATTTTTACAATGTTTGAAAATTATGCTAAAACTAAACAGTTAAATGTCATTAAAATAAAAGAAATGCACTAAAAAGATTTGATTTCGTGTCAATTAAGTCATATGTCCACACTTCTAAAATAATTTCAATGATAGTAGTGAAAATATTTTTTATGTTTTTATATTTTCACTTATTTTATTTTTATTTTTAGAATGTATTCTCTGTTTTAGACTAAACACGTTTTTTCCAATGTTGTTTGTTTTGTAAGAAAATGAAAATAGTCTTTATTTTTTTTGAATCAAACGGATCCTTAACTATTTAGAATTTTTAAAAGTGACACCAAACTTTTTAGATTTTGCACTTTTGACGTCAAAATATTAAAACTTTTTAATTTGATTTTGATTTCTCTTGTTTTTTTCCTTCACATTTCTAATTTTCAGAAGTGGCACCAAACACTTAACCCTCGCACTTCCATATTTTTCATAAAAGTATCAATGAACTTTAAAAGCATACAATTTAATTCTCAAATTTCAAATTTTCTCAATTAAACCATTAAACTCCTTAAGCCTAATAATCTCCTAAATATCACCTTATTTAAAAACTACTTCTTTTCATAAATTAAATTTCCATTCAATAACTATAATTATTTTTTAAAATACTACATTATAAAAAACTAATTATTTACGTATATTATATGAAGTATTCTTGGAAGTGTGACATAAATTACTACTAAAGAAATTCTTTTGATTTCTAATAGTATTATCTTAATTAATAAAATCATTTAACTTTTAAAATAATAAAATAAGTGGTATATATTATTAAAATTTGTTCCTTTCACGCTATTTTACTAATAAAACTTTTTTTCCTATAAAAAGATGATTATATTTTTAAAGAACATAGTTCCATGTATATTGTTAAATGTAAATATAAATATTTCATACGTACGATATATAAATTTCTCAAAAAGTCAAATTATTTATACAATTCAAGAACTAAATAAAAATTGAAACAAACGAAATTTAAACCGATCAATAAAAAAATTTAAAGACTTAAATTGTACAAACAATTTATTTTTTAGAGAAATTTATAGACACTAGGCATGGAGTATTTATATTTAGATTTAATAATATACATGAATTATATCATTTTTTATATGAAAAAATAGATATGAATTTATTTATTGTTGTTAAACACGACACAATATATCAAAATCGAAAGGAAAAGCGGGAAAAACCATAAATGTGGTTATTGGAGGACTTACCGCAATTAGGACGAGAGGTTATGGTTTTTATTGAATTTACAGGGAAAAGTGTCTCAAATAGTGTTTTTTAAATAAAATATATATTTTTAATAGTCTAAACTGATTATAAGGTAATATTTATTCATACATATTCTTAACCTATTTACAAAGCACGCACCTTATAGACAAAGTGATTAAACCCGAGTCTCTTAAGATGAACATCATCAACTTTTCCACTGAGACCATTTGTTAGGTTCTAAATAAAATAAAATTAGATGCTTTTAGTTAAACATAATATATAATTCTAAGTTCTATGGTAGGCTAGGATATCCATTTTTTAAGTAAATAAATAACTTTATTAATATTTGATCGGGCCAAATTATTAATCTTTGTTCTTTCATTTCTCTTAGGTCATGAGTTTTAAGCCCACTAGGCCACCTTCTTTGCTCCTTCCTTTCCCTAGAATCCTACTTCCCTTCCCCTCTAGGTAGGATTAAGATTATAATTAGGATTTGTAAAAAAAAAACTAGTTGATCTAGTGAGATAAGACATTAGATTCCTTAAATAATGCCTTAAATTCAAGTATTGATGTTGCAAATGAAACAAATTGAGTTGGGAGAGCCGTTCCCATAATAGGCCAATACAAAATTCGACCCGATTTAATCGATCAATAAATTAAATACCGATGATTACACTGTGTCTAATGGCAATGCACATTGCATTTCCATTAAAACTTTCAGAATTTGCATATTATAAAAAAATAAACAAACAAACAAGACTTTAGCATAATCAACAAGGCAACAACGGAATTAGAAATCATAAAACGAATCAGTTAACCATGTCTGTTAACTCTCAATTTCGTCCGGTTATATTGTTAGGCAAGTAAATAAATTAGGCAGAAGGACAACTTCTATTGTTAGACAAATTATAAATAAATTAGGTAGAAGATATTAATGGCTAATACTTTAGTTAAAAAACTTACATTACCTCTTTCTCTAGTAAAATTTATACATGGTAAAATCTCTATAAATTAATAATATCGAGACTACGTATTTATTAATTTAAAGAAATATTAATTAATCGATAAATTAATAAATTTAATTTAAAGAGATTTTTTTCGATTCAACGAACTTACATTATTCTTCATGAATAAAACATATACATTATATTAACTAATTGAATGATGTTCATGTACAATGTGACTAATTAAATATAATACATACCCCTAAAAAACAAAGGTAGTGGATGTAGACCTTGGTTAGAAGGTTGAACCACTCTAAAATCTAGTTGCTTTTGCTTTTATTTGATTTTTTTTATTTATGTCAACTATATGATCATATATGTTAGACTAACATTTTATGATGCTTTGAGTAAGGGGGAGCCATTTTAAAACCAGAATTTTTAATTTTGTCAATTGTTTTTTACCTCTATTGTTATTTTGAACTTAAAAGTCTTCTGAATTCTTTTTGATATAACAAAAAGGGGGAGAAATGTGGTTTGAAAAATTGAAGAGCTTTAATTGATTTCATATCTTTAATCTCTTTTTGATATTAATTAATCGATAAATTAATAAATTTAATTTAAAGAGATTTTTTTTTCGATTCAACGAACTTACATTATTCTTCATGAATAAAACATATACATTATATTAACTAATTGAATGATGTTCATGTACAATGTGACTAATTAAATATAATACATACCCCTAAAAAACAAAGGTAGTGGATGTAGACCTTGGTTAGAAGGTTGAACCACTCTAAAATCTAGTTGCTTTTGCTTTTATTTGATTTTTTTTATTTATGTCAACTATATGATCATATATGTTGGACTAACATTTTATGATGCTTTGAGTAAGGGGGAGCCATTTTAAAACCAGAATTTTTAATTTTGTCAATTGTTTTTTACCTCTATTGTTATTTTGAACTTAAAAGTCTTCTGAATTCTTTTTGATATAACAAAAAGAGGGAGAAATGTTGTTTGAAAAATTAAATTTTCAAATGAATAAGGGGGAGCTTTAATTGATTTCATATCTTTAATCTCTTATTCACATTTTTAAAGTTAAAGGGGGAGAATCCCAAACAAATTTTCAAGTTAGTTTTATTATATCAAAAATGGGAGATTGTAGAACTAATGTTTTGATATAATAATAAAAAATGTTTTGGACTGATTTAAAAAGAATTCAAAACTATTTCCAAAGTCTAAATAACTTGAAACTATGTGTTAGGGGATGTTTTAAAAGGTTTTACAATGTTTTCAAAGCAAAACTTAACAAAATCGTCCAGGTGTATCAAAACACCCTTAGGCGTTTCGATACGAGATATTCCAGTAGCAAAAACGTTTCGATACGGGTATCGAAACGGGTCTTCCCTGGATGAGAATTTTGCCCAGCGTTTCGATACGGGCTATACCGTTTCGATACGCCTACGTGGCATCAACCACAACGGTCATAAACCTCAGCGGCTATTTTCCAACTAACTTTTAAATGAAGATCGTTTCGATACGGGGACAGGCGTTTCGATACGGGTGTTTCGAAACGGCCAAGAGCGTTTCGATACGGGTCCTACGTCAGACTACAACAACTCTTTCTACTTGAAGGGTGTATCGAAACGGGTTCGAGCGTTTCGATACGGACAGCAGCAGAACTGCATTTATGGTTGGAAATAAAGTCCTCAACGGCTCCAAATCATCCCTAACGGCTAGTAACGGCTACAAACTCATCAAGGAGTATAAAAGAGACCTCCAAGCATCAAGATATGGTTAATGCTTCAATTGTCAATCAACAAATGATCAAATATAGTCTTTGTACTTAATTGTCAATTCTTGTATAGACAAACACTAGTGAGCCAAAATTGTCAAATTTGCTCAAGTGTTTTGGTTTTTGGGTGAGTGCTTTAATTGTGCAAACAAACACCTATTAGAAGGATTTGTGTTTGCTTTTCTTATCTCTTGCAAAGGGGGTTTTGATCAAGGCTTTGGGTAGAAAGCTTGATCGGTGTACAAGAGTTTCCTCCTAAGCCTAGAAAAGGGGACGAATCAATAGTGGATTGATTGGAAATCCTTAGTGGGCAGCTAAGGTAGTGGATGTAGACCTTGGTTAGAAGATTGAACCACTCTAAAATCATTGTGTCATCTATGTTTTAGCTTCCACATCAAATCCACCCAAAAATTCACCTCTCCGCCACTTGGTGAGCAACATCGGTTGAAGGAATCGAGCACCTTACAACTCAACACTCCCTCATAAAATTGATTAATTATTAAGCCTTATTTTCTGTGCTTTGATTTGATTTGGTCCTCGTATAATGATATGATTATTAATTGGCTTTAATAAATTGATTGATTTGTGAGTTAGTTTCTAATTAAATTTGATTAGGGCTAATTAGGTGCATGTTTTGAACTTGATTGATAATTTAATGTTAATATATTTGATTAAGTTTGAATTTGTCATTTTTGTGATTTGATTTGTTTGGTTTATTTGATTTAGTTTATGCATTTACATTTTTTAGTGTATCACATTTTTATACATCAAACTACTTTTTTTAGTAGTGCTATTAACCCATTTTTTGAGATTCTTTAGACAATTTAAATCCTTAGGTACTAATATTGGGCGTAATGGGGGTTCTTCAACCTTCCCCACTCTTAATCGACTTCCGAACCCGACGACGGTCTCGGTGTTGATGTAGACCAATATTACAGGTTTTCGGTCTTACACAACACAAAATGACTGATTGTGACTACAAACGTTTGATGGGCTTTTGAAGGCCCAATTTAATTCGACCCGGACGAAAACGGCGTCAACAATTGTTTTATTTTCTATCTCATTGGTCCTTCTTACTCAAATTACATTTGTGTTTTATCTGGTTTTCTGTAATATCAGCTGCTAAGACCTGTAGTAGCATCTACATTGTGCACTCTTTTTCTTCCATCTAGAATTTAGGAAATTTTTTTAATGAGGTCGGTGTTTTTACTTTTTTTCCTTCTTAATAAAATTCCCTTTCAAAAAAAATAGCGGCAAAAACTCTTCACCATTTTTATTGCAGTATATGAACGCAACACCAACACTTTTGGATGTAGTAAGGAAAGTTAGAGACGAAATACATTTAGATTTAAATTTTAAGAATAAACAAACAACAATAGAATCATTTTACTAAGTTTCCCTAGTTATATTAGTAATTTTATAGAATTATTAATTTAGAATTTTTTTTGATCAACGTTGTATGATTTATTGAGGAAAAAATCATACAACAATTGTCGTGTGCCTCATTAAAAACTCCCTAACCTAAAACGGAGAAAATGAGTACAAGCACCACAATTGAAAATACAACGACAACCAAACGAAAAGAACATAAACACACCCCATCCGAACCAATAAAACCCAACAAAAACACCCAAAGAGCACACACACGCCATGACCAGCTACTGCCCCACTCACTAGCATTAGCAACCATCCAAAATCATCAATATCTTCCAAACTCGGTCAACCCACTTCCTAGACTACCCAGCAACAATTTTTGAACCAAGCAAAGTCGACCCCTTGAACCCAACACCTCTAAACAACACAACACCCACATCCTAATCACCCTTTGACCTACTCCCCATGTATCAACAACCCCAACACGTTTACCAGCCATCTCGAAGAAAAAAAACATGGCGGTCCACTCCCTCCTTAGCAAGCGCATCCGCCAACCCATTGCCCTTGCGAAAAACATGTGTAAAATAAACGCATGGCAGTGTCGCACAATGCGCATCAATAAGGACTAGAATGTCCCAAAATTTCACAGGCATTGATTCTTCTACATTACCCAACTCAATGCGGCAATGGAATCTGATTCGATAATCAAATTCACCTCTCGTGATTGCAACTCAACAAACATCGACAACACACATTCTATTGCACGCAACTCTGCTTCATTCGATTCCAAAATCCCCAACGGACCGGAGAACACTACTAAAATCACGCCCTCTTCATTACAGAGAACACCCCACAACCAGCGACGCCAGGCTTACCCCTCACAGCTGATTACAAGGTAATATTTATTCATACATATTTTTAACCTATTTACAAAGCACACACCTTATAGACAGAGTGATTGAATCCGAGTCTCTTAAGATGAACATCATCCACTTTTCCACTGAAACCACTTGTTAGGTTTTAAATAAAATAAAATTAGATGCTTTTAGTTAAACATAATATATAATTCTAAGTTCTATGGTAGGCTAGGATATCTATTTTTTAAGTAAATAAATAACTTTATTAATATTTGATCGGGCCAAATTGTTAATCTTTATTCTCCCATTTCTCTTAGGTCATGAGTTTTAGGCTCACTAGGCCACCTTCTTTGCTCCTTCTTCCTTCCCCTAGAATCCTACTTCCCTTCCCCTCTAGGTAGGATTAAGATTGTAATTAGGATTTGTTTAAAAAAACTAGTTGATCTAGTGAGATAAGACATTAGATTCCTTAAATAAGGCCTTAAGTTCGAGTCTTAATGTTGAAAATGAAACAAATTGAGTTGGGAGAGCCGTTCCCATAATAGGCCAATACAGTATTCGACTCGGTTAAGTTGATCAATAAATTATGTAACACCCGGGTTTAGGGGTCGGGTGAAAATAATATTTTAATATTATTTCGGGTTCGGTCTTATAATTAAAATAATCTTTTGGGCCTTGGATTTCAAAAACAAACATTTTTGTGATGGACTAAATTGAATGAAATACAATTTGGAGAGGTTTTAAAGAAATTGAAAATAGCCATTCATTAATGGCAATATTGTAAATATTCAAACTTTCAATTTAAAACCCTTTTTTACCAAATTATTTCACTATTCATCTTCTTCTCAAAATCAAAAACCAACGACACAAAGAGCTCTCCCTACCCAATCACTATTCCATCACCTAGCTTCTTCATTTCAACTCGTTTTTGAAAGGTAACATCATTTTTGACTTGTCCTCAACTTCCTCTCTTCAAAAGTACAAATAGTTTTCATTTTCCTCAATGTTTTGGAGATTGAGTTTTTAGAGGATTTAGTTAAAAATGATAGCTTTATGTTGTTAAACTTGAAATTTCGATTTAATGTTGTTAGATATGAAGTCTATGAGTCCAATGGTTCCACATATATGAATTTTACATGATTTAAACTAATTTTCGGATTTGGGTTTAATGAGGATTTTTGAAGAGTTTTTGATGAGTTTTTGGGGTTGTTTTATGTTGGATTTTGAGGGCTGGTGTAAGTATGATATATGAGGGTCACTTTGGGTGTGTTTGATGATTGTTTGGATGCTTGAAATGAAAGATTTCAGTGGGTTTTGTGGGAAGCTCGGGAATTCTGTTTTGGGCATGATTTTGGGTGTTGGTTGCTTGGAAATGTTAATCCGGGTTGTTTCCTATGATTAGTTATTGATTGTGGGTGTTTTGTTTGTGTTTGGGATTGATTAGAATCGAGGTTGGGCATCGGTGAAGTATCGGGAGTGAATCCAGAAACTTGAAGGTGGTTGCTTGCTTGGTATTTGAGCTTGGAAGTGAAGGTGAGTGGTTAATGTTTTCAAAGTGTCTTCTAAGTGTTTGGTCGAGCATGTGGACTAGGTCGGACTTGGTAGACCCACCTAGAGTTAGGATTAGGGTGGTAGCCTAATCCTAAGCTTAAACTAGAGACATTGGTTGAACTTTTAATTGATGTTTATGCCTCGTGATGTTTATGATATGATGATTTATGTATAATGTGTTATACATGTGAGATGAGGCATGGTTGTGATGCATTGTGATATGCATGTGGATTGTTCATGATTGTGATCATGGTGAGTACGTGCTAAGCACAGAATTGGTTGTAATTGATAATGTGGATTGAGTTAAATGTTGACACTAGTATGCTTGGGTACAAATGATCGATCATTAGGATGTTAGTGTGCACACGTGAGTCAAATTCGCGCGTGACCTTGATGGCGATGAGTCACCAAGGAGGAGTACGGGTTCGCCCAGAAATTGTTATATATATATTAGTCGATGATGAGTGGAATCCCATCGACGGGGCGTGAGGATGAGTGGAATCCCCTCCGCGAGACCGGTGATGAGTGTAATCCCACCGTGAGGTAAAGTGGTTGTTGGATGTGAGTTCCAACGTGTTTATCCGCGTATTCGAGTCATAGCTAGGTGCCAATATAAATTGATATGTGTATCAATGTGATGTGGAATGTGATTTGGATGATTATATGTGTTTACATAAGTTATGGAATTGAGCTTGATGAGCATGACATCTCATTGGATATTTGTTCATGCATCATTGGCATTTTGGCTCGTGAGAATCGGGGGTAAGATCATGCATTTGCCTTGGTTGAGATTGTGCTTGGACCCTGCAATGTCGAGGTTTGTTTTTAAAGAGCTTACCATCACTAAGCTTTATTGCTTACACTCTCTTTGTTCGACATTGCATATCCTTAGTTCGTGGGTTGCTAGTGCAAGTGGAGGGCCTCTAAGTGTGGTTGTTGACCTTGAGTTTATCAAGTATGAGTTTTTAATATTTTGGACATGTAATAGTTAAGCAATGGGATGTGTGCCTTGTTGGTCGTTTAGGAGCATGTTTCGACTCCTTAGTATGCTGTTTTGTGTGGCTTGTTGATGCCATGTATGGATTATAAACCATGTCTATTTTGCTTACTATGTATGTTGGCCATGTGCCCTTTTGAGGTTGCCTTTGTGTTTGAATGTTGGAGTATGAGACCTTAAATGCTTATATGATATCCTTGAATCAAATGTATGATTTCTTTGTTGAATAATGTATGTACATGTTGGGTGCTTGTATGACTAGATCTTGGTTTGTAAATGTTGTAAGTATGTTCGTATGAGACTAGGGAAGTCTTATTATGCATATAGAGTGTAAATCTTGTGTGTTTGTGCTGAAAATGGAGAATTGCAGAGCAGGACGTATCGGTACGCCTAAGGGCCGTATCGATACGGTCTTGCCTACAAGACTCAGTTTTGGCTGGGCGTATCGATGCGCGGGGGTGAATCGATACGATATTTGCTCACTGGAATTCTGAGATTTTGGTGAGTTATTAGCGTATCGGTATGGTGTCTTAGCGTATCGGTACAGGTTCATCTCGTTGACCACGAGATGTTGGCCGAGGGGGGTATCGATACGCTTTAGGGCTGTATCGATACGGTCTTCTTGTGTTGACTGAAGGGGTTGACTTTGGTCAAGGCATATCGATACCCTTGACAGGTGTATCGATACAGCCTGTTTAATTATGAAAAATGGATTGTTTTGCAAGTGCTGTTTGGATGATCGTTTTTATGATTGCTCGTGTTTCCGCTGACGTGTTTCACATAGGTCATGGTAATGCATTTAGACAAGATAAATAAAAGAAATTTTTAGGGTTGCTAACCGAGGGGAAACCTTAACGGGTTTCGCTTCGGTTTTCCCCGTGTGACCCACTCGGACCGGTCAAGCGTCCGGACCGAGACGAGGGGGTTACACTTGTTGGTATTAGAGCCTAAGGTTTTCGGGACCTTGAGCAGGTAAGTGAGGTAAGTTTAAGTTTTGTATTGATATGCACGGTGTTTGCTTGTCTTGTAAGCATGATTGCTTGTGTGACAAGTATGATGGTTGTTTTGTTTAAAAGCATGTTGTTTAGGAGTCCTATTGCTACTATTACATCGGAAAATAATTTTTAAAGTGAGGGAACGTACTTGAACACTTGGAAGCCTTGCCTTGCTGACCCAATTTTGTATGTTTGTTGTGGTTGTAGTTATTGTTTGTGAGCAATGTCTAGGCCAAGAGGTAGGCCGAGGGTGGTTCGTCAGGAACCACATGTTGCGGCTCATGTTGAGCCGGTGGTTGGAGTGGAGGCTCATATAGAAGGGCCTGCTGCTGCTGGAGTTGGAGCTCCTCCACCACCTCCACCACCACCACCTTCTCCGCCTGGAGTTGGAGGCGAGGATGGAGCTGAAGGAGAGGGACCTCAGGGTGGCCAAGGTCCGGCCGGAATTGATATGACTCCGCTAGTGCAAGCTATAGCGGGAGCATTTCAGGCCGCAGTTGCGGGAGCTCAGGCTGCAGCTCAGCCTAGGTGTGACGAAGCTAGTCTACCGTTGGAGAGGCTCCGTAGCTTAGGGGCCGAAGAGTTCAGAGGATCTACACCGGAGAGGTCTGAGTTGTGGTTAGAGAAGACCGTCCGCATCTTAGCTCAGATGGGTTGTGTGGGCGCACGTAGATTGAGCTGTGTGATCTCTTTGCTTTAGGGTGATGCCTACACCTGGTGGGTCACCATTACTACCGGAGTTCCAGAGACTGAGATAGGTTGGGATTTCTTTGAGTCTGCATTCAGGAAGAGATATTTGGGACTGAGATATCTTGATGAGAAGAAGCGAGAGTTTATGGCCCTTACTCAGGGAGATGCTTCTGTGACTGACTATGAGATCCGTTTTGTTCGTTTGAGTCAGTACGCTCCAGAGTTGGTTCCTACTGAAGTGGAACGTTGTAACCGTTTCCGCTATGGGTTGAATGAAGAGATCAAGATGTACACTTTAGCTTCTGACTACACAGATTTTGATGTCTTGGTCGCGAGGGCCAAGGACTTAGAGCACAGTTTGGGTTCGGCCAAACGATTTGGTGGTTCTAGTTCTGGTAAGAGGCATAACAACTTTGACAGTAGAGATGCCAAGAGGCATAGAGGTGGCGGACAGCAGTTTGACCATAGGCGTGGCGGTGGCAACCATGGTAGGGGCCATCAGGGCCATAGAGGAGGAGGGCGTTTGCCCGAGTGTCCGCATTGTGGGAGGCAACACACTAGTGAGTGATGGGGTAACTTCCATGCTTGTTGGAACTGTGGTTCGAGGGACCACTTTAGGAGGGATTGTCTGCATCAGGCGGCACAGGCATCGAACATAGCTCAGGCTCCTATAAGGGCCAATGATTTTCAGAGAGGCCATGGGCACGGTCGTGGCTACTTCCAGCCTAGGGCTGATGCACCTAGGGTCGATGCTCAGAGGAACCTTGCTCATGTTGTGGCAGTGCAGTTAGAGGCAAGAGGACCAGCGAGAGTTTATGCTCAGAGAGAGGTCGGGATCGACACTAATGTGATCGCAGGTAATTTTGAGTTACAGTCTATGTCCTTGCTTTCTTTGGTTGATTCGGGTTCTACACATTCCTACATTTTGAGTGAGCATGCACAAAAGTTAGATATACCTGTTGAAATCCTAGATATAGGTATGCATGTGACTAGTTCTTTTGGTGAGACAGTTGTGGTTAGACGTATGTATAAGAGATGTCCATTGAAGATTCAGGGTCATGTGTTCTCTATTGATATGATGGAACTTCCTTTTTATGGTTTTGATATTATTCTGGGTATGGACTGATTAGTTGAACACCGGGCTAGTGTGGATTTTGAGATGAAGAGGATTTCCTTGAAAATTTCTGATGACTACGAGGTAGTAGTAGTAGGCGAGAACGTTAAGTTCTTGTCTAACGTGGTGTCAGCTTTAGAGGCTAATAGGTTGATGGATTCTGGATGTGGGGCTTACCTAGCTTATGTGATGAATCCGAATATGAGTGAGGCTAGACCGAAAGATATTAGAACAGTTTGTGACTTTCCGGATGTATTTCCTGAAGAGTTGTCGGGTTTACCTCCTGACAGAGATGTAGAGTTTGTGATTGAGACTGTTTCAGGGTCTACTCCAGTTTCGATAGCTCCGTATCGTATGGCTCCGAAAGAGTTGAAAGAATTGAAGAGTCGGTTGCAAGAATTATTAGACCGTGGTTTCATTAGGCCTAGTAGTTCTCCTTGGGGTGCTCATGTGTTATTTGTGAAGAAGAAATATGGTAGTATGCGCATGTGTATTGACTACAGGTAGTTGAATCAGTTGACTGTGAAGAACAAGTATCGTTGCCTCGCATAGATGATTTGTTTGATCAGTTGAGAGACACTTTAGTGTTCTCGAAAATAGATTTGAGATCCGGGTACTATCAGTTGAAAGTGAAAGAGTGTGATGTTCCGAAGACAGCTTTTAGGACTAGATATGGTCACTGTGAGTTCCTTGTGATGCCGTTTGGGCTCACGAATGCACCTGCAGCATTCATGGATATGATGAACATGATTTTTAGAGACTACCTAGACCATTTTGTAGTTGTCTTCATAGATGATATACTTGTGTACTCGAAGACAGAAGAAGAGCATGATGAGCACCTGAGATTTGTGTTACAGAGATTGTTGAGCAATCAGTTGTATGCGAAGCTTAGTAAATGTGAGTTCTGGATTCGAGAGGTGGTATTTCTTGGCCATGTTGTTTCGGCCAAAGGTATCCGTGTTGATCCATCGAAGATTGAGGCTATTGTTGAGTGGAAACAACCTAAGTTTGTGACTGAGATTAGGAGTTTCCTAGGATTAGCCAGTTACTATAGGAGATTTGTTGATGGTTTCTCTAGGGTAGCTGCTTCTTTGACCAAATTGTTGCAAAAGGGAGTTAAGTTTGAATGGTCAGATGCAAGACAGAAGGCCTTTGAGAAATTGAAAGAAGCTTTGACAAATGCTTCAGTGTTAGTGCAACCTGTTTCAAGTAAAGAGTTTGTGATTTACAGTGATGCTTCCTACATAGGTTTAGGTTGTGTTTTGATGCAAGAAAGAAGAGTTGTTGCCTATGCTTCTAGACAGTTGAAGGTTCATGAGAAGAACTATCCTACTAATGATATAGAGTTAGCCGCAGTTGTCTTTGCATTAAAGATTTGGCGCCATTACTTGTATGGTGAGAAGTGTATAGTGTACACCGATCATAAGAGCTTGAAGTATTTGATGACACAGAAAGAGTTGAACTTGAGACAGAGAAGATGGCTTGAGTTGTTAAAAGACTATGATTTGACCATTGAATACCATATGGGTAAGGCAAATGTAGTAGCAGATGCCTTGAGTAGAAAAGTTGCCGTTGAGTTGAGAGCTATGTTTGCTAGACTGAGTGTGTCCGATGATGGTGGTTTGATCACCGAGTTGCAAGTGAAGCCTTCTTTGATTCAGTTGATTAGAGAGAAGCAGTTACAAGATGTGTTCTTAGTTCCTCATGTTCAGGACATAGCCGAAGGAAGACCGACCGAGTATAGTTTCAGTGGTGAGAACTTGTTGTGCTTTACAGATAGAGTTGTTGTACCATAAGATGTTGAGTTGAGACGTCAGATTCTGAGTGAAGCACATTCGAGTCCTTTTTCTATGCATCCGGGTAGTACCAAGATGTACCGCGACTCGAAGAATGATTACTTCTGGGTTGGTTTGAAGAAGGATGTAGCCGAGTATGTGAGCCGTTGTATGGTTTGTCAGAGAGTGAAGGTAAAACATCAGGTTCGTTCAAGTTTGTTACAGCCTTTGAAGATTCCAGAATGGAAATGGGAGAGGATCACCATGGACTTTGTGTCGGGGTTACCATTGTCTCCTTCGAGGAAGAATTCCGTATGGGTGATTGTTGATAGGTTCACTAAGTGTGCTCACTTCTTAGCAGTGAACAGTACAGATTCCTTAGACAAGTTGGCAAACTTGTACATCCGCGAGATTGTGAGACTTCATGGAGTTCTGAAGTCTATTGTTTCAGATAGAGATCCTAGATTTACTTCGAGGTTCTGGGGTTGTTTGCATAGTGCTCTAGGTAGTTGTTTGCACTTCAGTACTTCTTATCATCCGCAGTCCGATGGACAGTCAGAGCGAGTGATACAGATTCTAGAGGATATGCTTCGTTTTTGTGTGATTGACTTCTAGGGTTCTTGGGAGAAGCACTTACCTTTAGTTGAGTTTGCTTACAACAACAGTTATCAGTCTAGTATTCAGATGGCTCCCTATGAGGCTTTGTATGGTAGACGATGTAGGACTCCGATTTGTTGGGCTGAGACAGGTCAGAGATTGTTACCTATGCCGGATTTGCTTAAGGGGACCACCGACAAGGTGAAGTTGATTTGTGACCGTTTGAAAGCAGCTTCCGATCGTCAGAAGTCTTATGCAGATTTGAAGAGAAAAGAGGTTGAGTTATCCGTGGGTGAGAAGGTGTTTCTGAAAGTATCTCTATAGAAGAAGGTGATGAGATTTGGCTGGAAAGGCAAGTTGAGTCCGAGGTTCATTGGTTCGTATGAGATAGTTGAGCGGATTGGGCCTGTAGCTTACCGTTTGAGATTGCCTTCTAAGTTAGAGAAGATTCATGACGTCTTTCATGTGTCGATGCTTAGGAGATATAGATCAGATCATTCTCATGTTATGCCCGTTGAGGAGATAGAGTTAAATCTTGATTTGTCTTATAATGAAGAGCCTGTTGAGATACTTGCTTCTGATAGCAAGGTGTTGCGTGGTAAGACCATAGAGTTGGTCAAGGTGTTGTGGAGACATAGAGGTGTTGAAGAGGCCACTTGGGAGAGGAAGGCTGATATGGTTGAGCAGTTTCCGTACTTGTTTCCGTCAGGTAATTTCGGGGATGAAATTTCTTTAAAAGGGGGAGAGTTGTAACACCCGGGTTTAAGGGTCGGGTGAAAATAATATTTTAATATTATTTCAGGTTCGATCTTATAATTAAAATAATCTTTTGGGCCTCTAGTTTCAAAAATAAACATTTTTGTGATGGACTAAATTGAATGAAATACAATTTGGAGAGGTTTTAAAGAAATTGAAAATAGCCATTCATTAATGGCAATATTGTAAATATTCAAACTTTCAATTTAAAACCCTTTTTTACCAAATTATTTCACTATTCATCTTCTTCTCAAAAACCAATGACACAAAGAGCTCTCCCTACCCAATCACTATTCCATCACCTAGCTTCTTCATTTCAACTCGTTTTTGAAAGGTAACATCATTTTTGACTTGTCCTCAACTTCTTCTCTTCAAAAGTACAAATAGTTTTCATTTTCTTCAATGTTTTGGAGATTGAGTTTTTAGAGGATTTAGTTAAAAATGATAGCTTTATGTTGTTAAACTTGAAATTTCGATTTAATGTTGTTAGATATGAAGTCTATGAGTCAAATGGTTCCACATATATGAATTTTACATGATTTAAACTAATTTTCGGATTTGGGTTTAATGAGGGGTTTTGAAGGGTTATGGATGAGTTTTTGGGGTTGTTTTATGTTTGATTTTTAGGGCCGGTGTTAGTATGATATATGAGGGTCACTTTGGGTGTGTTTGATGATTGTTTGGATGCTTTAAATGGAAGATTTCAGTGGGTTTTGTGGGCTGCTCGGGAATTCTGTTTTGGGCATGATTTATGGTGTTGGTTGCTTGGAAATGTTAATCTGGGTTGTTTCCGACGATTAGTTATTGATTGTGGGTGTTTTGTTTGTGTTTGGGATTGATTAGAATCGAGGTTGGGCATCAGTGAAGCATCGGGAGTGAATCCAGAAACTTGAAGGTGGTTGCTTGCTTGGTATTTGAGCTTGGAAGTGAAGGTGAGTGGTTAATGTTTTCAAAGTGTTTGGTTCGAGCATGTGGACTAGGTCGGGCTTGGTAGACCCACCTAGAGTTAGGATTAGGGTGGTAGCCTAATCCTAAGCTTAAACTAGAGACATTGGTTGAACTTTTAATTGATGTTTATGCCTCGTGATGTTTATGATATGATGATTTATGTATAATGTGTTATACATGTGAGATGAGGCATGATTGTGATGCATTGTGATATGCATGTGGATTGTTCATGATTGTTATCATGGTGAGTACGTGCTAAGCACGGAATTGGTTGTAATTGATAATGTGGATTGAGTTAAATGTTGGCACTAGTATGCTTGGGTACAAATGATCGATCATTAGGATGTTAGTGTGCACACGTGAGTCAAATTCGCGCGTGGCCTTGGTGGCGTTGAGTCACCAAGGAGGAGTACGGGTTCGCTCGGAAATTGTTATATATATATTAGTCGATGATGAGTGGAATCCCATCGACGGGGCGTGAGGATGAGTGAAATCCCCTCCGCGAGACCGGTGATGAGTGTAATCCCACCGTGAGGTAAAGTGGTTGTTGGATGTGAGTTCCAACGTGTTTATCCGCGTATTCGAGTCATAGCTAGGTGCCAATATAAATTTATATGTGTATCAATGTGATGTGGAATGTGATTTGGATGATTATATGTGTTTACATATGTTATGGAATTGAGCTTGATGAGCATGACATCTCATTGGATATTTGTTCATGCATCATTGGCATTTTGGCTCGTGAGAACCGGGGGTAAGATCATGCATTTGCCTTAGTTGAGATCGTGCTTGGACCCTGCAATGTCGAGGTTTGTTTTTAAAGAGCTTACCCTCACTAAGCTTTATTGCTTACGCTCTCTTTGTTCGACATTGCAGATCCTTAGTTCGTGGGTTGCTAGCGCAAGTGGAGGGCCTCCAAGTGTGGTTGTTGACCTTGAGTTTATCAAGTATGAGTTTTTAATGTTTTGGACATGTAATAGTTAAGCAATGGGATGTGTGCCTTGTTGGTCGTTTAGAAGCATGTTTAGACTCCTTAGTATGCTGTTTTGTGTGGCTTGTTGATGCCATGTATGGATTATAAACCATGTCTATTTTGCTTACTATGTATGTTGGCCATGTGCCTTTTTGAGGTTGCCTTTGTGTTTGAATGTCGGAGTATGAGACCTTAAATGCTTATATGCTATCCTTGAATCAAATGTATGATTTCTTTGTTGAATAATGTATGTACATGTTGGGTGCTTGTATGACTAGATCTTGGTTTGTAAATGTTGTAAGTATGTTCGTATGAGACTATGGAGGTCTTATTATGCATCTAGAGTGTAAGTCTTGTGTGTTTGTGCTGAAAATGGAGAATTGCAGAGCAGGGCGTATCGGTACGCCTAAGGGCCGTATCGGTACGGTCTTGCCTACAGGACTCAGTTTTGGCTGCGTGTATCGATACGCGGGGGTGTATCGATACAGTTTTTGCTCACTGGAATTCTGAGATTTTGGTAAGTTATTAGCATATCGGTACGGTGTCTTAGCGTATCGGTACGGGTTCATCTCATTGACCACGAGATGTTAACCGAGAGGGGGGGGTATCGATACGCTTTAGGGCTGTATCGATACGGTCTTCTTGTGTTGACTGAAGGGGTTGACTTTGGTCAAGGCGTATCGATACCCTTAACAGTTGTATCGATACGGCCTGTTTAATTATGAAAAATGGGCTGTTTTGCAAGTGTTGTTTGGATGATCGTTTTTATGATTGCTCGTGTTTCCGCTGACGTGTTTCACATAGGTCATGGTAATGCATTTAGACAAGATAAATAAAAGAAAATTTTTAGGGTTGCTAACCGAGGGGAAACCTTAACGGGTTTCGCTTCGGTTTTCCCCGTGTGACCCACTCGGACCGGTCAAGCGTCCGGACCGGGACGAGGGGGTTACAAATTAGATACCGATGATTATACTAAAAAAATCCATCAAGTGTTGTGTCTAATGGTAATGCACATTGCATTTCCATTAAAAATTTCAAACATGCATATTATAAAAAAATAAACAAACAAACAAGACTTTAGCATAATCAACAAGGCAACAACGGAATTAGAAGTCATAAAACGAATCAGTTAACCATGTCTGTTAACTCTCAATTTCGTCCGGTTATATTGTTAGGCAAGTAAAAAAATTAGGCAGAAGGACAACTTCTACAGTTAGGCAAATTATAAATAAATTAGGTAGAAGATATTAATGCCTAATACTTTAGTTAAAAAACTTCCATTACCTCTTTCTCTAGTAAAATTTATACATGGTAAAATCTCTATAAATTAATAATATCGAGACTACGTATTTATTAATTTAAAGAGATATTAATTAATCGATAAATTAATAATTTATTAATTTAAAGAGATTTTTTTCGATTCAACGAACTTACATTATTCTTCATGAATAAAACATATCATTATATTAACTAATTTAATGATGTTCATGTAAAATGTGACTAATTAAATATAATACATACCCCTAAAAAACAAAGGTAGTGGATGTAGACCTTGGTTAGAAGGTTGAACCACTATAAAATCTAGTTGCTTTTGCTTTTATTTGATTTTTTTATTTATGTCAACTATATGATCATATATGTTGGACTAACATTTTATGATGCTTTGAGTAAGGGGAGCCATTTTAAAACCAAAATTTTTAATTTTGTCAATTGTTTTTACCTCTATTGTTATTTTGAACTTAAAAGTCTTTTGAATTCTTTTTGATATAACAAAAAGGGGGAGAAATGTGGTTTGAAAAATTGAATTTTCAAATGAATAAGGGGAAGCTTTAATTGATTTCATATCTTTAATCTCTTATTCACATTTTTAAAGTTAAAGGGGGAGAATCCCAAACAAATTTTCAAGTTAGTTTTATTATATCAAAAAAGGGAGATTGTAGAACTAATGTTTTGATATAATAATAGAAAAATGTTTTGGACTGATTTAAAAAGAATTCAAAACTATTTCCAAAGTCTAAATAACTTGAAACTATGTTTAGGGGATGTTTTAAAAGGTTTTACAATGTTTTCAAAGCCAAACTTAACAAAATCGTCCAGGTGTATCGAAACACCCTTAGGCGTTTCGATACGAAATATTCCACTAACAAAAACGTTTCGATACGGATATCAAAACTGGTCTTCCCTGGATGAGAATTTATCCCAGCATTTCGATACGGGCTATGCCGTTTCGATATGCCTACGTGGCATCAACCACAACGGTCATAAACCCCAACGGCTATATTCCAACTAACTTTTAAATGCAGATCGTTTCGATACGGGGACAGGCATTTCGATACGGGTGTTTCGATACGGCCTAGAGCGTTTCGATACGGGTCCTACGTCAGACTACAACGGCTCTTTCTACTTGAAGGGTGTATCGAAACGAGTTCGAGCGTTTCGATACAGACAACAGCAGAACTGCATTTATGGTGGGAAATAAAGTCCTCAACGGCTCCAAATCATCCCTAACGGCTAGTAACGGCTACAAACTCATCAAAAAGTATAAAAGAGACCTCCAAGCATCAAGATATGACTAATGCTTCAATTGTCAATCAACAAATGATCAAATATAGTCTTTGTTCTTAATTGTCAATTCTTGTATAGACAAACACTAGTGAGCCAAAATTGTCAAATTTTCTCAAGTGTTTTAGTTTTGGGTGAGTGCTTTAATTGTGCAAACAAACACCTATTAGAAGGATTTGTGTTTTCTTTTCTTATCTCTTGCAAAGAGGGTTTTGATCAAGGCTTTGGGTAGAAAGCTTGATCGGTGTACAAGGGTTTCCTCCTAAGCCTAGAAAAGGGGACGAATCAATAGTGGATTGATTGGAAATCCTTAGTGGGCAGCTAAGGTAGTGGATGTAGACCTTGGTTAGAAGGTTGAACCACTCAAAAATCATTGTGTCATCTTTGTTTTAGCTTCCACATCAAATCCATCCAAAAATTCACCTCTCCACCACTTGGTGAGCAACATCGGTTGAAGGAACCGAGCACCTTACAGCTCAACACTCCCTCATAAAATTGATTAATTATTACGCCTTATTTTCTGTGCTTTGATTTGATTTGGTCCTCGTATAATGATATGGTTATTAATTGGCTTTAATAAATTGATTGATATGTGAGTTAGTTTCTAATTAAATGTGATTAGGGCTAATTAGGTGCATGTTTTGAACTTGATTGATAATTTAATGTTAATATATTTGATTAAGTTTGAACTTGTCATTTTTATGATTTGATTTATTTGGTTTATTTGATTTAGTTTATGCATTTAATTTTTTAGTGTATCACATTATTTTATACATCGAACTACTTTTTTTAGTAGTGCTATTAACCCATTTTTTGAGATTTTTAGACAACTTAAACCCGTAGGTACTAATATTGGGCGTAATGGGGGTTCTTCAACCTTCCCCACTCTTAATCGACTTCCGAACCCGACGACGGTCTCGGTGTTGATGTAGACCAATATTACAGGTTTTCGGTCTTACACAACACAAAATGACTGATTGTGACTACAAACGTTTGATGGGCTTTTGAAGGCCCAATTTAATTCGACCCGGACGAAAACGGCGTCAACAATTGTTTTATTTTCTATCTCATTGGTCCTTCTTACTCAAATTACATTTGTGTTTTATCTGGTTTTCTGTAATATCAGCTGCTAAGACCTGTAGTAGCATCTACATTGTGCACTCTTTTTCTTCCATCTAGAATTTAGGAAATTTTTTTAATGAGGTCGGTGTTTTTACTTTTTTTTCTTCTTAATAAAATTCCCTTTCAAAAAAATAGCGGCAAAAACCCTTCACCATTTTTATTGCAGTATTAGAACGCAACACCAACACTTTTGGATGTAGTAAGGAAAGTTAGAGACCAAATACATTTAGATTTAAATTTTAAGAATAAACAAACAACAATAGAATCATTTTACTAAGTTTCCCTAGTTATATTAGTAATTTTATAGAATTATTAATTTAGAATTTTTTATCAACGTTGTATGATTTATTGAGGAAAAAATCATACAACAATTGTCGTGTGCCTCATTAAAAACTCCCTAACCTAAAACGGAGAAAAAGAGTACAAACACCACAATTGAAAATACAACGACAACCAAACGAAAAGAACATAAACACACCCCACCCGAACCAATAAAACCCAACAAAAACACCCAAGAGCACACACACGCCATGACCAGCTACTGCCCCACTCACTAGCATTAGCAACCATCCAAAATCATCAATATCTTCCAAACTCGGTCAACCCACTTCCTAGACTACCCAACAACAATTTTCGAACCAAGCAAAGTCGACCCCTTGAACCCCAACACCTCGAAACAACACAACACCCACATCATAATCACCCTTTGACCTACTCCCCATGTATCAACAACCCCAACACGTTTACCAGCCATCCCGAAGAAAAAAAACATGGTGATCCACTCCCTCCTTAGCAAGCGCATCCGCCAACCCATTGCCCTTGCGAAAAACATGTGTAAATTAAACGCATGCCAGTGTCGCACAATGCGCATCAATAAGGACTAGAATGTCCCAAAATTTCACAGGCATCGATCTTTCTGCATTATCCAACTCAATGCGGCAATGGAATCTGATTCGATAATCATATTCATCTCTCGTCATTGCAACTCAACAAACATCGACAACGCGCATTCTATTGCACGCAACTCTGCTTCATTCGATTCCAAAATCCCCAACAGACCGGAGAACGCTACTAAAATCACGCCCTCTTTATTACAGAGAACACCCCACAACCAGGGACGCCAGGCTTACCCCTCACAGCCCCATCCGTATTGATTTTAAGAACCCCACTAGGAAGAGGCATCCACGCTATTGTCTTCCTAATACAAATCGGACCAACCACGAAAATGCACCACCGCGGGCACTCCCACCGTTGAGACTCATAACAACAAACATCCTCCGAGAACACCTACACCCAATGGAATGAACGTAGTTTTATATAAGGGTCTTCTGAAATTATTATTTTATTAATTTATTAAAATTATTAATTTAGACCTTGGGCTAAACCGGGACTAAAAATATTATTTCAGAGAGGTTATTAATTTATAGAGGTTATAATGTACTATGTCACTTTATTCATAAATAAAATTATTATTACGTTTAAAGACCTTTAGAATTAAAAACAAAACAAAACTCGATATATATGGAGAGGTAGGTAAAGTCATAAACAAAGCTATTTAATTTGATTTTTATTAACCTTTTAGTCAAATAAAAAAATTTCATTAATCTCTTATTAATTCAATTCAAAACTTTTTAACGTAAAAAAAACTTTGCCTCAAAATGTTTTAGTTTTATCTCACATACCGAAGCAAAATTCTTGGTCTCACATTTGTCTATCATTAGTATATCAAATTCTTGGCCTCACCTTTGTCTATCATTAGTATATTGAATAATTCTTGGTCTCGCATTAGTGAAAGAAGTTGGTGAACCATCCCACACCAAGGACAAGAAGAAGAAGTGAAGAGAACCGTGTTAGTGAGAGAATTATGGGATTTTGAGCAAGCTATTAATATGTTTAAAGGGGATATAAATCGGTATTGACGAAGCTATTTGATGTTAGGAAGCATGAAATTGGTGGAGTGATTTGGATTTGGGGGTTTTGAGTTGAGACTCGTAACCTTGGAAGACAAATTTTGAGCTTCGGTATCAGTACTCGGGAATCAGTACCGATATCTAGGGGTGTTAAAAAATGTAGAACTAATGTTTTGATATAATAATAAAAAATGTTTTGGACTGATTTAAAAAGAATTCAAAACTATTTCCAAAGTCCAAATAACTTGAAACTATGTTTAGGGGATGTTTTAAAAGGTTTTACAATGTTTTCAAAGCCAAACTTAACAAAACCGTCCAGGTGTATCGAAACACCCTTAGGCGTTTCGATACGGGGTATTCTAGTAGCAAAAACGTTTCGATACGGGTATCGAAACGGGTCTTCCATGGATGAGAATTTTTCCTAACGTTTCGATGCGCCTACGTGGCATCAACCACAACGGTCATAAACCCCAACGGCTATTTTCCAACTAACTTTTAAATGCAGATCGTTTCGATACGGGTCCTACGCCAGACTGCAACGGCTCTTTCTACTTGAAAGGTGTATCGAAACGGGTTCGAGTGTTTCGATACGGATAGCAGTAGAACTGCATTTATGGTGGAAAATAAAGTCCTCAACGGCTCCAAATCATCCCTAACAGCTAGTAACGGCTACAAACTCATCAAGGAGTATAAAAGAGACCTCCAAGCATCAAGATATGGTTAATGCTTCAATTGTCAATCAACAAATGATCAAATATAGTCTTTGTACTTAAATTGTCAATTCTTGTATAGACAAACACTAGTGAGCCAAAATTGTCAAATTTGCTCAAGTGTTTCAGTTTTTGGGTGAGTGCTTTAATTGTGCAAACATACACCTATTAGAGGGATTTGTGTTTGATTTTCTTATCTCTTGCAAAGAGGGTTTTGATCAACGCTTTGGGTAGAAAGCTTGATCGGTGTAAAAGGGTTTCCTCCTAAGCCTAGAAAAAGAGACGAATCAATAGTTGATTGATTGGAAATTCTTAGTGGGAAGCTAAGGTAGTGGATGTAGACCTTGGTTAGAAGGTTGAACCACTCTAAAATCATTGTGTCATCTTTGTTTTAGCTTCCACACCAAATTCACCCAAAAATTCACATCTCCACCACTTGGTGAGCAACATCGGTTGAAGGAATCGAGCACCTTACAACTCAACAATTGGTATCAGAGCTTGGCTCAATCGAAGAGGATTAACATTATATTGAGAAGATCCGGCAAGCTCGATCATCAATTCACCAACCGGCTCAAATGACGCAATCCATCGACAAACCACCTTTCTTCGACGGAACCTATTATGCCCATTGGAAGATCAAGATGAAATTTTTCATAAAGTCAGGAGACTACAAACTATGGGACAGAGTTGAAGATAGTCCGTTTGTGCCTCAACGAAGCAAAGCGGAGTTTGTAGTTGTTGTAATTTTATCAAATGATTTCCTTTAGCCCGAGTAATTGCGGCCATTGTTTTTTTTTATGTTAATTAGGCTTTGCCTTCATGTTCTTGTGTAAAAAGTAGTTGGACCATACAGATTGAATAATTGAAGAAAAGATATCATGGTGATGATGTTGCTTTTACAATGTTTACTGTCCATAAATCATTAACTGTTTTATCATTTGTGAAGGTTCTTGGACTGGAGCGGCTGAAATCTGAACTGCAGGCATGCGGTCTAAAATGTGGTGGTACATTGAAAGAGCGAGCTGCACGTCTTTTCTTGCTAAAATCTACCCCTTTAGATGAGCTTCCAAAGAAGTTGCTCGCAAAGAAGTAGGGTGAGGCTTCATATCACGTCATAAAGGAGTGTTCCTTTTTGTCAAACCAAGAAATGTGTATAATTATATTTCTTTTGTTCTGGTTAATATTGTATGACTTGGTTTCTGGATGGCAAAAGGGATGGCGACAGTCTCTTCTTGCCTAAACTGAATTTTGAGATTTGTGGCAACTGGCATGGATGCTTTTTATTAGTTGGGACTATGGATGATGTGGCGAGCCGGGCCTATGATATAATTTCTCGTTAATTGATAGTATAAGTATTTACGTAATTTTAGCGGTTAATTGATGTGGAGTATTTATGAGCAGAAGAATGTGGTGAAATTAGGTTATTTATATATCTTTCAGGATGGCAAGTTCCCTATTATTGAAGAGCTGATAACAACTATATTCCTTCAACAAAAAAATTACAATATTACAATATTTGTTGGTGCATTTTGTGGAAGATTAACCAACCTAATCCTCTTAGGTTAGATACTGAAATCATCATCCAGGCGAGACCATAATGTGGATTTTCTGCTTTGTGGGCCCCTCCAGCAATGTTTAAAAAGTGATTTTTGCACTCCAATTTTGAGATGCGAAAGTGCTTTTCAGCAGGGGTGTGAAAAATATCCTCCATTTATTCGAAATTTGGATATCTAATCTGCTTTTTATTTTTTAAATAATTCAAATAGGATATCTGAAAATTTTGGATCAGATACAAGTAGTTATTTAATATTCAAATCGGACATCCTAAAATTCAAAATCTTTATGGATATGGACATTGTTATATTTGATATTTTTACTGTTACTTATGAAAATTTGAAATTTCTATGGATACAAATCGTGTTATATTAATATTCTGTTACTTGTTATATATAAAAATCTGAAATTTTCATGGATAAAACCGTTAAATTCAAAAAAAAATCTAGTTTTTTCTCGGATATGATACGAATGACTAATTTGCTAATTCAAAATTTCTGATCAGATCTGATCCGAAATCTGTAATGCACATCCCCTACTTTTCCGTGTAGTTTGAAAAGTGTTTTTCAAAATTTGAAATTTATAATTTTTAGTCGAACAAATTATTCATTTATTCTCGTTTATATCACCAATTTTTTTCATTCTTAAAAAAGGCATAATGCCAAAAAATGCCCTAACGTTTCATTGAATAGTCATTTTGTCCATATTCTTTTTTTGAACCACTTTAGCCTTTAACGATTTAGTTTGGGTCAAAATATCTTCTTTGTAGATGAAAATCGTTAATTAAGTAACGGTCAACGTCAAATGTTGACATAGTAGTGTCACATGTACATGTTGACATAAAAAAATGACACATCAACAAAAATATATTTTAGAAATTAAACTATTATCATCCAACATGATGATGACATGTGTAATCATCTTTTCGGTTTAAATTAAAAATATCAAAATTTACATTTGAGAAAAGTTGATTCTGGTTGATAAGAAGGGAGACTCAATGTCTAGCCATCAGACCAAGTTGTAATCTTTGTAATTTTTTAAGGCTTAATCGTTAGAAAGGTGCCTAACCTATACTTTTTTTAATTTGGTGCCTAACGTTTTTTTAGACCACTTTAGTACCTAATGATTTATTTCGTAAGTCAAATAAAATTTTTCTGTGACATACGTTAATTTTTTTTGTTATCCAATAAAAACACGGCACATGGCATATTTTTGGTATTTTCTTTCATTTATATTTTTTAAAAATCAGAAAATCTTTAAGTTTTTTTTTAAAAAAAATCTGAATTCTTTAATTTCTCTAAAACCCCTAATCCCTCCCTTCCCACCATCTATTTGGAGAATGTCCACAAGATCTATATTTTGTACACATTCCTGCCCTTATTATTGTTGTTCTTAAGTTCTATAACAATATTTGCTCTTTTACCATGCTTTTATTGAATATTCTCTGTTTGGTTAGGAAAATATATTGTTTTAGTTTAGTTTTTATTTTCAGGTGTTGTAGCTATGTAAAGGAGGAGAGGACATGAAAGCAGGGAGTAGAAGGAGTTGTACTGAAGCAGTTCCAGGTGCCGCCAAGGACGCCGCCGCAGCAGCACTGCCGCCGATTGCCGCCTAGGCAAGAGTAAAACCGAATTAGTCAAGATGGGTTGCGATTGAAAGAGGACAATTCCCTGAGCCCAATGAGCCCAGTCTTGCAATTTTCTGAAGCTTGTAGCGGCCTAAAGAGCTGATCAAATATTGATAAGTAAGATTACTTATCCTTACTTGCCGGAGAAGGCAACGTCCAAAGAGTCCACATTCAAGTAAAAAATGAGTCAGCATTTAATGTAAAGTTACTTTAAGGACTTCTACTTCAAGGGTGACTCAACTTAGGCTATGAGCCTTATATATACCCATGTATATATAGATTAAATAGAGGTTTTGGAGGTCGCGACCCAATTCTCTCTTAGGGTTTAGGTTTTTGTATGTAAAGTAGTTGTGAGAAACGATTGTAACAGTTTAAGTGTGTTTTCAATAAAATACTCTCAAGTTTGCTTAATTCACGTTCTTCACTTCTTCAATTAGTTCTGAAAATCCAGTTGAAGAAATCCATTTGTCGGGCACGAGAGTGTCAAACTCACAAAAGAATTAAGTACGGTCTCATCATGTCGAGGTGTTGACTAATTCGACTTAGACACAAGTTCGAGTTTCAACGGCTAAAAGGAGCAACCAAACGTTGACTGTCTATGTTAGGTTTACGCTAAGATTGCTAGGTATTGCCTACATCACGTGGTGATAGAATCCTTGCCTAGACATAGGAAGGATCACTTCAGAATTGCTTTGCCGAACTTGGAGTATTTTCCAGACTTGTCGCCGGGACTTCCCTCCATCTCACCTGCCGAGACAGAGAAAGTTGCAAGAGCAGAGTTCTGACGTGGCAGCGAAAGTTGTTGCAGCCTCAATCCGCATTACCCGCCGAGGCAGAAAATCGTGGCAGCGCAAAACACACTTAAGCTTTACAACGCAGTCTACACACTACTGAGCTGCAACTACCTGACCCCATCTATCAACCTTATCTCTCCCTATCACTATTCTTAATTATTTTTCCACATTCAAAAATTTAATTGTGTAAATTACTATTTCCTTGTGCAAGAAAACACTCATAGTAGCTGCTCCAATCCCTGTGGAAGACGATATCTTTTATACTATAACTTGACAAAAGTGTGCACTTGCGCTCATAAAAAGGGAACACCCAAACGCTCTGCAAATTTTTGGTGTCGTTGTCGGGGATTGGCAACAGCAACTACGTTTGAATTTTTGCACTTAAATTTTTGTTTATTTTTTTTTACAAAAAAAGCCTCTTGTTTGTCTTTGGTGTATGTCTCGCCAGGGCGACAAAGATGCCAGCCAACACCCACCCGAGGAGGGGAAGGACATACCTGGACGAAAATCCAAACGCAAAACCCTCAGGAAGTGGTTATGTTTGGGAAATGCGCAACCCAACATAACCTAATTTTTATTTTAAATTTTTATTTATTTTTATGCATTAGGAATATATTTAATTTTCAGTTATTTAATTTTTGCATTTAATTTATTTCAGGCTAGGAATGAAGGCAAGACCAAGAAGGATAAAAGAATAAAGAAGAGGCGCAACCAAGCGGCCAAGGTAAATGAGCATAACGGCCAACGGCTTCATAACGGTTAGCCGCAACAGCTACATTTGCAACAGCCAGCGGAACAGATATCTGCGTAACGGCTAGAATCGCGTAAATCGCGCCGCAATCATTGTCGTCCGTTGGCAGCGTGCCCGCCTAGGCAGCGGAGAGAAGAGGCTATATAAGGTCAACTATTCTCTACTCATTCTTCACTTTGCTTTCTCTTTTACTCTAAATTCTTCTTGTCATCTTTGCTTTCAAGATTTTGTTTGCTTTATTTTCTTGCAAATTCTTTTTCTTTCTTTAGGAAACACAACCGTTCTCACAACAATGACAACATCAAAACAAACCGCCTCAACCTCCAAGCCAACCTTCCAGAGGTTCTTGAATAGTGATGTGGCGGCAACCTACTGGCAGTACTACGCTGATCGGCAACTATGGGAAGAGATAAGCTTCCAATACACAAGGCAAGATGGGGAGCTTGGCCTTGAGCCCATCGTATTCGAAAGGGTCCACACCCTAGGATGGCACATTTTCGCACGACAGCTAGAAAAGATAAACAACAATCTAGTGCGAGAGTTTTATGCTCAGAAGCCTACCCCAGGAAACCCTTTTGTTTACGTCCGCGGAGAGGGAGTCAAGCTCACAGGGACAACAATCAACAGCTTCTATGGGATAGAAATCAGAGGGAATCCGTACGAAGAATGGAGGTTGTACTTAACGACAACAGATTACGAAAAGATTAAAAAAGACACCTGTCAGCCCAATGCCAAATGGCTGACAAGAAAGCATAACGGTTCAGTCAAACGCCGCGACCTGCTGCCGGAGGCCATTCTTTGGAGTAACTTTGTCCAGCGCCGCCTAATGCCCACTTCGCATGGATCTACTGTCAACAGGCCGCGGCTGTCCCTCATCCATAGCATAATGAAGGGGCGACCAATCAACGTTGGAGAAGTCATTCTTGAAGAGATCCATGCCCACGCAGACAAGCCCAACTCCAAAGGACCCCTCATCTTCCTCGCACTCATCACAAGCCTCTGCGCCAACTTCCATGTGTCGCCGCACCCAAAAGACACTATCATTGCCGCCAAGGAAGGGTGGAAAAGGAAGGCGCGCCTCCAGATGATGCAGGAGCCAGAGCCAGAAACGCCAACAACCGCCCAGCCGTCATCCCAACCTGCTGCCACCCCAGCCGCAGTAGGCAGTACTGATGCTACCCTCCCCTCCGCCATGATTCCCCTGATGCAAAGCCTTGTGGAGAGCTGCCAAAGGATTGAGCACAAGCAGATAGTTTTCACAAAATACATTGCGGAGGTGCAAGAGGCCTTTGTGGCCTACTTGCTAGACAAATACCACGACGACGGCCCAAAGTTGCTCGCCTTCCCATCGGAGTTAGCAGCCTCTAAACCTACCCATATCACACCTAGACCAGCTGCCACCGACAACAAGGGGCCGCACATCCGCCCCAAGAGAAGGACCTCACCCACTCCCATCCAACCATACAACCTCACCTCCTCGTCAAATTTAGAGAAAGAGGAGGAGACTACCGCCGCCTCCCCAACAGTAAAGGAGGCAATTGCCAAAGAAGTCAAGGACTCAAACATGGAGATATCTGATTCCTTCGACGATTAACTGGTAGAGGCAGCAAAGAAAAGAAAGCGGCCCGCTGATGCGACCAAACCTCAAGGTGAAGGGTCTGAACCTGAGCCAGAAGCACCACCTAAGAGATCCACTCCTAGCCGCATCTAGCCACCCCGTGGCAAGAAGAAGAGCCCAGCCGCCAAGCCTTCCGCCACACGCCGTCTCATCTTGCCCGCCTCCTCAGAATCTTCCTCCGACGTAGCAGCAAGAGAGGGGAAATCCCCTAGTCTATAGCACCATTTTCTTATTTTTATTTCTTTTATGTTTTCTTTTAATTTTTCCATTTTCCTTTTTTCCTTTTTATGTTTTATTTTCTGTTTTTTATTTCATATTTTGTGTAAGGCATTGAGAACAATGCCAAACTTGAGTTTGAGGGGATAGTCCTCTATGTCTTCTTTAGATGCATTTAGAAGCATGTAGGAGCATATGTAAATTCTGCCCTAGCACTTAATGAAATAGAAATTCTTAGCTTAAAAACTTGTGCCTATGATAGTTAGCTGATTACTTATATTCATACCATACTTAAAATTTAACTTAACCATGGGGAAGAAGCATGAAAAATACTTAGAACATTTTTTATATTTTGCCAATTATTCTACACTATCTGTTAAATGCTGAGTTTTGCTTGAGTTCTAAGTTTAACACTGCCTGCTGTACTTAATGAAAATTTCTTAATTGGGTACAGGTTTGCCGCTACGGCAGCAGCACAAAAATGTTCAATACCCTAGAGGTGCCCAAAACAGGCTCTAGGAAAGATGTTGAATACCCTAGAGGTGCAAGAAACAGACTCTAGGAAGGATCATGAGTAAGGACACTCCGCTGCTATCAAAGTCCAAGTATTTGAAATTAATTGAAGTAACTGACAAATTAGCAAAAGTGAATGAAAGCCTTCACAGGATGACTCTATTCAAAGGGTTCGGTGTTTGGTAGTGTGCACCTATCTTAGCTTCAAACCTGGAGAATAGTTGTGATGAGTTGAAGCCCTTGAGGCCATGATCAGAAAAAGAGAAAAAGAAGTGCTTAACTGTGCCGCCAAGGCAACAACACATATCCTTTTTCGTAATCTAATTATTTTTAGCATTTTTTATTTACATAGTATACTAAGCATGTTTAGCATGAACATAGACCTGCACACACTACACTGGCACTAAGAAAATTAATTCTAAGATTATCATGCCATTCCCTGTCACTAACATTAAAATAGGTGCCACGGCCTTGAGGTAAGAAATCAAGTTAAAGACTAAGTTTCTATTAATTTTGTGCAAGAGGCAGGTTTACTAGTTAGGTTGCATTACTTGAGGACAAGCAATAGTTCGAGTTTGGGGGTGTGTAGAGTGTCCACAAGTTCTATATTTTGTACACATTCATGCCCTTATTATTGTTGTTCTTAAGCTCATTTAGGCATATTTAGGTGCATTGCATGTATAATAACAATATTTGCTCTTTTATCACGCTTTTATTGAATATTCTTTGTTTGGTTAAGAAAAAATATTGGTTTAGTTTAGTTTTTATTTTCAGGTGTTGTAGCTATGTAGAGGAGAGGACAGGAAAGTATGGAGTAGAAGGAGTTGTAGTGAAGTAGTTCCAGGTGCCACCAAGGACGCCGTCGCAGCAGCACTGCCGCCGATTGACGCTCAGGCAGGAGTAAACCCGATTTAGTCAAGATGGGTTGCGATTGAAAGAAGACAATTCCCTAAGCCCAATGAGCCCAATCTTGCAATTTTCTGAAGCCTGTAGCGGCCTGAAGAGCTGATCAAAGATTGATAAGTAAGAATACTTATCCTTACTTGCTGGAGAAGGCAACGTCCAAAGAGTCCACATTCAAGTAAAAAAGGAGGACTCAACTTAGGCTATGAGCCCTATATATACCCATGTATGTAAGGGTATAATGGTATAACGGAGAGGTAGAGAGATAGATTAAAATAGAGGTTTTGGAGGTCGCAACCCAATTCTCTCTTAGGGTTTAGGTTTTTGTATGTAAAGTAGTTGTGAGAAACGGTTGTAATAGTTTAAGTGTGTTTTCAATAAAATACTCTCATGTTTTCTTAATTTATGTTCTTCACTTCTTCAATTAGCTCCAAAAGTCTAGTCGAGGAAATCCATTTGTCGGACACGAGAGTGTCAAACTCACGAAAGAATTAAGTACGGTCTCATCATGTCGAAGTGTTGACTAATTCGGCTTAGACATAAGTTCGAGTTTCAGCGGCTAAAAGGAGCAACCAAACGTCGACTGCCTGTGTTAGGTTTACGCTGAGATTGCTATGTATTTCCTACATCACGTGGTGACAGAATCCTTGCCTAGACATAGGAAGGATCACTTTAGAATTGCTCTGTCGAACTTGGAGTATCTTCCAGACTTGCCGTCGGGACTTCCCTCCATCTCACCTGCCGAGACAACAAAAGTTTCAAGAGCAGAGTTCCACCGTGGCATCGAAAGTTGATGCAGCCTCAATCCGTCATTACCCGCCGAGGCAACAAATCGTGGCAGCGCAAAACACACTTAGGCTTTACAACATAATCTACACACTACTGAGCTGCAACTACCTAACCTGATCTATCAACCTTATCTCTCCCTATCACTATTCTTAATTATTTGTGTTTTTATTTTTCCACATTCATAAATTTAATTGTGTAAATTACTATTTCCTTGTGCAGGAAAACACTCATAGTAGCTGCTCCAATCCCTGTGGGAGACGATATCTTTTATACTATAACTTGACAAGAGTGTGCACTTGCGCTCATAAAAAGAGAACACTCAAACGCTCTGCATTATTCAACTACCATCGGCCACCATTTCCTTCGTCGGACCCCACAACTGAAAACTCCATTATTCCGTTGTTGAAAACTGACGAATGAATCGTCGATTGCTCCATCAACAAACATCTAACAATGAAGAAAAAAGAGACTGATTGGGCTTTTGACGGACGACTAGATGATGGGAGATACTGACCAGTGAGGTACTGCAATACCCAAATTTTATTCGGGTGTACCTGTATATATATATATATTAAAGTTACCAAATCCCAAGCCCTAATATAAATAATTCCCATATTTGTTTTAACTTATTTCCCGCTCAAAATCTCAATTTCGTGTCACGTAGCACTCTCCCATTGGCTGAATCCCAAAGCACACATATTGTGCTTCCTTCCCTCTTAACTGTCACCAGCTCATGTACAACTGGCATGATGTCAACTCATGACATCAGCCATGGCGTCAATGCTGGTCAACCTCTATATAAGAAAGAAAGAAAAAGTTGTTAATTTATTAATGATTAATCATAAAAATAATGATAGTAATAATAAATAATAATTAAATAAAGAGGAAAGAGAATATTACCTTGGGAATTGAAGGGTTGCCATATTGGAAAAGACGCATAAAAAGCTTAATCGGCGTCGAAAACGGGGATCGGACCAACATCGAGCATGTATATCCTCGTTTCCTTTTTATTTACCTGCAAAAACAAATACAAAAGTTAGATCGAGGCAAAAAAGGAAAACAAAATTTAAAACCGATTTGGGAAAGGAGTTTTGGTCGGAGAGCTTATCTTTGCAGTGGTCGGAGTTGTTTCTCGAGAGTTGGTGGAGTCGAAAAGGGGGTCGATTCTATCGGGTTTATATTTTAGGTTGAGGAAAAGATTTTGGATTTTAGGGTTTTGGCTTGCGGCAAGAAATCGCGTCACGGCGGCCGGCCGAGGATAGATTGTGGTCAGAGTTTCAGGCAGTGGTCGACAAACAGTGGTTGTCGGCCGAAAGTTGACCGAAAAAGAATAAATGGCGGGGCTCGGTCGGAGATCTTATTGAATAAGGTTTCTTGGTGACCAAGTATTTGGGTCTATAGATACAGACTAGGTTTAACCTTTTGAATTACGAGAGAATGAGAGATAGAGAGAATTATTCTCTGGAGAGATGTAATCACTTTTAGGATCTCTACAACTATTGTGCCTACGTTGTAGAGATGGGTATTGTAAGGATGTTGGGAAGAGTGTTTTGGTTCCACTGGGTCATGGGATTTGTGCATCGGGTTTTGGGATTACATGGGTTATCATGTATTTATACTCTTCGTGTTCTCTACATTGATAGTGGATTGTACGTTTCTCTTTTCTGTAGAGGTGGCTATGCTGAACCACGTTAAATCTTGTCTCATGTGCATGTGTTGGTCTATGTTGTTATCGCTTTGGTTAATTTGCCGCATACCAAATTCTTAACAAATGGTATCATGAACTATGGTTCTAGCTGCGCGTTTTTGAAGGAATTTTTAATGCGGATTTTGTGGAGTGGTGTAGGAGACATGCAAGAAGATTATTGCTGCAACGAGCTTTCAGTTGCAAGGGGAGTAATTCTCAATTGATTCAACAGTGCTTCAACGAATACTACGTAAGAATTGAAGTTGTTGAAGACTTTGGCGGCGGTGCTTCAATGGATATTTGTTATACTACCGGGACGATAATGACGAGATAAGTAAATAAACGCAAACGCAGAAAAGAAAAATAACACCAAGAATTTATGTGGAAAACCCAAAAGGGAAAAACCACGAGAAGAGGATGAGAACTTTCACTATGATGGAGAAAAAGATTACAACTGAATTATGATGTTTTGTCTAAACCCCTAATCCCTAGTATCTATTTATAGGAATAGATTTCTTGTTTACAGAGGAAACTTGCACATAAACAAATTCTACTCAAATTGAGTTTCCTACCTTTAATTAATGTAAAGTAAACAAGATCTACTAAAAGTAGGATTCTAACAAGATCTACAAATTCTTGTCGAACAATATCTCCACCTCTTCCATGAAACCCCATCAAGTGGTAGTCTTCAACAATGAACACCGACCGAATCCAAGTCTTGCCCAAGCTTGGATGTACAAGGTAATTTAGTCTTCACATCGGTAAGAACATTAGTGCCAACTTTGCTCACAACTATATCACCACGAGCAATAACACGTCCCTGATCATCAATGGAAATACTATCTTTCTCATTATTTATCTTTGCAGCAAATTGAACTCTCTTAAGCTTATCAAATTCGTTAGCCCATGGTGTGAAACCAAAATTGATTTTGATATAACACCTAGACTTATGGACTAATTTGCAAAACAATAAATTTTTAAGTACTCTTCAAAGTCTCACTATTGACAAGTCCTTTTGAACCAAACTATATCTCAAGACAAATCTTTCTTAAATGATAAAAATCTTCTAAGTTTTTTCTATGTATTTTCAAGCCAAACTTCACTAAAACGCCCAGGCGTATCGATACCCTTAGGCGTATCGATACGATTTTTAGTCACTAGAATTTTAATAGACCATAGCGTACCGATACTGTATTACCCTGTATCGATACGATATTACTCTGGACAACACTTGAAATGATACTGTACCGATACTCATTGCAATTGTATCAATACGTTTTGCTTATCTTTGCAAAATCTTTGCATTTAATTTTTGATCGTTGACTTGTCAGTTAGTTGGTATCCCAAAATTTAAATGACCGTTATACCGTACCGATACGCTAAGTATCCGTACCGATACGCTTTTTTATCAAAACCAAAGTTGGGATTCCCAGTGAGCAAATTCTGTATCGATACGCCCTTCTGTATCGATACGCCCCTTAAAAATTGTACCAATACGCCCCTTAAGCATATCGATACGCGCTGTTTTCAGTCATAACGACTCTTTCTTCTTTGATACAGGTACAAATACGCCCCCGAGCCGTATCGACATGGTAGGCAGTTGAGTAGCATTTAATTGCAGGAAATTGCATCCCAACGGCTCTATTGATGATCCCAACCACCCAAACGGCTAGATTTCAATGCAAGGGTATAAAAACAAGTCTCAATTGAACTAGCAACAACTATTGAACCTGCAAGCAACATCAAAGCACTCAAATCCAAACTGTGTACCTTTAGAGTCAAATTCTTGTACCCAACTCTTGTATTCTCATTGTAATCTTTTATTGTGAGTTTGGGGAGTGTAAAATTGTAATTAGGTAAACAATCATCCTTTGAGAGGAACATTTAGAATTTACCAAATACTTTTCTTTGTAAAAGCGAGTGGATTAAGCTTTGGGTAGAAAGCTTAACCAAATTGTAAGGTTCCCTCATCATCCAAGAAAAGGGGAAGAATTCAAGTAGTGAATTGGTTGAAAATTCTTAGTGGGAACTAAGGTAGTGGATGTAGAGTTCGTTTGGAGAACATGAACCACTCTAATTTCCTTGTGTCATATTTTAGTTTTTCCATATTTTCACCCACCAAAATTTTTATCGCCAATTCACCCCCTCCTAGACATTTGCAATTGTGTGATCAACTCAACAATTGGTATCAGAGCTACACTCATTGGAAGGATTACAACCCTCTTGAGTTTATTCTAGGAGAGTTTCATCAACAACTAGTCAAGCAATGACATCCACCTCCAATTCCAACCTCTACGAGTCTCAGTCTACCACCAAGCCACCATTCTTCAATGGGAATAACTACCCATATTGGAAGAATAGGATGAGTCTCTTCATCAAGTCTACTGACTACATAGTGTGGGATGTGGTTGAAGAAGGTCCATTCATACCGATGAAGAGAGATGGTGAAGGAAGACTTGTTCCAAAGGTCAAAGCCGAAATGATCGAAAAAGGTGTTGCTGCCATTTGATTTTGCCATGGCTTATTCTGGCGGAAATGATGTGCCTCTTGTGGGTTTTGTTGTGGCATTTGATTGGCCAAATTGTTGATGTGCCCCTAATTATCCCAACTCAGGTTTGGGTGTTGACACCATCATGGGTTGTAGGAGTTAGAATAAGGGTTGTTGTTGCTATGGTTGTAGTTCCTCACATAGTTGGCAGATTCTGGATTATCAGGGCAATCATTAAGGTGGTGATTGCCATCGCATCTTAGGCACGACCTTACTGCCTTAACTTCCTTCACTTCGTTGGAACGCTGGAGATTCTTTAACAAATCGGCGATGTTGGCAAACTGATTTAGTATTGAGTTATCAACTTCACTCCCCTTGGCAGCTTGATTTCTCCTCCCGTTCCAAGCCTTGTTGTTAGGAACCGATAATCGTTGTTGGCTACCATGTCGAGGATGTCAAATGCTTCTTCCGGTGACTTGTCCAATAGTGTCCCATTTGCTGCAGCATCTATCAACATCCTTGTGGGTACATTGACACCATTATAGAACATAACCACTTGGGTCCACTCATGATACCCATGGTTAGCGCATTTCCTCAAAAATCCCTTAAATCGGTCTCAACACTCATACATACACTCGTCATCAGACTGACAAAAGGAAGCTATATCATTCGTCAACTGGGTGATCATCACTGGCAGACTATGCCATAGCAAAAAGTTCTTGCATAAATCGGTCCAACTTTGAATTGATCCGGCTGGCACCCCATTTAGCCATGCTCTAGCATGATTTCTTAATGAATACGGAAACATCTTTAATTTCAACACATCCTCGTGCACCTCTTGCTGCTTGAAAGAATCACAAACACCCAAGAAAGCACGAATATGTTGTCTAGCATCTTCATGAGGCAAGCCATCATACTATCCAATGTTGCTCAACATGTTGAACATGATAGGTTTAAGTTCGAACTAGGCTGGCTGAATTTCTGGAGCTACTATTCCAAGATGGAGATTATCCAAACTAGGAGTTAAATGATCTCTAATTGCTCGTGGTCGAGCTGCTTCTCCCTGACCATTTGCCATAGCATATGTGTAAACAGGTACCGGTTCCATGACTCTAGCTCTTGCTTGCTCGTGTCTTCTTAAACGAAATAAACGATCAGCTTCTGGAACAATGGGCTGAATAGGTCCTCTTAGTCTTCTTCTTCTGGTCATAAACGATAAAAATACCTTAAAAGGAAAATAAAACAACCAAAAACAAAACTAGTGAATATCTACAATGTGGAAATAGAAAGCAAAATGAAAATAAAGACTGTGGACAACCAATTGCCAATTTCTGGGAACGACGCCAAAAACTTGTTGCGTGATCTTGCATTACTACAAATGATACACAAATGGTGCAAGTATACACGTCAAACGAGTAACAAAGTGATGAGTGAGTATCGTCTCCACAGGGATTGGAGGTGAACACATTTTTCGTATCCAAATTGCTATAGTAACCAAATTGTAATGTAAGTATCCTAAGGCAGAATGAAGGATGAGAAAAATGTTGTAGCAAAACAAGCAAACATAGAAGAGATAATCAACTGACAGATAGGTCCTCTCTCGGATACGAAGCTCTCTACGGAATGGCTAGCTAGCTCCTGAAGGATAACTCTATGAAGTCTCCTAACACTGCTAATGAATCCAAGTTCTCTACACTATGCTCGGCCAGATTTACCTAGGCTGCTTCTAAACTATCTCTAGCAAGAAGGCTGGGAGATTAAAATGCTACAGCAGTACCTCTCGGCTTAACTCTAAACACTTTACTCTCCTTCTCTCTATCCCTCTTAGCCGTTTAAACCCATCACTTATCTCTAAGGTCAGTTGGAGTCCTTCCCCTTGGTGGTTACTCCATTGTTTATGGGGGTCTAAGGTTAGCTCACTCGTTCACTCTCCCAAGCTAATGCTAAAGCAATGACCCTCTCTCGAAGGTTATCACGCACTACTCTAACTGTCACTATTAGCTAAGGCTTGCTCCCTCTATCACTACCCCCATCTGTACCTAGGGAATGGCCATCACTCGAAGGCATCTTAAGGAATGGCCTGTCTCTCGAGGCACTAACATCCCTAATCTCTTACAACCCTAGGCTATTCCTAAAGAAAGGCCAACTCTCGAAGGCACTTAAGGTAGGGCCTATATCTTAAAGCACTGACAACCCTAGGCTCTTACAACGTTAGGAAATTAAGTACACCACAAACAAAGAAAAGATCAAGAGAGAATAGTAAACATTAACATGAGATTAAGAAAATAAATAGAGTATCATCCAACAAAACCCGCGCCATCTAAAACAGTTCATGGCTGGGAAATAATCAAACATATCATTGTCATATAACCCTCCAGATAAATAAATGCTATAGCAAAAAGGAAAGATAAAATCTTAGTTCGCCAGTGGATTGCCATGACCGCCTTAGGCTCATCGCCTCAGAAGAGGACGGCGAGGCCACGCCTTGAGCTTTCTGATGTAGGACACCAAGTCTGGTTAACGATGAAGTGCGTCTCCCCTCTTGTTGTGCTTCCTCTTGCATACTTTTCTTTTTCTTCTCTCCTTCACCTCCTGCCTCCTTTTCCTTTGAAAAGATGAAGCCTTTATATATTGGGGGATCTTCTAGGGTTTTGGTGCCTTGGTATATCTCCTTGGGGATCCCAACGAATATCCTCCGACCAGCTCTGTCCATCAGGGGACAAAAAGAACGGTTTGCAAATGGAGTACGGCTGCTGCATAAAGCTGCCTGGCGGTGTCAGGCGTCCTTCTCTGCGCTTCACGTGCTTGTACTTTCGTGCGCCAGCTAGCCTTCTTTCTCCTCCTTTGCTGTAGCATTTTTCTCCTTGCTTCTTCCTTCGCATTATGCTCTATCATCCTGCACGCAAACAGCCAAAAACTATCTTTCACGCAGCACCAACTCCATACGAGCAATAAATTAAAAAGCACCCATAATATACTAAAAATGCAACCTACATGCAATGGAATGCACTTGAAAACAGACAATTGCTATAGCAAAGAGGCATAAATATAGAGGTAATAGCATAGCTATCACACCCCCAAACTTAAGCTATTGCTTGTCTCAAGCAATGAATAAAACTAAACAAAAAGGTTGCTATGGCAAAGATTTAACGAGGAATTAATACTATGGCAGTGTTTCAGCTTTCAGAAAAAGATAGACATTCAGTTTCAACAACATTTATTTGAGATTGGCAAGAATTTCTCTTAAGAACAAGCTGCTAGTGAGTGTGCGCGCAAGATTACTTTCGAGCTATGCATGATATGCGAAGAATTTTTTAAGGAAGCTCAATAATAATGCCTTAGCGATGAGTTTTCAATAGACTTCCACAAAAATGTAAAAGGCACTGTTACGAAGGGTGTCAGCTCATCACACCTACCGTCCTTAACTCTAGATGAGTAGGGAGCATACCTCTCACCCCCGAGCTAGTCGGTAGAATCATCTCGTGACAACTTTCATTCACTCATGTACTTTTCATTGCCACTTATTTATTTTGTTCTGTTTTTTGAACAGTGGCCTAAAGACTGCACAGCGGAGTGTCCTTCTACAGTTATGCTATAGCATTCATTCAGTTTTCAGTTTTAGGCACGTGGGAGTCTATTTTCTTTTAAGCTCATTTTTCATTCTTTCATGCAAGGTAATACTAAAGTCCTTCCTAAAAAGTTTTTTCTAAACCTACCAAGCAGAGAAAGAAAGCAATTTGTGTCTAAAATTATTTTCTATAGCAAACTCACTCCTAAGATAGTTCTTTAAGTCTCATACAGTTGTAAATTTTAAGTTCAGGCCTATTGAATTTCGAATGATCATCATTAAGCATCATCAACATATTTGCATATTTCTTCCTAGCTAAACAGAATGACATAGAAAAACTTTTGTCTAATTTTACGATGCAAATGCTATGGTCCTAAACTAAGAAGAGGCGAAACACCCCCAAACTTGGAGATGACTCGTCCGTGATGCATGAAAAAAAATGTTAGCAAAATGTTGATGCAAAAATAAACTAAAAAGAACGAAAACTTAAAAATTAAATTTTGTACCTCATGGGTGCTGAGGTTAATTGTCACTTGTGTCGTCCGTGGAGTGGTCGTTGTGCGCCATCGGAACTGTTGAGGTCGCACTATTGTCGGATTGAACAAGGGCTGGATCGGTTGGATTGACGGTGCCCCCAGCTTTGTGTTTATAACGTTTCGGCTTGGGTGCTGTAGCATCCTCAGATAGTGGCACAACTGGGTTGGGTTAAGTGGTGGGGGCTGCCTCAGCCATAGGCTGATCATCGTCACTTAAAGTGGTGGCTGGCTCCTTTTGCGATTCAGGTGGTTGTGATGTTGATGTAGCAGGATTCTTGTTGCTTCGTGTTCTCTTCCTAGTGGGTGTGGAAGCAGGATCGATTTGCAGTGACTTTTGGGCAGAGGTCTGGTCTTCTTTGGCTGAGGGGTCTCGAGTGTCTGGTTCATGGGTTGGGACCGGGTAAACTTTCTTCCTAGCCGTCAACTTCCTCTTATGGGCCGGTGGTTGGGGCGTGCTTGCTGTAACGTTTTGGTCTTGAGGCTCAGGAGTGATGAGAAGTTCCTTTGAGAATGGAGGGAATGTAATTGCTATGCCTGGCAAGACCTCGGAGAAGCATTGTGAGATGGACACATCCCTTTGGTTGGCATATTTGAAATAGGTGCTTAGCTGCACCTTAAGACTGTGAAGCTATATGGCTAGGTGGGTTGCTTTAGCAACCAATGCTGTGGTCTTTACTACAACAAAGCTCTTGGCTCCTCCTTCCAGGTTCTTGTTTGGAGCATCCTCATCTGTTGAGTGGATCGAAAGATCGAAATGAACCAAGAGGGGAGTGAATTGGATTTTTAAAGGTTTAGGTGGTGGAAATTGCAAATTAAAAAGATAGACAAGGAATTTTAGAGTGGTTCAAGTTCCAAATGAACTCACATCCACTACCTTAGCTTCATTAAGGATTTGCAACAATTCCACTAATTGCTCTTCCCCTTTTCTAGGCTAAGGAGGCAACCCTTACAATTTTCGGTTAAATTTTCTACCCAAAATTTAACCCAATCCTCACACAAAGATAACAAAGAGTTTGATGGCTAAGATAGTATCTCTCAATACAAATTGTAGCCCAATTACAAGCACTCAACCCAATTGAAAAAGATAAGAATTAAAATTACAATTGGGGTTTCTAGACAATTTTGGGATTTAAGCACAAATGCTTGGATTTGATGTTTGGATGTTTGCTTTTGGATCAATAGTTTTTGTTGAAGCTTTTAGAGGTCCCTTTTATACCTTCTCATTGATTTCTAGCAGTTGTGGTTGTTGCATTCATCAATAGAGCCGTTGGGGATGTTATCTCACCTCCATAAATGCAGTCTGCAACCACCCGTTTCGGAACGCGGGAACCCGTTTCGGAACGCGGGAACCTGTTTCGAAACGGACCAAAATAGAAAGAGCCGTTGGGGTGCATTTAAGAGCCCGTTTCGAAACGGATTGAACTCGTTTCGAAATAGGTTGAGCCCATTTCGAAACACCCTAACGGTTTCTGAAAATTCAGTTAAAAACTTTGCAACGTTCATATTTTTCAAATCAAAATGAAGAACCGTTTCGAAACACTTGAAGTCGTTTCGATACGGGTTCTCATGTTCTAAAGCCGTTTCGATACCCGTTTCGGAACAGGGGTTGGCAGTGGTGAAATCGTTTCGAAACGCCTTAGGCCGTTTCGAAATAGGGACTTGAAAAACATTGTTTCGGCTTTAAGAACACTTAGAAAATATTTGAAAATCTTAGTTTTTAACTTTGGCATATTCTTAAAATTATACGGGGATGTTTGAGGACTTAAAAATTCGTTTTGACATTTTCAATTTAGTCCTTAGGTTCTTTAGTTATATCAAAATTAAAATATCGGTTTCACAATCTCCCCCTTTTTGATATAACAAAACTAAAGTTAGAATTTTTAAGAGTTTTGAAAATTTTGAACACATTCTAACTCCCCCTTAATTTAAGATAGGTTTTGAAAGTTTTAAAAAGGTTTTAACTTTGAAATTCAAGTTTTAAAACTTAAAAACACTTTAAACATTTAAAACGAATTTTGGGCTCTTAAATTTCTTCTCCCCCTTTTTGTTAGATCAAAAATAATAAGTAAGGCTCATGGAGAAGAGAAAGGGTTAGTACCAATAAGCATTAAGTAATAAGCAACAATAATATTAATTCATAAAATTAAAATATCCAAAACATAAATCAACATTAAGTTCAAAATATAATCCCAAATAAGATCAAAAGCATAGGTTCCTAAAACATAATGAAACATAAAGATGCAAACTTAAACCTAAAATGCATAGATAATATGATATGATATGATATGAATATCCTAGGCCTCGTCACCACCATCATCATCATCCGAAGTCTCATCATCGCTCTTGACTTGAGAACGACGAAACTTCGTCCATTGGCCATAGAGGGTAGAGAAGGACAAATCCAAGTTCGAGTGGGAAGTCTCAACGGATAGGAGGTGATCCTCTACATTTTGTAAGCGAGTGTTGATGGCACCAAAACCCGAAGCTATGTTAGAATCCATGATACCATCAACTGAAGAAAACGATCGTGCGCATCCAAGGTAAGCACTTGACCGGTGTTAGTACCAAAGTGACGTTCATTCTCAATTCCTTCATCCTTAAGGGAAAAAGTTGACTCCAAGAGAGCAACATTAACAATAAACTTTTTCCCTAACATAAAAGATTCAATCCCAACAACCTCGGTATTTGTTTCATCATTAATAAGACAAGCATTGGAGTAAAAGATGAGTACCATGTGTTTGTAGCGAATGTCCGGGATGCTCAACAAGGGAAGAAGATCCCATTCGCTCAAACGCTCGAGGTAACGGAAAAGGAATCGCTCGGAGTTAAGGAATTCGAGATCAATGACACGCTCACGACGAACTTCGAAATCCTGGACATATTTGAAACGAGCTCTCATCTATGGAGTTCGAAGGGATTTCTTAAAGATTCTGAAAGAGCTGAGCGAGATTCGGACGCATGCTCGAGTCACCGGATTGAACGGACTTACGCTTTTTGCTAGCATTCTCCGACATCCTAAAAACATTAAGCAAGCAAGTTTTAAATATTAAGTGTATGCATAGATTTCTAAATTCAATCCAAGGATGAATCCCACTTAGGGTTTTTTTTAAATTTAAAACAAAGAAAAATTTAAAAAAACAGTAAAAGAAAATACAAGTGAAAATTTTTATATTCGAATAAAAAAATTTAAGATTTTGAAATTTTTTTACAAGATATGGAAAACCCAAGCATAAAAACATATAAACTATACAAAAATAAAATTTTCTAACCTAAGATTCGAACATAAATTGAAGGAAAAAGAAAAAGAGGAAAAATACCTTAGTTTGGGATTTTGGATGAATGGATGAAAATCCTTGCACAATGTTGATGAAACTTGCTTAGACTAGTGTTTTAGAGAAAAACCCCTCAAGATTTGGTGAAAAACAAAGAGGTTTAGAGGGTTTTTATAGGGAAAAAGTCGGGTTAGGGTTTTTAGGGTTTTGAAGAGTTTTAAATTAAAGTGAACTTTAACATTAAAAGCCCTACTTAAAGTTGTCCGTGAAACCGCTTCGGAACGGTCTTGCCCGTTTCGAAACGCGAGCACGAGGGTTTGACCGTTTTTAGACTTTCAGCTGACCGTTTCGATACGGTGTTGACCGTATCGAAGCCCCGTTGACTCGTATCGAAACTTGTTTCGTTACACCCCTTGGCATTAGCAAAAACGTTTCGAAACCCTTTTGAGGCGTTTCGAAACGCCCTTCTCTCAAAAATGATTTTAAGGCATCCGTATCGAAACAGGTTAACCCGTTTCGATACACCTGGGCCTGGAAGTGCAGATGAGGCTCTAAAAGTGCAGAAAATTGAGTTTTTCTAAGGCCTAACTTGCATGAATGACATGAATGAGTAGGCAAAACATATGCAAACATAAACATACTCCCCTAGCTATAAGCATGGATGAAATTAGGAGTCAAAACACATAAACATGGCATTTCACAAGATCAAGCAATTTTAAGCACAAAAGAGGTCCTAAAAGGTCAAGATAGGCTAGCTAGACCTAACTCTCTCCTAAGGGACCAAAAACGCTCTTTGTCTAAAGGTTTTGTAAAAATGTCCGCTAATTGATTTAAGGTGTCTACATACTCTATAACCACATCTTCTTTAAGGACATGATCTCTAATGAAATGATGTCTTATTTCTATGTGTTTGGTTCTAGAGTGTTGGATGGGATTTTTTGTTAGACATATAGCACTACTGTTGTCACATTTTAGGGGTATGGTTTCAACTTTAATTCCATAATCTAAGAGTTGTTGCTTCATCCAAAGGACTTGAGCACAACAACTCCCTAAGGATATGTACTCGGCTTCGGTGGTAGATAAGGCTACACTATTTTGTTTCTTAGAGAACCAAGATATGAGCATACTACCTAGGAATTGACAAGTTCCCGAAGTAATTTTCCTATCGATTTTGCAACCCCCATAATCCGCATCCGAATAAGCATGAAGGTTGAAGGTAGAGTCTCTAGGGTACCAAAGACCTAACAAGGAGTATCTCTAAGGTACCTAAAGATTCTCTTAACGGCTATAAGGTGAGACTCTCTAGGACTAGCTTGAAACCTAGCACACAAGCAAACACTAAACAAGATATCCGGTCTACTTGCGGTAAGGTAAAGCAATGATCCAATCATAGAACGGTAAAGCTTAGAGTCAACACACTTACTTCCTTCATCTTTGTCAAGCTTTGTAGATGAGCTCATAGGTGTGGCTTGAGGCTTTGTATTCTCCAAGCCAAACTTCTTGAGCATATTCTTTATGTACTTTGCTTGATTGATGAAGGTGCCATCCTTCTTTTGCTTGATTTGGAGTCCCAAAAAGAATGAGAGCTCCCCCATCATGCTCATCTCGAATTCACCTTGCATTAACTTAGCAAACTCTTGACAATGACATTCGTTAGTAGAACCAAAAATAATATCATCAACATAAATTTGAACTACTAAGATGTCATTTTTATACATTTTTATAAAAAGTGTAGTGTCCACCTTACCTTTTTTAAAACCTTTTTCAATTAAAAAGTTTGAAAGTCTTTCATACCAAGCTCTAGGAGCTTGTTTTAAACCATAAAGAGCTTTGGTGAGTTTGTAAACATGATTTGGAAATTTTGAGTCTTCAAAACCCGGTGGTTGTTCCACATACATTTCTTCATTTATAAAACCATTTAAAAACGTGTTTTAAACATCCATTTGAAAAAGCTTGAAATTATGATAACATGCATATGCAAGCAACATCCTAATGGCTTCCATTCTAGCTACGGGAGCATAAGTTTCATCAAAATCTATTCCCTCTTCTTGAGTGTAACCTTGTGCTACTAGTCTAGCTTTATTTCTTACAATGTTACCACTCTCATCTAGCTTGTTCCTAAAGACCCATTTAGTTCCTATGGTAGATTGATTACTAGGCCTATCAACTAATGTCCAAACGTTACTTCTCTCAAATTGATTTAACTCTTCTTGCACAGCCATAATCCAAAAATCATCTTTCAATGCTTCTTTAATATTCTTAGGCTCTATGCATGAGATAAATGCAACATGATTCATTAATCTAAGAGAAGATCGAGTGGTTACCCCCTTGGATGGATCACCCAAGATTTCACCATCTTTGACATAGTTGAACTCCCTTGGGTAGCTCACTTCCTTTTCCTCAAGAGCCAAGTCCTTCAAGGCTTCAAGAGGTGGATCTTGTGTGTCCTCTTCTTTTGTTGGAATCTCATCCTCCTTTGAAGTTTGTCCTCCATCAAAGGCATTTATGATTCCTACATCATCATCATCACAAGAATCCTTCCTTGGAAGGAGGTTATCATCGAATACAACATGAATAGATTCTTCTACTACTAAAGTTCTTTTGTTAAATACTCGATAGGCTTTAGAGGTTAAAGAGTAACCTATGAAAATAGCTTCATCACTTTTTGCATCAAATTTACCTAAGTTGTCTTTTCCATTGTTTAAAACAAAACACTTGCAACCAAAAGGGTGAAAATAGCTAATGTTAGGCTTTTTAGATTTTAAAATCTCATAAGTTGTTTTCTTTAAAATTGGCCTAATCATTACTCGATTAACAATATAGCAAGCGGTGTTTGTGGCTTCCACCCAAAAATATTTAGGTAAATTATTTTCACAAAGCATAGTTCTAGCCATTTCTTGCAAAGTTCTATTTTTCCTCTCAACTACCCCATTTTGTTGAGGAGTTCGAGGAGCCGAAAAATTGTGGCTAATACCATTTTCATTTAAAAAAATCTTCAAACCCTAAATTTTGAAACTCGGTTCCATGATCACTTCTAATATGCGAAATTTTAAGTTCAAGATCATTTTGGGTTAGTTTTGAAAATGTGATGAATTTTTCCAAAGCCTCATCTTTAGTACTTAAAAATAGAACCCCAAGTAAATCTAGAAAAATCATCAACAAGTACAAAAGCATAAGACTTACCACCCAAGCTCATAGTCCTAATTGGCCTAAATAAATCCATATGGATAAGTTGTAAACATCTACTAGTAGAAACATCATTAATGGATTTAAAGGAAGACTTATGTTGTTTACCCTTAGAGCATGCATCACAAATTTTATCATTTGAAAATTTTATCTTGGGTAAACCTCTAACTAGATTAAGGGAAACTAGTTTTTCTAAAACACTTATGCTAGCATGTCCTAGTTTCCTATGCCACAACCATGCATCATTTTCATTTTGTGCTACTAAGCATGCATGAGATGTATGAATGTCATCTAGATGCACCATGTATATGTTCCCTATGCGATGACCTATGAGCATAATATTATTAGATTTAATGTCTACAATTTTTCATCCATTTTTATCAAATAAAACATTAAATCCTTTATCACACAATTGACTTATGCTCAATAAGTTGTGTTTAAGACCATCGACATACAAGACATTTTCAATGAGAATAGTAGAGTGATTACCTATGGAGCCAATACCTTTAATGTGACCTTTGGAGTTGTCACCGAATGTTACTACTTCTCCACTTTTTGTCTTTAGATCCATGAATCTACTCTTGTCTCCGGTCATATGCCTTGAGCATCCACTATCAAGGTACCATGAGTTTTGACTTTGTGCTTTGGCCTTGTAGCAATGCTCCCCCTACAAACAAAGATATTAAGCTTTTGTTTTTGGTACCCAAATCATTTTGGGTCCATGAGTGTTAGCTCCGAAAACCTTGGTTCCCTTAGGAATCCAAGATGACATAGCAATAATGTTATTAGATTTTACAAGTTTCTTAGGAACCCATACACTTCTAATTCTTTTAGCTCTATTATGTCTAGGAAAGCTACCTTGTTTGTAGTAGTTAGTCTTTTTCTTAGGTTGGTTTGTTCTTGAAGATTCACCTATTTCATGCTTGACACTACCAACATTTTTAAAAGACTTTTTGAGCTCATTTAGCTCATCCAACACCTTTTGGTGTTCACTATTACATTGATACAAAAGATTATTAAGGTCAACATTTTCATCTTGAAAAAAATTTAGTTCATCTTTCAACCCTAATATCTTTTTCTCAAATTTTGAATTAGCTAGAGAGAGTGAGTCATTTTTGTCATTTAGTTCCAAAATAATTTTCTTATTCATAATGACCGACTTTATATTTCTCAACTAATTCATCATAGACCTCTTGTAACTCATCATATGCATCATTCAATTCATCATATGTAAAATCTAAAGTTGATGAGTTAGAGGTTACCATAGAGGAATCTTCCTCAAGAGCCATGAGGCAAAGGTTGGCCACTTCTTTTTCGTCATCCTCCGATGACTCCTCATCACTCCAAGTAGCAAGCTTGGCTTTGAGCTTCTTCTTCTTCTTCTCAAAGCCCTTCTTCTTGAGTTGAGGGCACTCCGAACGTATGTGGCCGGGTTGTTTGCACTCAAAGCAAATGATTTGATCCCTTGCTTCTTCTTTGTTCTTGCCTTTGAAGTCCATTTTTCTTTGGATTTTTCTTCCCTGGTTGGACCTCATAAAGCGTGAGAATCGTTTGGCTATCATAGCCAATTCTTCTAGCTCATCCTCCTCACTAGAAGAGCTCTCCTCATGTAATGAAGCTTTGAGAGCTATTCCCATCTTCTTCTTCTTTTCAACCTCTAGCTTTTCTACTCTTTTCTCTTCTTTCTTCTTCTCTTCTTCTCTTCCTTGCTTCATAATCTCATGAGTAAGGAGAGAACCCACAAGCTCATCAAGCTTTAAATTCTTCAAATTTTTAGCTTCAATGATGGCGGTTCTCTTCCCATCCCAAGATTCGGGAAGTGAATAGAGTAGCTTCCGGACAAGCTTGTCTTTCGGTATGATCTCTCCAAAACCTTTGAGCCCATTGACTATAGTGGAGAACCGATCAAACATCTTGGACACCGTCTCATCGGGCTCCATCTTGAAATTCTCATAACTAAGATTGAAAATTCCAATCTTAGTTTCTTTGACATCGTTGGTTCCCTCATAAGTAGTCTCAAGAGTGTCCCACACTTCTTTGGCACTCTCAATGGATAACACTTTAGAATAGATGTCCAGACCGAATGAACAAAAGAGCATGTGGAGAGCTTTGTCATTTACTTGAATCTTTTTCCTTTCTTCTTCACTCATCTCCACCTTTTTCTTCAAGACCATCTTGCTTTCACTATCTTGCTTCAATGGAATGTAAGGGCCATCTTCAATGACATCCCAAACTAAGTAGTCATTGAACTTGATGAAGAGACGCATTCTATTCTTCCAAAAAGAATAGTTATCACCATTGAAAAAGAGAGGCTTTGTAGTGGATTGAGACTCATACATGCCCGAACCGGAGGTTGAAGCCATCTCTTGATATTTGATGATCACACTCTTCCTAGGAACTCCTCTTGTGGTTGTTAATCCTCAAAGAGGTAGGCTCTGATACCAATTGTTGAGTGGATCGAAAGATCAAAATGAACCAAGAGGGGGGTGTATTGGATTTTTAAAGGTTTAGGTGGTGGAAATTGCAAATTAAAAAGATAGACAAGGAATTTTAGAGTGGTTCAAGTTCCAAATGAACTCTACATCCACTACCTTATCTTCACTAAGGATTTGCAACAATTCCACTAATTGCTCTTCCCCTTTTCTAGGCTAAGGAGGCAACCCTTACAATTTTCGGTTAAATTTTCTACCCAAAATTTAACCCAATCCTCACACAAAGATAACAAAGAGTTTGATGGCTAAGATAGTATCTCTCAATACAAATTGTAGCCCAATTACAAGCACTCAACCCAATTGAAAAAGATAAGAATTAAAATTACAATTGGGGTTTCTAGACAATTTTGGGATTTAAGCACAAATGCTTGGATTTGATGTTTGGATGTTTGCTTTTGGATCAATAGTTGTTGCTGGAGCTTTTAGAGGTCCCTTTTATACCTTCTCATTGATTTCTAGCCGTTGTGGTTGTTGCATTCATCAATAGAGCCGTTGGGGGTGTTATCTCACCTCCAGAAATGCAGTCTGCAACCACCCGTTTCAGAACGCGAGAACCTGTTTCGAAACAGACCAAAATAGAAAGAGCCGTTGGGGTGCATTTAAGAGCCCGTTTCGAAACGGATTGAACTCGTTTCGAAACAGCTTGAGCCCGTTTCGAAACACCCTAACGGTTTCTGAAAATTCAGTTAAAAACTTTGCAACAGTCATATTTTTCAAATCAAAATGAAGAACCGTTTCGAAACACTTGAAGTCGTTTCGATACGGGTTCTCATGTTCTAAAGTCGTTTCGATACCCGTTTCGGAACATGGGTTGGCAGTGGTGAAATCGTTTAGAAACGCCTTAGGCCGTTTCGAAACAGGGACTTGAAAAACACTGTTTCGGCTTTAAGAACACTTAGAAAATATTTGAAAATCTTAGTTTTTAACTTTGGCATATTCTTAAAATTATATGGGGATTTTTGAGGACTTAAAAATTCGTTTTGACATTTTCAATTTAGTCCTTAGGTTCTTTAGTTATATCAAAATTAAAATATCGGTTTCACATCATCAAATCCCTTTATCTGAGGAATCTGGGCAGATGTTAACCCCTTTTTGCCCTCCATTTGTTCGTCCTTGGCCGGGTTTTCAAAAACTTCCTTCCTCCGGCATAGGGCGGTTATCAAATTTGGAGAGATTAGTGGGCTCTTGCTCCTCTTGAGGCACGCGTAGACCTCGTCCACCACCAGTTTCCCTACATCATTTTTTCCCCATTAATTATAGAGTGAATAACCAACAAACGAGATAGGTGTACCGTAGTTGTGTGCAATGTTGGCATCAATCAAGTTCGGAGCAGATGATTCCAGAGTTTCACTTCAGGCTTTAGTCTCCCTCTCTCGATTGTCATGGTGTTTGGGTTAAGCTCTATCCCTCGAAAATATAATTCTTTCACGATTTCTTCTTGGGCCTTGTCATCTAGCCCAACAACAAAGCTTCCATGCTCATCTACCACATTCTTCAGGCCATAGAATTTGTTCACTGCTGCAGTACTGAATTTCACTTGTTCTCCTCGAACGTGGACGCTTGACTATGTTGGGCTCGTCAAGTGCACATAGAAATTTCTTCACCAATGGAACACATATGTTTTGGGGATGCTCAGCTAGCTTCCTCCAGTCGTGCTTGGCTATGACATCTAGAAGGGCTGACTCGAAGTTCTCTTCATTTTCTCGGGGAATTAGAGTCCTTGTTCTGGAAGTAGTTTCCTATTCTTTAGGTTTAGCCATCTCTCTTGGGCTGTTTCGTCATAGAAAAGTTTAATCTTGATGGCCGGTGGGTTCTGCGAACTCGATGATGCACCAGAAACATTTTCGCATCGAACCATGGTTGGTAACTTAAAGGTAAGTCTTTTGGTCTTTTAGGGAACAAAGGTTTTTTGGGGAAGAAAAGAAAAAGAGAAGATGAATGGTCTTAGGTTGAGTGAGGAAGATGAAGAGTGAGGACGGTTTGAGTGGAAAGTGGGAGGAGACGTGTGGGAGGTTTCCTTGGGAAACGGCTAACCACTGACTCTCCTTAATGAGGAGAGGGGTTTGAGGGTGATGGGAGCCGTCTTTTGTCAGGAAAGAGAAAAAGGGTTTCTTAATTGCTCAAAGAAAAAGTAGGAGAGAGAACTAGGTTATGTGTGGCTAGGGTTTAATCTTCAAATATTCTCTCTATTAATTCGCCTTTTATAATTCCCTTTTTGTTCCCCTCCTTTCCTTACGTCGTTCCAACTCTCATGTCAAGACAAATTGTGTTCCCTACAAACTCTGATTTCCTTCATCAACCAATAAAATAATCCCCATTTTGATGTACCACCTGCACGACTGATTAATACTACAGAGGAAATGTACTATGATACGAAATTTGCAAGATAATAAATTAGCAGAAAGGACAAAAAAAAGATAAGAACAAAGCTAAAAACATACAAAAACGAACTAACTATTGTTTATTGAAAATTCTAAAGCAAAAAGAAAAAGTTTAGGAGGCGTACTGTCAAGGGTCAGGAAGGCTGAGGTGAGATGTGGCTAGCTCCACCTCGTTTGAGTTATTTTCAGCATCTGGGTTCCCTTCCTTGGTCTGGTCCTCAAATTCTTTTTCTTAAACTGGTCTTTCAAAGGCTTTCTTCTGAATGTTGTTGCTACTGTAAAGTTCTTGTAGCTCATCCCAAGCTAGAGCATTGCAGTGGCGATCTTCCATTGACCTGTCGTGAAGGGTGTTATGTATGTTGATGGTGACTGTGTCTTCACCCACTCTTATTGTAAATTCACCCTTCTCACAGTCAATCAAGGCTCAACCTATAGCTAAAAATGGCCTCCCTAGAATAATAGGAGCATCGTTGTCTTCTTCGCAATCCAAGATCAAGAAATCAACTGGGAAAACAAAGCGATCCATTTTCACTACAACATCTTCAATTTTCCCCTCTGGTCGAACTTGAGAGTGGTCAGCAAGCTGTAGCATAACCCTAGTAGTCTTGACATCCCTTAATCCTAGTTTCTGAAATATGGACTTAGGCATCAGGTTCACACTCGATCCCAAATCACACAACGCTCTTCCAACAAACTCATCTCCAATAGAGCAAGGGATAATAAAGCTTCATGGGTCTTTTCTTTTTGGTGGGAGTTTTCTCCAAATGTAGTAGTATTCCTTTGCTATAGCAACTGTCTCGTGCTTTTCTGCCTTCCTCTTCTTTGTGATGATATCCTTGAGAAACTTAGCATATGTGGGCATCTGGTCAATGGCCTCCAAGAGTGGCACATTGATATGTAACTGGTCAAGGATATCTACAAACTTTTCAAATTGGAGATCTTCTTTCTGCTTTTAGAGTCTTTGAGGGAATGGTGGAGGTGGCTTAGCTAAATCTATTGTAGCTCGTGAGGCCGTGTCTTTTGCTGTAACAAAAACTAGCCCTTCCTTGATTGATCTTTTGGCTTTGCTATCCTTCTTTATTCCTTCTATTTGTTGTGGTTCATGAAGATCTTCTTGCAGTGGTAGTAGGCTGGGTTGGGCTTCGTCCTTCTCTCCACCCCCAAACTTATCACCTTGGTTAATCTCCGTGCCACTCCTTAGTGTGAGTGCACTACATCGTTCCTTGCCATGGTGCTTAGTGGCTTCAGTGTCACTAGGCAAAGTTCCTTAGTGGCTGGGTTGTTTAATGAAGGTGCTGCTGCCTTTTGATTTTGCCATGGCTTATTCTGGCGGAAATGATGTGCCTCTTGCGGGTTTTGTTGTGGCATTTGATTGGCCGAATTGTTGTTGTGCCCCTAATTATCCCAACTCAGGTTTGGGCGTTGACACCATCCTGGGTTGTAGGAGTTAGAATAAGGGTTGTTGTTGCTATGGTTGTAGTTCCTCACATAGTTGGCAGATTCTGGATTATCAGGGCAATCATTAAGGTGGTGATTGCCATCGCATCTTAGGCACGACCTTACTGCCTTAACTTCCTTCACTTCGTTGGAACGCTGCAGATTCTTTAACAAATCGGTGATGTTGGCCAACTGATTTAGTATTGAGTTGTCAACTTCACTCCCCTTGGCAGCTTGATTTCTCCTCCCCGTTCCAAGCCTTGTTGTTGGGAACTGATAATCGTTGTTGGCTACCTTGTCGAGGATGTCAAATGCTTCTTTCGGTGACATGTCCAACAGTGTCCCATTTGCTACAGCATCTATCAACATCCTTGTGGGCGCATTGACACCATTATAGAACATAATCACTTGGGTCCACTCATGATACCCATGGTTAGCGCATTTCCTAAAAAATCCCTTAAATCGGTCCCAGCACTCATACATAGATTTGTCATCAGACTGACGAAAGGAAGCGATATCATTCCTCAACTGGGTGTTCATCACGGGCGGACTATGCCATAGCAAAAAGTTCTTGCATAAATCGGTCCAACTTTGAATTGATCCGGCTGGCACCCCATTTAGCCATGCTCTAGCACGATCTCTTAGTGAATACGGAAACAACTTTAATTTCAACACATCCTCGTGCACCTCTTGCTGCTTGAAAGAATCACAAACACCCAAGAAAGCACGGATATATTGTCTAGCATCTTCATGAGGCAAGCCACCATACTGTCCAATTTTGCTCAACATGTTGAACATGACAAGTTTAAGTTAGAACTGGGCTGCCTGAATTTCTGGAGCTACTATTCCGGGATGGAGATCATCCAAACTAGGAGTTAAATGATCTCTAATTGCTCGTGGTCGAGCTACTTCTCCCTGACCATTTGCCATAGCATCTGCGTTAACAGGTGCCGGTTCCATGACTCTAGCTTCTGCTTGCTCGTGTCTTCTTAAACGAAATAAACGATCATCTTATGGAACAATGAGCTGAGTTGGTCCTCTTGGTCTTCTTCTTCTGGTCATAAACGATAAAAATACTTGAAAAGGAAAATAAAACAACCAAAAAAAACTAGTGAATATCTACAATGTGAAAATAGAAAGCAAAATGAAAATAAAGACTGTGGACAACCAATTGCCAATTTCTGGCAATAGCGCCAAAAACTTGTTGCGTGATCTTGCATTACTATAAATGATACACAAATGGTGCAAGTATAGATATCGAACGAGTAATAAAGTGATGAGTGAGTATCGTCTCCATAGGGATTGGAGGTGAACACACTTTTCATATCCAAATTGCTATAGTAACCAAATTGTAATGTGAGTATGTTGAGGCAGGATGAAGGATGAGAAAAATGTTGTAGCAAAACAAGCAAACAGAGAAGAGATAATCAACTGAAAGATAGGTCCTCTCTCAGATACGAAGCTCCTACGGAATGGCTGGCTAGCTCCTGAAGGATAACTCTCTGAAGTCTCCTAGCACTGCTAATGAATCCTAGTTCTCTACACTATGCTCGGCGGGATTTACCTAGGCTGCTTCTAAACTATCTCTAGCAAGAAGGCTGGGAGATTAAAATGCTACAGCAGTACCTCTCGGCTTAACTCTAAACACTTTACTCTCTTTCTCTCTATCCCTCTTAGCCGTTTAAACCTATCACTTATCTCTAAGGTCGGTTGGAGTCCTTCCCCTTGGTGGTTACTCCATTGTTTATGGGAATCTAAGGTTAGCTCTCTCGTTCACTCCCCCAAGCTAATGCTAAAGCAATGACCCTCTCTCGAAGGTTATCACGCACTACTCTAACTGTCACTATTAGCTAAGGCTTGCTCCCTCGATCACTACCCCCATCTGTACTTAGGGAATGGCCATCACTCGAAGGCATCTTAAGGAATGGCCTGTCTCTCGAGGCACTAATATCCCTAATCTCTTACAACCCTGGGTTATTCCTAAAGAAAGGCAAACTCTCGAAGGCGCTTAAGGTAGGACCTATATCTCAAAGCACTGACAACCTTAAGCTCTTACAAACCCAGTGTTGGTGTAGGAACATCAGAAGCACGAATCATTCTCTCTATGGAAACCTTGTTGGTGGTTCTCTCTTCACTGTTATGGGGTTTCAACCCCCTCAACTTCAGCTCCAATGCTGCCACCGGATATTGACACTATCGGAGAAGCTAAGAAAGAAGTCAACATTTGAGCAACTGAGGCAATAAATAGTGTTAAGGAAGTAGCTACTAGCTAGAGTTGATTTGGAAAATGGTTGCTTGAACCAAAATACGGTGAATAACTCTAAGAACGTGTTGGGTCAACACAATATAGCTGAGGGCAATGCTGAAACAAAGAGTGATGGTGAGAAAACCTCTAGCATTTTTGTAAGGAGTAGAAGAAACCGAAAGCAGACATTGAGAATGCCAATCAGTCGACCCTATGGCTCACAATCTTTTAAACTCTACTGAACTGCAACATAGAGGCGAAAGCTTTATTTGTTGGAAAGCTTTATTTGGTTGTTCTCCTAAATTCACTTGTTCATTGCCAAAGCTGTCACCTCTTTTATTTAGGTGAAATTTGATGTGCTCTCCAATCAAATCACTCAGCAATGGGAGAAGAGTGAAAACCTGGGGAACCCCCATTGTTGTTTCCTCGACAAAATTACAATATAATAGAACTCGCCCCTTCTACTCCATGCTTATGCAACTTACCATTCATGTGTTTTCATAATTATTTTGTCCGATAATGTTTGAGAACTTCAATTTTCGTTGTGACTATAGAAACAGGGGCTAAGAAGCTAAAAGCCTCCAATATCCATACGTAATTCAACATCTCTCAACAATAATTTGTAGGCCACTGTTAATATTACACAAGAATACACAGCAAACTGTATAGCGGGTTGTGCAACAGCGTTCCAGAATGGAGTTCTTTTTAACTACAAAGGTTGGGTATGCAGGCACCGCCATCGGGGTTTTGTTGTTCTTTCCATATCCGCCCCGTTACTCGCAGCTTCAGCTCTTTTCTGTCCCCACCAGAGAAGAAGAGCGCCATGTTACGCTGTATGATTAGGCCATCATGGCCATCCCTAACCTTTAAGTGGCTGTCTCTTATGCTCCTAGGGGTGCCTTCCCAGATGAGCTTCCTGCCATTTCCCCCAACTTCTAGGCTATAACTGTAGTTGCGGGCTTCGATCTCATCGCCCATGAAACGAAGGAACGCCATATAAACAGGGGCCATCCCGAGCTGGAAGGCTTCGAAATGGAGACAAAAGTACTGGCCAAAACAGTGGAACACCTGAACATACATGACACAAGATGCAAACCATTTAGAGTTTGGGAAATTGTAAAAGACTCTACTAACTTATCAACTTCAGAGTTGGAAATTCGAATAACTGGCAACGAACATGCGTCAACAGCATGTTCTTCATTATCTACATCAAAGAAGATTAGTAAGAGTTACTTTGTCAAATATATTTCTAATCCATTCTATTAAAGAAATTAAAGCGCCAAACTTATACACCGAGGCAAAGAGAACAAGCACAAGTGTGAAGATTTATTTTTGGCAAGACCATGTTCCATGTATAAGAATGAAAAAGATTAGCAGCAAGACGTATATCTCATGTTCATCATCTATATATTATAGTTCAGTTCTTAATCAAAAGATATATGCTTTAAAATGAGTGTTACTTACCGTAAGCATCCAGGTGGCATTTTCTACTTCCCGAGGATTGGACTTAACATAACGATGGTTAAACGTGCATCCAGAATGCATGTCCACCTTGTGGTCATCCCTTAGATGAGCAACAAGAAATGGTATATCACCAACAACAGCACATTCTGCTCCAGCATATGGGCAATTGTATGGCCTGAAGTTACATAGGGCCTCGTGTTTGAGTTTACTGTAGTATGGAAAGATCTCCGGGCATCCAAGCGACATATATTTGCAAGGTAGTTCAAGTGATTCAGCTACCTTCTCTAGTGCTAGACACCTAATATCACCAAGCTCCTGTCTACAAGTGGGACATCGATTATGTACCCTTGTTTTACAGGCTGAACAGAGAGTATGCCCATTGTGGCACTGAGGAACAACAAATAGTTAAAACGCCTATGATAAGGTACCAAATTATTTCAAGCAGGTAGATCTGCTCACATAAGACAATGTGAAAGCCAATCCTATAGTACTAGCATTTAAGGGCATTGAAAAACTGTATTGCACAAAACTAATGATTAAGAAAATAGAATCTAGCAATTAACATTTAATTTAAGAAACTAGTACAACTTTGGGACCATTTTCAAATCAATATGTTCTATCAGCATACAACAGGGGCAAACATAAAAACATGCAGATGTACCATATCTAAACAAAAAAATAAATATGCCAAAGTTTCGGCACCCCACAAGGGAACCCCCAAAAGAAAGGAAGAAAGTAAAAAGGGTGTTTTAAACATCATCGAAGCTTTAGGTCAGAAGCTTATTGACCAGCCACCTCACCCTCTGTATGCCAATGCAATGCACCCAAAAGGAGAAAGGAAAAAGAACGAACAGAACTTACGTGATTTCAATATAATGCTCCGTCGAATGTAACACATAAATTGTTGTGAAAATGATGAAGGTAATACACTCTTCAATTGCTATAGCTCTAAACACATTTGTTATCCTGTAGGTGAAACTACTATTCTCTTTTTTCCTGTGAAATTATGCAGCTTGAAAGATTTCATCTCTAGTTTATTTTGTCTCACAAAACACCCTAGTGAACTCTCATGGGATCATACATGGATTCTTAAGTTTGCCTAACCTGATAGTATTTAGCTTCCTTTTCAATTTGACCTTCTTAGTCTCTATAGAAAGAGAGGAAATGAAAATCACATAAAACCACACATTTCTAATATCCTTGTCAAAACAAGCATGCACACAGGCCGCTTCTGTTTACAATCCATAGTTTGCTATGCCAGATTAGAAAAGACATCCTTACGAATAGAGGGCAAGATAGGTAGAAAAGTACAGTGTTTGTTTCTCACAATTACAATATGATCAGGTCTTGTGTTTGCTCCTTCCCTATACTAATCATAGAAAAGCTGTTAGAGTTCATCATCATATCATATGCAAAGGGTTCTCATGTTCGCTTCTTTGATCAATTAAAAACTGAGGCAGTAAGCAAGTCATAGAAAAAAGGGCTGATAAGAAAACCAACACAAAGAATTCATCTTGATGAAACCACACATTTATCTGCCTTTAGCCTTGATCCCCCAAACAGAAAGAAACTGTGAAGTGTACATCTAAGTGAACAATCAAAACCGAACTAATAGAAATTCCAAAAATCAAATTCCCAGAAGATGTAACTTTAGACTCATGCAATTAATCAAACAGAGTCACCCTAAAATAGCATCCAAACCAACAAGTTTGTAAAATAATGGTACTATACTAAGTAGTAACCCGAGAAAACACAGATCCAACAATAGAGATTAAACATAAAGAAGCAAAGAAAATAAAGAAATTTAAACACGGAAAGAGGGTGATTGTTGTTGAAAAAAAGAAAAACCCATAAAACAGGATTGAAGACTGACCTGATGGATAGGAGGGTACATAGAATTGGTACAAACAGGACATTCAAGGAGTTCATGAACACTGGTAGTGCTTGGATGAAGCGCTGATGATACGCTACTGCTGTTGTTGCTACGGGGTTTGGACAATGAAGGCAACTGGTTATGATGATGGATCTCATCATCATCGATCACCATACAATCTATGCTATCCGATTCCATATGAAATGTGAAGAATGGGTATAATTCCTTTCTACGGATGAGGAATTGTGAGTCAGTTTTTCCTAGTTAAACTGGGTAGAAGCCTGATAAAAGATGAAGAAAGGAAAAAACAAACATTTCACTTCTCTAAATTTTCAGAGAGACAAATGATTAACATCAAAGGGATTCAGGTTAAAGAGAAAGCTTCAGTAGTAGAAGGACTGTTGCTTATTTGTTGGGAAGGGAGAGTAGGGAGTAGGGACCAGGGGCAGGGGGTCTCAATCTCAAGGCTGAAGCCTGAACAAGATACCACTCTCTCCTTTCCATGGATTAACATGATTATAACTAAGTTGGAGTATGATTTTGCATCGGATGATCAACTAATTGCTACTCCTGCAAAGAATTCAAGTTTTTAACTTTCAATGCTTAGCTAATTGTGTATATAAGTTGGAGTATGATCTTGCGGTGACTTGTCCCCATTACCCCATTCATGTTCTAGGCTTCTTCCTAGTGGGGCGCTGCGCATTAAATTCTTTCTATCTCAACCATGTCTACCCAACACTTGGACTAAGTTTATTAATGAGCTGGGTGAAATCTTTTTTTATTTATTTAAATATTTTCTTTACATATTCTATGTATACATTTTTTATAATACTAAAAGTTTTCTACAATTTTCACCGCTTTAAAATATACACTCTTTCTGTTTCACTCAATATGTCCGGTATTAATTTTTGAAAGTTAAAATTGAGTCTACCCTTAAAACCCATTATTATCTATCAAACTTAAGACTAATACCAATCACCAATCAAGGGCATATGAATACTCACAAAAAAGGCATACCAAAAAGGATTTTTTATTCATAAAACTATTGTTTATCATCTTTTTCAACTTATTTCCATTTACTTTATTTTCTTTCTCCAAATCAATTATCAACCGCAACTCTACACCCAAGTCAAAAAGAATGAATCGTTCATTCTCATCTAAAAACTCTTGAACATAAAATATATTTAAAATTACGTATTTTTAAATATTGTAAAATAATAGTCATTTGAAAAGAAAAATATGAGATGAAAATTTTGAGTGATCCTAGAACTTAAAAGATTAATGGTGGAGCCAAGCGAAGAGCACCATGTTGGCATGTTGGTATTTAAGAGAAGGGGTGGATATGACATATGAGTTGAAATCATGTTACCCTTCTTTCATATCCATTGTTTGTTTCAGATGGAGAGAAAAGTGTAGTTTCGGTTTTATAGTTAAATCCTACTCTTTACTCCATCATTCTTGTTTGAGAATTTATCCTGTTTTTGGCAACTCAATTATACAAAATAAGGATGTCTCTATCACCCTCGTATATAAATATTGGGATAACAACACCATAGAGAGGTGACTTGGGTTCAACGTTACTTCAATTTTGAAAGGGAAAGTTTGGTTTTTTTTTTTGAATAGAAAGGGAAAGAATTCTAATACTGTAAATGTTGGGATTCGAATATTTAATTTGTTTATCGTCTTTTTATCCGGGATTCCAATGCTAATAACTTATATTAAACTTGAAGTTGGTACCTTTTATATTTACTGGTTTGACAAGGAAGGTCGCTTGCTCACCCTACTACATTAACTAATACCATTGGTCGCCATCCAATCTACCATATAAACTAAGCAAAAAAAAAAAAAAAAAAACAGTTCCAACCTTCTTCCTATGTCCCAAATCCGAGCTGGTTTGCTGGATGCAAAGGCAAAACATAGCTTTTGGTTCCTCCTGGTTTTGTCTGTTGTTAGGAACATTACAGCAATTTGTCTATTGGAAGAACTTGTACCTACCAAATGATACAAACAGTCGTATGGCTTAGGCCAGACAAATCATGAAAATACATAGTCTCCATAACCTTCTTCATTTGCTTTTGACAGATAGAAAAATTACTTGGCAGTCGACCTGCATGAAGTTATGGTTGGATTCTTTTGTGGAGCATATTTCCGGTCAATATTCAGATGGCGTTACCAATGAGAGAAAATATCCTTTATTGTGCAGAAGACTGATCTAACATTCTAGCTCTTTATTTATTTCCAAGAAATCTTCAAAAACTGAACAAAAGAACATGAATGTCACAAAACTGAGAATACAAGGACTCTTTCTTAAACGCTTCATCATACCTGATTCACAATGGCACAACTAGATTCCTCAAAGCTCGTAGAGGAATTTGATTGAAGCCATTGCAGCGTCACCAAGATCAGTCGGACGCATGATAACAAGGCCAATGCCTTCACTTACTCCTTACCTTAAACGGAAAAAAGGAATTCAGATATATGTCACGAGGTCGCTAGTTGTCGGTTACAAGTCTCATTTTCTTCACCCGCTTCATCGTCCAACCTAGGTTCACAGCCAAGTCCTTGATCACATCAGTTGGAACACCTATATCAGTTGCATACCGGCTCCTACAGTACATCCCAGCTGTAACTGTTGCCACACCTATCATGGACCGCTTCTTCCAATTCTTAGATTGTCCTGAATCAGAAGACCAGTTTCGCAATGCAGCGCAAAGTCCTCACAGTTATTCTGGAACATGTCCACCCACTGTTTGGCTTCCAGAAACCACAATCTGGAAAAGCACACCAACAAAGATACCTGCACTGCATGATTTGACATTAACAATAAATATTGATCTTGATTCAACCATGTGCTTTACATCTAAACTATGCAGAACAGAGCTCAGTAAGTGTAAATGTGGTATCCTGGTTTGATTTCATTCCTCTCCACTCTGTTTGTAAGCACACCCATTTTTCACTTTCCTTCTTCTATGCTTACCCAGCAGCGCAGCTCCATCTTATTGGGCTGCGAGGCTGACCCTCCCAATAATATTGTCTCTTAGGTTTAAACTCACGTCTTTCCTTAGAAGTGCAATGTGCCTTAATAGAATTGAACATACAATTTAGAGGAAATCGGAGAGGATAATGTCAACCAAGCATACTCTACAGATGGTTGACTAATATAAAGTTTAATTAAATCTAAATTATTAGACATTTAATTCTTACCATTTATATATTTTATCAATTTATTCTTATTTTTAAATAGAAAGTAGATTATAAGTATTTTAATTGCCAAAGCAAAGGATTTAAAGTATTGTTTATGGGCCATTTGGCATTTTTTAACTCCAAAAGATATAGGATAAATTACATTAAAAACGGTTAAATTATTAGTTCGATTCTATTTTAACTATTAAATTAAAAATTTTGTTAATTAAATTATTAGAAAAAGTCCAATCAAATCACTTATCATTAACGGTTAACAAACTAGGATATATCGATTAAATAATTTATATAATTATATATTTAATTCACATCATTTACTTATACTATCAATTTACTTGTGAATTGTTTTACTAGAAAGCAGAATTTAAAGGAAATTTTTTTTACGTTCGACGAACACCGTTGAACACCACTAATGATGAACATCATTGAACACTATTAAATTAATTAACAAAGACAAAAAATCTCAAGAACTCAACATATAATTATAAACTATTTAAAATAAAATTCTAATTAAATTATTTTCTATATATATATATATTATATTTTTAGATTTTTTAAATAATTGAATAAATACCGAATTTAGTCAATCTAAAAAATAAAAACACTAAACCCAAAATAAAAAATTGTAAACCCTAAACTTAAAACTTAAAACTTAAAACCTAAAACCATAAACTTTACTCTACCAATAGATGCTTTTAATTCATTCCATTTTATCTGAGTGCAAAGTCCATTTCCGCTCTCCGGTTGTTTAATAAAAAAATCTCAGAAATACTTCAAAAAGACCAACGTTAAGTCCTTGGGCAACAAGTGCATCCCTAGCTCGATTTTCAGCACCCACCACATGTTTTAATGTCTCTAGAGCTAGAATGCTTCCATTAGAAGGGGAACAACCTGCATTGTTCCAACACTAGTGGCTACCATGGTTTCAGCACATATTGTACTAGCAATAAGTTGATGCAGAACACGCAAACAACTAAGGAAAACATGTTTAGGGTTTAGAGTTTCAAGTTTATAGTTTACAATTTTAGGTTTAGGGTTTATTGCTTATATTTTTAAGGGTAAACTATATAAATAGTCCCCCAACTATGCTTCAATTATCTTTTGCGCCCTTCGACTATCAAAAGTTACAAACTGGTCCCCAACTTAAAAAAAATAACAAATTAATTCAATGTCGTTAAAAATTTAATGATTGATGATGTGACAGTTAACATAAATTGATATAATTAAATAATTAGCCCTCAAATTTTACACTTATTTTAATTTGATGACGATGATGTGACATTCAACTAAATTTTATTTCAGATATTTCTAATTTAGTTTTTTGTTGCTGCTATTTCACTATGTATGATCCTTTGATGATGATGATGTAACATTCAACTAAATTTTATTTGCTAAAAATTTTAAGTTTGGGTTTTCTTTATTTTTGATTGTTTTTTTTAGTTTCTTGAGCTTTATGATGATGAATATGTTGATAAACTATATGGTTTTTGAAAAGGGAAAATGGAACTTGATGGTGAAATAAGACTAAATTGATAGATTATTAAAATTATGTGTGTTAATTTTTTTAGAATTGAGGCTAAACTAAAATAAGTGTAGAACTTGAGAGGCTAATTATATAATTATATCGATTTATGTTAACTGTCACATCATCAACTATTAAATTTTAACGACGTTGAACTAATTTGTTACTTTTTTAAGTTGGGAGACGAGTTTGTAAGTTCTAATAGTCAGAGAACGCAAAAGATAATTGAAGCATAGTCGGGAAATCATTTATGTAGTTTACTTTTTTTAAATTGACAAAGATTAATATTTGATCTAATTATTTAAAAAAAATTAAAATACAATATATATAGAAAATAATTTAATTAAAATTTTATTTTAAATAATTTATAATTATATGTTATGTTATTGAGATTTTTAATTTTTATTAATTAATTTAATTATTTATAAATATATGTTCGTCATCTGAATCTAAATATTATAAAGACGGCTGTTCATCTCCACGGACCAATGTCAACGGCCGACGAGCGCTTAAAATAGACAACATAAAAGCGGTGCGGTTTTATAACAAGTCAAAATCCAGTCCTCTACAACCCGGCAGCGGACGGAAAAATAGAAGATGCGGCGCGTCAAAATGTCAACTTTGGTCGTTGAAATGGATAATAAAATTGACAAAAAAAATTCAAAGTAAAATCGGAACAAAAAAGAAGGTCTTTACGCTTCCCTTGAAATTGAATTGAAGCCGTACAAGTGTTTGTTTAAAGCTTCAGTTCCGGGAATTTTCAAAACCTTCATTCCAACCGCTTTCCTTTCTTCTCCTTTTAGCAACAATCCCCATTTCTTTTCCTTTCCCATCTGTCTGAAAGAGAAAGAAAAAGAAACCCCAAATCGCATTCTCCTTTTGTCTATTCTATTCTAGTCCATTTGTTTGGGTTTTATTGTTGTAACTTGTAAGAGAATTTGTGCCGACTTTTTGGAGAAGATACAATTTTAGGGGAGGAAATGCAATTGGAGAGGATGGGTTTGGTGTAACGAAATGAGGGGATTGCTAGACAAGGTATTTGGGGTTATGAATTGTAAACGCGGTTCATTGCCTCGAAACAACGTCGTTGTTGCCGTGATCGAATGCCGGTTCCGTTCTCGGTCGGCATTCGGTTCTTCCTCGATCGCCTCTGAATCCTTCTCCGAGCACCATCGCCGCCACCACCATCAACAACAACAGCATTATCTTTACCTTCACATCTTGGTCCTTTAACAGCTAACGCTTTCATTGCTTAGTCCCAGTCTCTTTCCCTTCGTCTGCACACGATTTTTTAAGGGGAAAAGGGTGATTTTTTTTCGAAAAATTTGAGGAAAAAAAAACAAAAATTTTCCTTGTCTGTTTGGGTAGCTATTTGGTTCTTAAGCAGGAATGAATTCTGGGTTAGGTTTGGAAATGTCAGCCAATGATGGAATGCATTATACTTTTGAAGCAGAACCCGGTTTCGTAGAAAGAGATCCTACGGGTCGTTACATTCGGGTATGAATCTATTTACAAGTTGGCAATGGAATGTTGAGAAAATGTTTCATTTTTTAATAATTTTTCTTTCTTTTTATGTTACAGTTTGATGAAGTCTTGGGAAAGGGTGCATTTAAGACAGTGTATGGTTCTTAATCTCTTCTGGTCTTAGAAACAATATGGATATACTGTTTCAATATTTGTTTAGTGTTTACCCTTGGGGTTTTGTTTGCAATGCCTGTAGTTATAGGGCCTTTGATGAAGTTGATGGAATAGAAGTTGCTTGGAACCAAGTGAGGATCGACGATGTACTGCGGACGCCGGAAGATTTGGAAAAACTGTACTCTGAAGTTCATATCTTGAGATCATTGAAGAACGAAAACATCGTCAAGTTGCACAATTCATGGGTGGATGACAAGAAGAAAACTGTTAACATGATCACTGAGCTATTCACATCTGGGAGTCTCAGAATGTATGCATGCTCGTTAGTCGTTTTTTAATTTTTTTTTTCTTTCTGGTTAAATCCTGTTCTGTATGAAGGAATTTTGTCTTCCTGATATCAGATATCGGAAGAAGCACAAACATGTGGATACGAAGGCGATAAAGAGCTGGGCGAGGCAGATTCTTCGAGGGCTAGTGTATCTTCATAGTCATGTCCCCCCTATAATTCATAGGGATTTAAAGTGTGACAATATTTTTGTTAATGGAAACAATGGAGAAATCAAAATTGGTGATCTTGGATTGGCAATTGTCATGCAGCAGCCAACTGCTCGGAGTGTTATTGGTAAAGAATAGTTATTGTTAAAATGCTGAATTAGATTTAACTAAGTTAATGATAACCTTTTTTCTTTCTTTCTTTCTTTGTTCTTCAGGTACCCCTGAATTTATGGCGCCAGAGCTCTATGAAGAGGAATATAATGAACTGATAGATGTGTACTCTTTCGGAATGTGTATGTTAGAGATGGTTACTTTCGAGTATCCGTATAACGAATGCAAAAATCCAGCACAGATCTATAAGAAAGTTATCTCTGTAAGTACCTCATGCAACTGCTTTCATCTTGGTTTTTGTTTTAGTGAATCTGTGTTATATATTTTGGTGAATTGCATTCAGGGTGTTAAACCTGCTTCCCTGAGTAAGGTTACTGATCCACAAATAAAGGAATTCATCGAGAAATGTCTGGTTCGAGCATCTGAGAGATTGTCTGCAAAGGAGCTTTTGGAGGATCCGTTTCTTAAAATAGAGAATCCAAAAGAACCAGTCCAACTTCCCCTCCAACTACCGAACCCAATTTCAAAAGCAATAAACACACCTGCATCAGGGCCATCGTCCATGGACATAGATACTGAATATAAGCAGCTTTCCATAAGCACAAATGCTGGAAGCAATAGCGAGAGTCCTCGGTGCCCGGTTTTGGAGTTGCAAAGGATGCATAATAGCAGCATATTCAGGTTGAAAGGGAAAAAGGATGAAGATAACTCAGTTTCATTGACCTTCCGCATTGCTGATTCTTGCGGTAAGCGCTTGCAGTACCTTTAAACATTGAGTTGTTTCTTGATCTCAGTATAATAAAACAGAAGTTACCTGCTTTTCACAGGTCGAGTCAGAAACATACACTTCCAATTTTACCTTGATAGCGATACTGCAAACTTGGTTGCAGCTGAGATGATCGAACAACTAGAGTTAACAGACCATGATGTCGCCTTTATAGCTGAGTTTATTGATTCCTTGATAACGAAGCTTCTACCTGGTTGGAAGCCATCTGTTTCTCTCTCGAGTGGAACTGCAAGTCCATGTGCTGAGTATTCTGTTTCTGGAAACAGCAAACCCTCAACGCCCTGTGCATGGAATTCATTTCTGACTAGTGATCCAGCACTGGGGGTTGCCACAGGAGATGTCTCTGCTCTAAACACAAGCCTTGGCGAATGTGTCCTACAAGGCCCGAATGGTTCAAATAATGAGTATCTTTCATTTTTGGAAGATCAAGAGTCACAAGCATCGGTTGTTTCAGAGATATTGGTCGACGATACTTCCATTAAGAATGCTAAACCATCTGAGGATGGCAACTCGAATATGAATCAAACCTGTAAAGATTTAGGTGGATACATATCTGAAGACCTTCAGGATACTTATTATGATGAATTCAGCAACTCAACAAGAAACGAAAGCAGTACCGAAGAGTGCATACCTGTTAACGAATTCGTTAAGGCCTCAGGGCTCGCTTTCTCCAATTTAGGTAGAGAATTGAATTTCACTTGCTTGCCAAGTAGTTGCTCATCACCGTCTATAGCGGACAAAGATCCAGACATTGGACTAAAGCTGGAGCTTGATGCTGTTGAGGCACAGTATCAACAATGGTTTCAAGAGCTTTCTAGGATGAGGGATGAAGAATTAGAGGCTACCAAAAAGAGATGGATGGCAAAGAAAAACTTGACTGTTCTGTGATAAATAATTAACAGTTTTATTCCTCTGTTCTGTATTCCTTATTGTTTATCTGTTGTTCCTCTTTTAAGACTTGCGATGTTATCAATTTAAACCTCTTGCATGGGGTGCGGCTCTTTTTTGGGCAGTCGTTATCCTGCTTGATGTATTTGTTCTCAGAACCGAGGAGCTGTTTTTCTCTAATCTTTCTTTGGAATGGGAATGCATTTATAGATTTTGCAGAACTGCTAACAGTACAGCTTAATCTCTTTTCTATCATGCTTATTGTTGCAAAGTGCAGGGAAAGAACATTCGGTAAACTACAGATCAATAGCATGAACTTGCGGCGTTTCAAGCTTTTGATACTTTAATTACCAAGACAGTTTGATCAAGTTGCAGAGTTCTGATCTTTCACAAATTCACATATTTCTTATCAATTCCATGTACAAATGCCAGCCAACTATTTTAAAAAAAAAGATTCAAGAGTACCATGAACAAAATTAGAAGCAAAAGCAGTGACAAGCACAAAAGCTTGCGTTTTCTCTTCACTGCCTATTTTCAGTTTGAGATTTCTTGTCCAAAAAGTATTACAACTTAGGAAACTGAATATTTAAAACTCTGAGAGTTATAAAAATCATGTCGCACAAAGTCAGGCCTATAAGAAAAAGGGAGATAACATGTACTCAATCCTCACGCCACATCTTTTCGCATTTCAAGCACTGATAGAATGTCGTTGCCGGCTCATCAGCTGACCGGATCTGCACCTGTGAGAAAAGGGCCCTTCCATGGCTGCAAGAAGGGCATGTTGCTGCGAGAAAACGGAGAGATGGTTAAATAGATAATGTCAATAGAATCAAGCAACAGCAGTAACAAGAAGAGAGACGGTAAGCGTAGTGTAAGATCGTATATGGCACCATAATTGACTTTCTCAAAAAGTAATCAACTGACGGCAGTAAGAACGCCTAAAGATGAATGTGGCTTAACCTCACAAGTTTCAGCCTAACTCTCAACCGGCAAATTTTACATAGTTTTCTATCCAAACAAGAAGAGAGCTAATTATATGACAATAGGAAAAAATCTTCAAAATCTACAAGTGATCATTCCTAAACTATAAGAAACACACTTCCTATTAGCAATCTAATTTGTAATGATTAACTACCCTACAGAACTTTCACTCAGAGATCTTTCTCTTGAAAGATATAACTTTTTCAAGTTTTAGGCCATCTTTTCTTGCCAACAACTACAATTTTGGTTCCTTTTTTACCACTCATCATGTAGCATCTAACTAACATTAATTCTTTCCATAAATTTAGAAAAACAAACTGCAATTCATAAACCACCACCCGCTACCTCAATCGACAACTCCAGAACCCTCGAGTAAGGAACTCTCATTGTTAGAATCACAATCAAGTGTTGAATAGATACTCATAACACCTCAAGAGCATAAAATTGTATGCTTAACCTTCTACAGAGCTAATCCTTTAGGAAACTTAAATGTGAATGTTTTTATGATCATAATTCATATAATCGTATCAGATACCTGTAGAATGAAACAAATACCAAAAACTCCCAATTTATAACCACAAAATCTCGTATAACGAATACACAAAGGCAATAGGCAAAAAACAATGGCAGACCACAGAATTCTAAATAATCTAATAAAATTTTGAAACGGAGAGCCAAATGAAAAGTATCTTGAAGAAATAATTATAATCCACTTTCAGGGAAAAAAATTAACGTACCATCAGTTTCAGACCCGCCTATTTTCATATCTTCTTTGTTGAAAACGGGTTCTATTTCCTTCTTAACAAGGTGCTGTCTTCTCTTTATTTTAACCTATATATAAAAAAACCCAGAAAACAAAATCAATCAATAATGAACAGGAAAAAAAAAGAAATTTCAGATCAATTCAAAGCAAAAACACACCTTGGTTTCAAGATGACAAACGTAGGGACAAGTTCGGCAATAGAATCTGGAAGACCTACCCATATGCGGCAACTCATACTGTAACATGTTACCACAAGTTGGGCAAAACTCCATTGTATTCCTCAGAAAAAAACTGATGGCCAAGTTTCAATTTGTGTAAAACTAAAATTAGATTATACAAAAAAACCTAACGGGAAAGTATCAATTTCTATACTATAACTATTTGAAAAGGTAAAACTCACTTTGTAGTCACCCAACTTTTAGTGTATTTCTATTTTTATAATTTGATTGAAAATTTATTATTTTAAGTCGCTTGTACAGTTTTTTGGGTGAAAATGGAAGATAACCGAGCACAAGGCTCCTACGAAACTGAAATTAGCTAACAACTACTTAGCTACCATCCTCCAAGAGGTCAAAAACTTCAGATAGTGGAGACGAGAAAAGATGAATCTCAATATCCTCGGGTTCTACAAACTTGAATAATTTATACGTCATTTTATTTCCATCATGGAACACATGCTAAAATAATATACTCCTACCATCCTATTCAATATATCTAGTATTAATTTTTTATGAGTCAAATTTTTTTTTAACTTTGACTCATTATTACTTAAAATTATTAGTGATAAAAATAAAAAAATATTTTAAAAATCTTCAATCAAATAGTTTAAAAATATATATTTTATAAATTTTAATTAATTAAATTATTTAAAATAATTATGGTCAAAGTTTAAAAAAATTGACTTTTAAAAAATTAATATTGAACATATTGAGTGGAACAGAAGGAGTAGATTATTACCATTAGGGTTGTTCAAATTCGGGTACCCGTCATATTTATCGGTTCGTGATTACCTGGTACCAGTTAGTCGAGTACTCATAAAATCGGGTACCGAATACTACGTTCACAATTTTTATTTTTTCTAATATATTTGCAACTAAATAATTAAAATAATTGAAAAACTTACAGTGGTACACATAATCCAAACCCTTTAAAAACTACAGCTTTTCTTCTAAAATATTTACAACTCTATAGTTGGTGGATTTTACAGTGTTAAAACGATTATGCGTTAAAGGTGTTTGCAACTATAATTTTCAATATTTTCAAGACGAGAAGAAAATAAAAAACAAAGGAATGTGGTATAAATCGATTATACTAAAGCCCAAAGAAGAAGCTTACATAGGGATGAAGAATGCATAGGGATGAAAAAGAAATATACTCTAATTTTAAATATATATGGATACCCGAATATTCTAGGTACCCGAAAATTTAAGATTTTTTAATCTGGGCCCGACTTGAAAAATGACGGGCCAGGTACTCGACCCGGAAAGCGAAAAAAAATCATAAAATACCTAAACTTTTTTATCGGGTCGGCGGGTCATCCAGGTCGGGTATTTTTGAACACCTCTAATCATCATTGATGCAGCCATGGATGGTAATTTAACCCGAACTCGACGGGTCAAGTCGAATCCAACGAGTCTCGACCCAATCTGACCCAATAGAGGCGGGTTTTTTGTTTTAAATTCGGATTCAGAGCGAGACGAATTCATGTTTATAGTTAAAATTTTCCCGACCCAACTCGACCCGGATATATATATATATATATAGATAGTTTTTGTAACCCCCTCGTCCCGATCCGGACGCTTGACCGATCCGAGTGGGCTACACGGGGATAACCGAGGCGAAACCCGTTATGGCTCCACTTCGGTTACCGACCCAAGAAAATTTTTTCATTGTCATTATCTTTTCTAGATGTATTGTTATGTCCTATGTGAGAAGAGCAACATCGGAAGGAAACAAACGAGGTAAACAAACAACAACCCACATTAAACAACCCATTTTTATCTTAAACAGCAGGCCGTATCGGAACACCCATAGGGTGTTTCGATACGCCTTGACCAGGTCAACTGGCCAAAGTCAACCCGATGAGACCGTTTTGAAACAGGGGTGGCCCGTATCGAAACGACCTCAATGGTCAACTTCTCGTGGTCAATGATACGAAGGTCGTTCCGAAACACTAGAGCCCGTTTCGATACGTTAATTTCTCGTCAAATTCTCAGATTTCCATAGCAAAATCGTATCAAAACGGCCCCTAGCGTACCGAAACGCCTGGCCCGAAACAAAGGAACCATATTGAAACGGGACAAACCGTTTCGAAACGCCCTCTGTCTGCAGATTGGTTTTAGCTGGTTTATGGCACAAGGAAGTCCCTAAACCCCACTAAAACCTCCCACAACACACAAGCAACAACACTAAGATAAACCAAACACAACAAGCATGCTTACACACATCAAACATATCAAAACCATACATTAAAGGAATCATCAAACATCATCTCAACATCCATACCTAGCATTCACTGTAACATGCTTCAACAAAGCATACACTTAGGCATTCAAGGTAGGCAATTCAAACATGGTTTACAATCCAAACATGACATCCAAAAGCTAAAACAACATAACATTTAAAGGAGTCTAACATGCTCCTAAACAACCAACACCAACATACTTCAAAAGCTTCAAAGCAACAAATACATATCCCATTGCTTGACTATTACACCCTTTAACTAAAATATCCATACTTGATAGCTAAGATAGCACCACAAGGCACACTTGGAGGCCCTCTCCTTGCACAAGCTACCCACGAACTACGGACCTGCATTGTCGAACAAAAGAGAGCGTAAGCATAAAACTTAGTGAGGGCAAGCTCATTAAAACAAACCTCGACTCAAATACGCGGATAACACGCTGTAACTCACATCCAACACAACCATTACCTTACGGTGGGATTACACTTATCACCGTTCACGCGGAGGGGATTCCACTCATCCTCATGCCCCGTCGATGGGATTACACTCATCATCTACTATCATATATATAAGAAGGTTTTCCGGGCGAACCCGTACTCCATCTTGATGACTACCATCACCAAGACCACGCACGCATTTGACTCACGTGTGCACACTAACATCCTAATGACCGATCATTTGTACCCGAGCATACTAGTGCCAATATTAAACACAATCCACAATATCATTTCATATACACTTCCGTGCTTAGCACGTACTCACCATGATTAACATCATGCACAATCCACATGCAAATAACAATGCATCAATCCAAGCCTCAATATACATGTATAACATCATATACATAGCCAACACAATCACAATTAAACATGAGGCATAAACACATTCAAAGATCAACCATAGTCTCTAACTATAGCTTGGGATTAGGCTACCACTCTAATCCCAACTCTAGGTGGGTCTACCAAGCCCAACCTAGTCCACATGCTTGAACCAACACTTTAAAACTATTTAAAAGCGTTTAACCACTCACTTTCACTTCCAAGCTCAACAACCAAGCAACCAAGACCTTCAAGCTTCCGGATTCACTCCCGATGCTTCACCAACACAAACTCTTGCTTCTAATCAACTCAACACAAACAAAACAACCTCGAATCAGTTCACACAACAATGTAGCAAACCCGGAACACTATTCAAGCATCAAACACAAGATTTCAAGCTAAGAACAACCTCAAAAACTCCAAACCCGAGCAGCCCTCAAACCCAATCCAAAACTCATGATTTCCACCCTTTTTACACACTTAAATGCTTCCAAAATGACCCCCAACTATCATACTAACCTCAGATCTCAATTTCCAACATTAAACACACCTAAAACTCATCTTAAAACCCTTCAAAAACCCCATTAAAACCCAAATCCGAAAATCATGGTAAAACACTTTAAAATTCACATATGTTGGACCTTATGGTTTCATAAACAACTTATCTAACCATAATAAATCAAAAGTTTTGATAAAGAATCATAAAGCTTCAACTGTAACCCCCTTAGCCTGGCCTAGACGGTTGACCCGAACTACGAAGATTACACGGGGAAAACCAAAGTCAATCCGAAAGTCAACATTGATTAACGACCCTTTTTCTTTCTTTTTAAACTTGTCTAGATGCAAATTAACCCTAAGCGTACTCTTGAGAAACGCATACGAGGAAATCACAACGATCAAATTACTATAAGGGACTCAATTGCACCACATACGAAAGTTAGGGACCAAAATGTAATTTCTGGAAAGATGGAGAACTTAACTGATTTTTAAGTTACCAAAATCAAATTAATCATATTACATGCTTCCCTGTCAAATTCCACCTTAATCGGACATCTCAAACTCATGCAATTGCAAAAACGATTTTCAAGACTAAAACGTAAAGCTTGCAAACATCAAAACCATTCAAATCAGTGCCCAACGGTCATCTGTTTCGGAACGGGGTTGACCGTTCCGAAACTCGGGTTCGTTCCGAGACCTGTATCAGAACAGGGCCTGGTAGTGGCCAAAACATTTCGGAACGACCCTATCCGTTTCGATACATGAAGGTCATTACAGGCCCCCGTTTCGAAACGCTAGTGCCCGTTCCGATACGGATTGCCCGGAAGTTGCATCATTTGCTGGTTTTACATACTTTAAGCCACTCAAACACATCCTAATGACTTCCTAAACATGCCAACAAGTCATCATGCATAAAAGGTACATGTTTGCAACATTAAAACACATTCATGGCATCAAATAAAGAAATCCCCAAGTCTATAGGCATGCATCCTAATGTCCAAAACCAACCAACCATCAAAGCATCAAAACATGCATCAAAATGGCCATTTACAAGTCCAAATCATTTAAGGCATATGCCACAACTAGGGAGTCCGAAACATCTCCCAAAAACACATCCTAGGTTCCCATTGCCAAATATCAAAAACTAATAATGTTGTGAAAACATCACCATACATGAGCTTAGCTTCCCCTTGGATTCTTAGCCTCCTTGCTGCCCTCAAACACTTCAATTATCTGCATTATTGGTTTAAGAGAGAGAGCGTAAGCACAAATGCTTAGTGAGGCATGCTCTAAAGTAACAACACAATAATGCATTTTATAAAAACACTTTTCACAAAGCCCTTTTAACACATAAACATCGTTTCTCATGCAACAATGCATACACATCAAGCATCTCATGCTTCTTTAACATCAACATGTCATATTGGCTTCCAAGTGATAAACCATAACCATTTACAACATAAAACAAAATCGGATACGCGGATTACAAGCGTTGTCCCATACGCTTCATACACACTACCAAACACACAAGGTGGAGTTTACAGGTACCATCACAACCCCTCAACACCCGTGATGGAGTTTAACGATACAATCACAACCCCTCAACATCACTCATCAATAGTTGTATAACATCACTAACGAGAACACGGGACACTCAACACAAGATCCACACATGGACTTTTAATCACCATTGTGATCTTAACCATCTCGTTAGTGTACTTGGATGGAGTTTACGGTACAATCTCAACCCCTCAACATCCAAGGCGACTTAATTCACGGTGCACCCAATCCTATAGCCGGCTAACTATATCCGATTCAAGTACTTTAAAACCAACACATCACTTGCCAATATACATCACTTATCATCAATAATCCACTGTTTTAAAGCATTAATCAAAGCCATTAAATCATCATGCATCACTATGCATCAAAACCACATTTTCAACATATCAAACCAAGGATCTCTTACCTTGAGCATCCTTCAACATATGGCTTTCAAAACCAGCATTAACCATGCTAAAACATGCTTTCAAAACAAAATTTAAACATGCAATTTATCAACAAATGCATCGAACCACACCATAGCTCACACAAGAGAGTTTTTCCGAAAACTTACTCTTGAGCTTAGTTAAGTTGATTAGACTAAAACTAAGCTCCCAAAACCTTCAAACATTCGATACAAAGTTGGAAATCCAACTCCACTCACCAATTCCGTTTCGCAAGCTTGCCGAAACGCCGATCAAGCCTCTGGATCAACACCACAAGTATCCGAAGATGCCTCCCCTATTTTAAACACATCAAAGCAGAGGATTAATGCATCATCATGCATTGAAATCTTCAGCCATTACACCTAAACTCGCTGCTCTAACCAAATCTAACATTTCGGCTATCAAACACAACCGAAATCACCTCCAAACTCTTCCACAACATAACCCAGCCAAGATTCATCACTTCTAACCATTCCTAAACATCAATTAACATCCAAAATGAACCTAAACACATCCTTATACCTCCAGCTATAACAGAACACCAAGATCACCCCCAAAACCACCATTTTCATAAGCAAAAACTTAGGAAAATCAACCTATTCGGGATTTCATTGATTAAACCTCAATTACACATCATTAAACATCCAAAATACATTTAAAATCCATCTCAAAACAGAGCCCAAACAATCACCGCGAATTTCTTCAAGATTTCTTCCAAATCTTGAGTTTTAAGCCAAAACCAAGTTCATAACATTAAATCCATTTATAAAACTTAATTTAAGGATTGAGAACTTGGGAATTTAAGTAAAGAACTGAGTATTTAGAGGAGAAGAACATCCTTACCTCTAAATGTAGATTTACAATTTCCTTGAAAATCCAATAAGCAAAACAATAGAATTTGATGTAGAAAGGATTAGGAATCAATTGATGATTGAAACCTCATCATTTGGTGTGAAAATCAAAAGAAATGTTGTTGTAGAAATGTGTTTGACTGAGGGAATTTTGAGAGAAAATGAGATGAGAAAGTTTTAACAAAAGTTATTTATGAAAATCTAAAATATGGTTTTCCACTTTTCATTTAATTAATTAAACATTAATTAAATCATTAAAATCTAAGAAAAATCTGGAGAAATCCTTTCTTGGGTAAATTAGCTCCTTAAAGATTCAAAGTTTCAATCCTTACAAAACAGTCACTAATGAACTTTTCAAAAATCGCATTTTAGTCACTATTTCGAAATGTCGCACTTCCAAACCTTATTTTGTAAAATTGATTTCACCACTCTCTTATATATAATAAAAGAGGATTTTTAGATATTTTTCCATATTTTTAAAGCATCCCGAACAAGGCTTTCCCTAAAACCACCTTTTATATTCGAACCGAAAATCAGACCGGTCCAGTTCAGACCCTAAACTTCCAAGCCCAAAATTGGGGTGTTACATCAACCTTTGATAAAAACTTTGAAAACCAAAAAATATAAAATACATAGTTTTAATGGAAACTAATGGTACCAAAATGTAGAGGAAGACAAGGCCAACTAAAAAATGTCATTACCTTTTGAAAAGCTCCAAAGATGAAGGTGAAAGGGGATGGAATAGTGAAATGGAGAGAAAAACTCTCTCTTGTCGTTGGAATGAAAATATGGAGAAGGAAGAAGATGAGCACAAGTCTATTTTAACAAAAAGGGTTTTAATTTTAAAAGTTCATTTATTTACGGTTTTGCCATTAATGAGATGGCAATTTCATTTGTTTGCAAATTTCATGGAAAATGAGAAACAATCAATTTTGGTCCAACAATTCAATTAGGCAATTCAAACATTCTTTACAATTCAAACATGGCATCCAAAAGCCAAAACAACATAACATTTAAAGGATTCTAACATGCTCCTAAACAACCAGCACCGACATACTTCAAAAGCATCAAAGCAACAAATACATATCCCATTGACTATTTGTAACCCTCTCGTCCCGGTCTGGTCGGCTGACCAGTCTTAGTAGGCTACACGGGGAAAACTGATGTGAAACCCGTTAAGGTCCCACCCCAGTTAGCAACCCTAGAAAATTTCTTTTAATTATATCTTGTCTAAAGGCATATTATTTCCTAAGTGATCACGACAGCGGAAAACATCACGAGGTAAAAGCAACCAAGCAAAAACAATATGTTAAACATCCCATTTTACACTTACAGAGCAGGCTGTATCGATACACCAATCAAGGGTATCGATACGCCTTGACCAAGTCAACTACCTTCGGTCAACACATCAAGACCGTATCGATACAGCCCTTGAGCGTATCAATATGCCCTTCTCGGTCAACATATCGCGGTCAACGAGACAAAACCGTACCGATACGCCTAGAGTCCGTACCGATACGCCAAAGACTCATGAAAATCTCAAAATTCCAGTGAGCTTTGGGCGTATCGATACACCCCCAAGTATCGGTACCCCTAGCCAATTCTATGTCCCAAAGTGTAGGACCGTATCGATACGACCCTTAGGCGTATCGATACGCTCTGCACTGCAAGACACCAATTGGCAGCAAAACAACACAAGACTCAACACTAAATGCATTTTATGACTTCCCTAGCCACAAACAAGCATTCATACAACATCTAGCAACCATGAACTAGCATATAGAGCAATTTAGATGAACGACAAGGCATTTACACATGGCATTCACAAAAAGGATAGATATTGCATAACAAGCATACTCAAAAGCTTAAAGAGCCAAAAGGCACATGTCTTCACACAAGGTTTACATGCCAAAGCATAGCACATACATCATTCAACATATATGAGTCATACAACGCTCATACAAACACATAGCAGCCCCATTGCTAAACTACTACTTTATTTACTAAACCATACTTGAGCAACTACAAAAGCTTGGAATGGCCTTTCGCCTTGCTCCTTGCTAACTCCATGCTACTGATCCGCATAGTCGAAAACGAGAGCGTAAGCTAGAAGCTTAGTGAGGATGCTCTAAAACCAAGAAACAACGACAATGCAGGGTTCAAGCATATAATCCTTAGCATCACACACAACATATATAGACATCAACATAGCAAACTAGCTAGCAACACAAGAGACAATAATATGGCATCTTACTTCATATTAAGCTCAACAAGATAAAGCATTTATCTAAGCAACATAACCACATGAACAAGTATATTGGCCACTATTAGTTTACCCGGATACACGAATTACACTCAACAACAACATTACCTCGATGGGATTACACTCATCACCAAACCTTGCATGGATGGGATTCCACTCATCATCACATGCCCTACAGATGGGATTCCACTCATCATCACGTATAATATAAACATTTCCAGTGGAATATTACATCACCGTACTCCTCATTGATGGCTTAACGCCACCAAGGCCACGTACGAATTTGTCTCAACCGTGTGCACACTAATCCTAATGATCGATCATTTATACCCGGTAAGTTAACTAGTGCCAATTATACTTTTAAACCACATCATATCAACCATCATTTATAGCACACATCCATCATCACACACATCAACGTATATTCATACATACACAATTCATGCTTCACAAGAATAGATTAGGCATAAACATCTAAAGCTTGTAACACACAAGAAGTTAAACTACCAATTTAACTTCTACCTAGGAATGACCTACCAAGCACATCCCTAAACCTCATCTACACACACTTCAACCAATTTAAACAAGTTTGAAGTTTCACTCACCACCCTTCCTTAGCAAACCAAGCAAAAACACTCAAGCCTCTAAATTTTCTGAAATCGATCCCGAACCTTCTCCGATATTTCCTCTTAGTTCTAACCAATCAAAAGACAAGGTATTACTCACCAAATCAATGCTAAACTCATCCACAATCTCAACCCACAATCACAAGCCAAAACTTCATAGTTTCAAACCTAAACTAACCACAAAACTCACATTTTCGTGCTCCCCAAATACCCAACTGAAATCCACCATTTCCAACACCCAAATTACCTCTAAAGACTTCGAAAACACTCCCCTAACAACTCTATACCATCATCCCTTCAACCCAACACAAAACCACACCAAAAATTCAAGTTTTGACACTCTAAAAAACACCCCAACGCCCATTTCGGGATTTTTCTCAAAATCCCTCCATCTTAAGATATTAGGTGTATTAAAGTGAGTTTAACTCAAAACCTAACTAAACAAACCAAAAACAAGTTGAAAACCCATTAAAAATTCATACTTTTCTTCAACCTTGAAACTTGGAAAAACTAAAATGTTGATGGTTTGGAAATCTAAGACCATGGAAATGCATGTGATAAGGAGAAGAGATAAAAAACGAAGTTACCTTGTGAAAATCCCTTGAAATGGTGAAGCACCTCAATGGAATAGTGAACTTGGGAGGGGTTTGGGTTTTTCCACGTTAGAAATGAAACAGGGAGAAGATGACTCCTTTTTATTTTCTTTCTTTCTTTTTGTTTCAAAAAGTTTGTCTTCCTTTATTTTAACTTATTTACAAAAATGCCATTACTTAAATTTTAATCTCATTTAAACTAAAACCAATGCCTAATTAAATTAAACTGGTTTTGACGACTTGAACCCAACACACACACTGAACTCCTAACCCCATAACACGGGTGTTACAACTCTCCCCCACTTAAGGAATTTCGTCCTCAAAATTACCTGACTGAAAGAGATAAGGAAACTGCCTTTCCATATCCTCTTTCCTATCCCAAGTGGCCTCGTCCACCCCTCGACGTTGCCACCGCACTTTTACTAACTCAATTGATCTACCCCACAACATCTCACTGTCAGAAGCTATGATCTCAACTGGTTCTTCGTCATAAGTCAAATCCGGATTCAATTCAATCTCTTCTACATGCATAACATGTGATGGATCTGACCTATACTTACGGAGCATTGAAACGTGAAATACATCATGTATCTTCTCTAGCTTGGATGGAAAACACAACTGATAAGAAATTGGACCAACCCTTTTCACAATCTCATACGGTCCTATGTACCTCGGACTCAACTTCCCCTTTCTGCCAAATCTCACCACTTTCTTCCACGGAGACACTTTTAAGAATACCTTCTCACCCATTGAAAACTCAACTTTCTTCCTCTTCAAATCGGTGTAGGACTTCTGTCTATCCGAAGCTGCCTTCAATCGATCACAAATAAATTTCACTTTATCGGTTGTCTCCTTAAGCAAATCTGGCATAGGTAACAACTTCTGTCCCACTTCGGCCCAACAAACTAGAGTTCTACACTTTCTACCATACAAGGCCTCATACGGAGCCATCTTAATGCTCGACTGAAAACTGTTAATGTAAGCAAACTCAACTAGAGGCAAGTGCTTCTCCCATGTACCTGAAAATCAATGATGCAACAACGCAACATATCCTCTAAAATTTGTATAACCCTCTCTGACTGACAATCTGTCTGAGGATGATAAGACATGCTGAAATACAAACAGGTACCCAAAGCTGTATGCAGACACTCCCAAAATCGAGCTGTAAACCTCAGATCTCTATCGGACATAATAGACTTCGGCACACCATGCAGTCTAACAATCTCACCAATGTACAGATCGGCCAATATATCTAGGGTATAAGTCGTATTGAATGCTAAGAAGTGAGCACACTTTGTGAAACGGTCTACTATAACCCAAACCAAGTTCTTCTTCGTAGGAGTCAAAGGCAAGCCCGAATCAAAATCCATGGTGATATTCTCCCATTTCCATTCCGGAATTCTCAACGGTTGCAACAAACCTGAGGGAACCTGATGTTCCGCCATTGTCTCTCTGACACAACATACACTTACTCACGAAGTCGGCTACATCTCTCTTCAAACCAACCCAAAAGTACTTATTCTTCAAATCTCGATAAATATTCGTACTTCCATGATGCATAGCAAACGGACTACTGTGCACTTCAGTCAAGATCGTATGTCTCAAGTCACTGTCTTCTGGCACAACTATCCTATTTCCGAAAAACAAGACCACATCGGTACTAAAACTATAGTCTGAAGGTCTACCCTCGGCTATGTCTTGCACATGAGATGCCAAAGATCTTTCTAAGAGCTGCTTCTCTCTAATCAACTGACCTAGAGTAGGTCTAACCTGAAGCTCGGCCACCAAGCCACCATCTCCGGACAAGCTCAATCCAGCAAACATGGCTCTCAAATCTACATCTACCTTCCTACTCAAAGCATCGACCACAACATTGGCCTTACCCGGATGGTACTCAATCGTAAGATCATAGTCCTTTAGCAACTCTAACCACCTACGATGTAGAGATTCAAATCTCGCTGAGTCATGATATACATCAAACTCTTGTGATCTGTGTACACTGTGCACTTCTCACCGTACAAATAATGCCTCCAAATCTTCAAAGCAAACACAACTGTAGCTAACTCTATGTCATGGGACGGATAGTTACGCTCGTGGGTCTTCAACTGTGTTGAGGCATAAGTCACTACTCTCTTGTCTTGCATGAGAACACAACCTAGGCCTACATAGGAAGCATCACTGTAAACTACATACTCTTTCCCAGACTCTGGCTGAATCAAGATCGGTGCTTGGGTCAAAGCTTCTTTCAACTTCTCAAAGGCTCGCTGTCTTGCATCTGACCACTCAAACTGAACACTCTTCTGAAGTAACTGTGTCAATGGAGCAGCTAACTTCGAGAAACCTTCTATGAATCTTCTATAGTATCCAGCTAAGCCTAGAAAGCTACGAACCTCTGTTACTGACTTCGGTTGCTTCCACTCAGCAATAGCTTATATCTTCTTCGGATCAACTCTAATCCCATCGGCTAACACTACATGCCCTAGGAAGACTACCTATCAGATCCAGAACTCACACTTGCTCAACTTTGCATACAACTGATTATCTAACAGAGTCTGCAAAACTAACCTTAAGTGTCGGTCGTGGTCTTCCTCGGTACGTGAATACACCAAAATGTCATCTATGAACACAACTACAAACTGATCTAGATACTGGTGGAAGATCCTATTCATCATATCCATGAAAGCAGCCGGTGCATTAGTCAACCCAAAAGGCATGACTAAAAACTATTAGTGACCATATCTAGTCCTAAAGGCCGTCTTCGGTACATCAACCTCTCTTACCTTTAGCTGGTAGTAACTGGATCTCAAGTCGATCTTTGAAAAGACTGATGCCCCTCTCAACTGGTCAAACAAATTATCAATTCTCGGCAACATATACTTGTTCTTCATTGTTAACTGATTCAACTGTCTGTAATCTATACACATTCTCATGCTTCCATCTCTTTTCTTTACAAACAAAACTGGAGCGCCCCAAGGCGAAGAACTCGGTCGAATGAAGCCTCTATCTGTCAACTCTTGCAACTGAGTCTTCAACTCTTTCAGTTATTTCGGTGCCATACGATACAGAGCAATTGAAATAGGAGCTGAATATGAGTAAATCTCTATAGCAAACTCTACCTCTCTATCAGGTGGTAAACCCGACAACTCTTTCAGAAACACACTTGGAAAGTCACACACTGTCCGGATGTCTTGAGGTCTAACCTCACTCATGTTTGGATTCATCACATAGGCCAAATACGCCTCGCAACCCATCTCAACTAACCTTCTAGCCTCTAGAACTGAAACTACATTCGATAAGAACTTCACGTTCTCACCTACCACCACAATCTCATAATCCTCTGCGAGTCTGAAGGAAATCCTCTTAGTCTCAAAGTCTATCCTAGCTCTATGCTCAGTGAGCTAGTCCATACCCAAGATCACATCAAAGCCATAAAATGGAAGCTCCATCATATCCACTAGAAACACATGCCCCTGAACCATAAGCGGGCATCTTCTGTACATCTTCCTAACTATTACCGTATCCCCGAAGGAACTATTAACACTAACTCCTACTTATAATATTTCACAAGGCAATTTCAAAAACTTTGCATGCTCACTCAGTATATAAGAATGTGTAGACCCGGAGTCAATCAAAGAAAGCAAACCCAAAGACTGTATCGAGAAGTTACCTGCAATCACATCTGTGTCCTGCTGATCCTCACGCTGAACGTTAACTCTAGCCTGGCCTCCGCCCTCTGGCTGGATTGCAACTACATGCGCTATGTTCCTCTGGCCATCATTCCTCGATTGGAAGTTACCTCTACCGCGCTCGCGGCCTCTCTGAAAGTCATTATCTCTAGCAGGAGCCTGAGCCTGGACTGGTGCCTGCCCCACCTGATGTGGACAGTCAAGCCTAATATGATCCCTAGCTCCACAACTCCAACATGAGTGGAAATTCCCCCAACACTCACCGGTGTGATTCCTCCCGCAACTAGCACACGTGGGCAACCACCCACTAGCCCTTTGGCCCTGATGGCCCCTACCGTGGTTACCTCCGCCACGTCTATAGTCATAGTGATGCCTGTTGTCCCGATGCCTCTTGGCATCACCTCTATCAAAGTCACTAGATCTCTTCCCAGAACTAGAACCACCAGATCGTTTGGTCAAGCCCAAACTGTGCTCTAAGTCCTTGGCCCTAGAGACGAAGACATCAAAATCTGTGTAGTCAGAAGCTAAAGTATACCTCTTGATCTCTTCATTCAACCCATAGCAGAAACGGTTACAACGTTCCACCTCAGTAGGAACAAGCTCAGATGCATACTGACTCAGCCTGACAAATCTGATCTCATAGTCTGTCACAGTCATACTCCCCTGAAGGAAAGCCATAAATTCTCTCTTCTTCTCATCGAGATATCGAGGACTTAGATATTTCTTACGGAAAGTTGACTCGAAAAACTCCCAAGTGATCTCAGCCTCTGCCATACCCGTAGTGATGGTGACCCACCAAGTGTAAGCATCACCCTGAAGCAAAGATACAACACACCCTAGCTTGCGTTCCCCGGTACATCCCATCTGTGCCAGAATACGGACGGTCTTCTCTAACCAAGCCTCAAACCTCTCGGATGTCGACCCTCTGAACTCTTCACCTCCCAAACTGCGGAGTCTCTCTAAAGGTAAACCAGTACCCTCTCCCTGGGGTTGTGCCACTGTCTGACCCCCAGCCACGGCAGCCTGAAAAGCCCCGGCTATCGCTTGAACTAGAGGAGCTAAATCTATTTCGGCCGGTCCTTCGCCAACATGAGGTTCTACGCCCTCGGCTCCCACCTCGCCTCCCTCTTGATGAGGAGGAGGTGGAGGAGGTTGAGGAGCCTGCGCCCCACCAATTTGCTCAACTCCCGGAGCTTGTGCCCGTGGTTCCGGTTGAACCATCCTAGGCCTCCCTCGTGGTCTCATGTTACAACTAACAAGATAACAAATACAACAAACAAACATACACATATTAAGTTAGCAAAGGCAAGGGTCCAACTGTGCTCAAGTATGTTCCTTTACAAAACTTTTTCAAATTAAGTAATAGTAGCAATGGGAACTCGATACTACACCAGACACAACAATCATGCTTCCAAACACCATACGAATGAACAAACAACAAGCATACATGGCATAGCATACACCGAAACATAACAATTACTTAACACATCAATCTTACCTCACTTACCTGCCCGAGGTCTAGGTAACCTCAGGCTCTGATACCAACAAATGTAACCCCCTCGTCTCAGTCTGGTCGGCTGACCAGTCCGAGTAGGCTACACGGGGAAAACCGATGTGAAACCCATTAAGGTCCCACCCCGGTTAACAACCCTAGAGAATTTCTTTTAATTAAATCATATCTAAAGGAATATTATTTCCTAAGTGATCATGACAACGGAAAACATCACAAGGTAAAAGCAACCAAGCCAAAACAACATGTTAAACAACCCATTTTACACTTATAGAGCAGGCCGTATCCATACACCAATCAAGGGTATCGATACGCCTTCACCAAGTCAACTGCCTTCGGTCAACACAGGAAGACCGTATAGATAGAACCCTTGAGTATATCGATACGCCCTTCTCCGTCAACATCTCGCGGTCAACGAGACAAAACTGTACCGATACGCCTAGAGTCCGTACCGATACGCCAAAGACTCATGAAAATCTCAGAATTCCAGTGAGCTTTGGGCGTATCGATACACCCCCGAGTATCGGTACCCCTAGCCAATTTTGTGTCCCAAAGTGTAGGACCGTATCGCTACGCCCCTTAGGCGTATCGATATGCCCTGCACTGCAAGACACCAATTGGCAGCAAAACAACACAAGACTCAACACTAAATGCATTTTATGACTTCCCTAGACACAAAAAAGCATTCATACAACATCTAGCAACCATGAACTAGCATATAGTGCAATTTAAATGAACGACAAGGCATTTACACATGGCATTAATAAAAAGGATAGATATTGCATAACAAGCATTCTCAAAAGCTTAAAGAGCCAAAAGGCACATGTCTTCACACAAGGTTTACATGCCAAAGCATAACACAAACATCATTCAACATATATGAGTCATACAATGCTCATACAAACACATAGCAGCCCCATTGCTAAACTACTACTTTATTTACTAAACCATACTTGAGCAACTACAAAAGCTTGGAATGCCCTTTCGCCTTGCTCCTTGCTAACTCCACGCTACTGATCTGTATTGTCGAAAACGAGAGCGTAAGCTAGAAGCTTAGTGAAGATGCTCTAAAACCAAGAAACAACGACAATGCAGGGTTCAAGCATATAATCCTTAGCATCAACCACAACATACATAGGCATCAACATAGCAAACTAGCTAGCAACACAAGAGATAATAATATGGCATCTTACTTCATATTAAGCTCAACAAGATAAAACATTTATCTAAGCAACATAACAACATTAACAAGTATATTGGCCACTATTAGTTTACTCGGATACGCGGATTACACTCAACAACAGCATTACCTCGGTGGGATTACACTCATCACCGTTCCTTGCATGGATGGGATTCCACTCATCATCACATGCCCTACGGATGGGATTCCACTCATAATCACGTATAATATAAACATTTCCGATGGAATATTACATCACCGTACTCCTCCTTGATGGCTTAACGCCACCAAGGCCATGCGCGAATTTGATTCAACCGTGTGCACACTAATCCTAATGATCGATCATTTATACCCGGTAAGTTAACTAGTGCCAATTATACTTTTAAACCACGTCATAACAACCATCATTTATAGCACACATCCATCATCACACACATCAATGTATATTCATACATACACAATTCATGCTTCACAAGAATAGATTAGGCATAAACATCTAAAGCTTGTAACACACAAGTAGTTAAACTACCAATTTAACTTCTACCTAGGAATGGCCTACCAAGGACATCCCTAAACCTCATCTACACACACTTGAACCAATTTAAACAAGTTTAAAGTTTAACTCACCACCCTTCCTTAGCAAACCAAGCAAAGCCACTCAAGCCTCCAAATTTTCTGGAATCGATCCCGAACCTTCTCCGATGTTTCCTCTTGCTTCTAATCAATCAAAAGACAAGGTATTACTCACCAAATCAATGCTAAACTCAGCCACAATCTCAACCCACAATCACAAGCCAAAACTTCATAGTTTCAAACCCAAACTAACCACAAAACTCACATTTTCGTGCTCCCCAAATACCCAGCTGAAATCCACCATTTCCAACACCCAAATGACCTCTAAAGACTTCAAAAACACTCCCCTAACAACCCTATACCATCAGCCCTTCAACCCAACACAAAACCACACCAAAAATTCAAGTTTTGACACTCTCAAAAATACCCCCAAGACCCATTTCGGGTTTTTTCTCAAAATCTCTCCATCTTAAGATATTAGGTGTATTAAAGTGAGATTAACTCAAAACCTAATTAAACAAACCAAAAACAAGTTGAAAACCCATTAAAAAATCACACTTTTCTTCAACCTTGAAACTTAGAAAAACTAAAATGTTGATGATTTTGAAATCTAAGACCATGAAAATGCTTGGGATAAAGAGAAGAGATAAAAAACGAAGTTACCTTGTGAAAATCCCTTGAAATGGTGAAACACCTCAATGGAATAGTGAACTTGGGAGGGGTTTGGGTTTTTCGACGTTAGAAATGAAATGGGGAGAAGATGACTCCTTTTTCTTTCTTTCTTTCTTTTTGTTTCAAAAAGTTTATCTTCCTTTATTTTAACTTATTTACAAAAATGCCATTACTTAAATTTTAATCTTTTAAATTAAAACCAATGCCTAATTAAATTAAACTAGTTTTGACGACTTGAACCCAACACACACACCGAACTCCTAACCCCAAAACACAGGTGTTACAACTCTCCCCCACTTAAGGAATTTCGTCGTCGAAATTACCTGATTGAAAGAGATAAGGAAACTCCCTTTCCATATCCTCCTTCCTCTCCCAAGTGGCCTCGTCCACCCCTCGACGTTGCCACCGCACTTTTACTAACTCAATTGATCTACCCTGCAACACCTTGCTGTAAGAAGCTAAGATCTCAACTGGTTCTTCGTCATAAGTCAAAACCGGATTCGATTCAATCTCTTCTACATGCATAACGTGAAATACATCATGTATCTTCTCCAGCTCGGATGGCAAACGCAACTGATAAGCAATTCGACCAACCCTTTTCACAATCTCATACGGTCCTATGTACCTCGGACTCAACTTCCTCTTTCTGCCAAATCTCATCACTTTCTTCCCCGAAGACACTTTTAAGAATACCTTCTCACCCACTGAAAACTCAACTTCCTTCCTCTTCAAATCGGCGTAGGACTTCTTTCTATCCGAAGCTGCCTTCAATCGATCACAAATAAATTTCACTTTATCGGTTGTCTCCTTAAGCAAATCTGGCATAGGTAACAACTTCTGTCCCACTTCGGCCCAACAAACTAGAGTTCTACACTTTCTACCATACAAGGACTCATACGGAGCCATCTTAATGCACGACTGAAAACTGTTATTGTAAGCGAACTCAACTAGAGGCAAGTGCTTCTCCCATATACCCTGAAAATCAATGATGCAACAACGCAACATATCCTCTAAAATCTGTATAACCCTCTCTGACTGACCATCTGTCTGAGGATGATAAGACGTGCTGAAATTCAAACGGGTACCCAAAGCTGTGTGTAGACACTCCCAAAAACGAGCTGTAAACCTCGGATCTCTATCGGACAAAATAGACTTCGGCACACCATGCAGTCTAACAATCTCACCAATGTACAGATTGACCAATCTATCTATGGTATAAGTCGTATTGACTGCTAAGAAGTGAGCACACTTCGTGAAACGGTCTACTATAACCCAAACCGAGTTCTTCTTCGTAGGAGTCAAAGGCAAGCCCGAAACAAAATCCATGTTGATATTCTCCCATTTCCATTCCGGAATTCTCAATGGTTGCAACAAACCTGAGGGAACATGATGTTCCGCCATTGTCTCTCTGACACACCATACACATACTCATGAAGTCGGCTACATCTCTCTTCAAACCAACCCAAAAGTACTCATTCTTCAAATCTCGATACATCTTCGTACTTCCAGGATGCATAGCAAACGAACTACTGTGCGCTTCAGTCAAGATCGTATGTCTCAAGTCACTGTTTTCTGGCACAACTATCCTATTTTTGAAACGCAAGACCTCATCGGTACTAAAACTGTAGTCTGACGGTCTACCCTCGGCTATGTCTTGCACGTGAGTTGCCAAAGATCTATCTAAGAGCTTCTTCTCTCTAATAAACTGACCTAGAGTAGGTTTAACCTGAAGCTCGACCACCAAGCCACCATCTCCGGACAAGCTCGATCTAGCAAACATGGCTCTTAAATCTACATCCACCTTTCTACTCTAAGCATCAACCACTACATTGGCCTTACCCGGATGGTACTCAATCGTAAGATCATAGTTCTTTAGCAACTCTAACCACCTACGCTGTCTGAGATTCAAATCTCGCTGAGTCATGATATACTTCAAACTCTTGTGATCTGTGTACACTGTGCACTTCTCACCGTACAAATAATGCCTCCAAATCTTCAGAGCAAACACAACTGCAGCTAACTCTATGTCATGGGTCGGATAGTTACGCTCGTGAGTCTTCAACTGTCTTGAGGCACAAGCCACTACTCTCTTGTCTTGCATGAGAACACAATGTTGAGTGTGTAAAAGTTCTATTATTTACACCCTTTTTAACCCATATTTCTGCTGCATTCAAGCATCATTGCATTGCATTTAGGTTAGTTTTCAGTAAAACATCACAAATGGATTAAAAGCACGGATTCTACTAAAAGATGGCTATTTTTGCAGGTATCTGCCATAGTAGACGTTGAAGGCAGGCGCAGGGCAGAGAAGCAGGAGAGCTGAACTGGACAAGCAGACGAAGAAGACGAAGCCGCCATGGACCTGTTGTGACAGCATGGTGACAGCAGATTTAAGAAGAGGAAAAGCAAAGTGGACCTCGATAGATAGAGAAAAATCTGCTCGTCTGTCGTGTGAAAGCCACATATTTTTCCAAGCCCCGGATCAAAAGATATGTCAAGCCAAAGCTCAAGGAGAGGAAATTCCTAGAAACAAGGATGGCGGCTGCAAAGTAGGAATCCTTAGAGATTTAGTCTTTATTAGAATCTTACTTTTAATTAAAGTTGTAATCCTTGTTACCTTAGAAGACTTGAGCCCAAAGCTTATATAAGGGCATAGATTTAACCTAGGAGGCATCATCGAATACCCCATAACCGAAACCAAAAACCCCTGCCGTTTAACCATCATCGACATGTTCTAAATTCCCCCTAGGGCTACGGCTTGTTTTGTAAAGTAGTTGCAAGGGTTGTTTTGTTTTAGGATTTTTTCAGTTCAATAAAATAAACTTCAAGTTCTCTTATTTTGGTTTTAACATCTTGCAAGAGCATCGGGAGAGCATTGTGAGGTTATCCATTTACTTAGCATCGGGAGAGTTAAGTATACAAAAGAAATAAGAGCGAGTTCTCTAGTTTATAGTTGAACTATCTTGTGCCTAGGGATAGGGCAAGGTTAAGTGGCTAAGGAAGAATTCATACACATCGGTGTTCATCCTTCGATTCACGCCGGGAGGTATCATCAAAGACGTGATCATCGACAGACTTGGACCTAGGGATAGGACAAGGCAGATCTGGGATTCTTGCCAAACTTGAAGTACGGAGTTGGCGTGTTCGCTGCCGCGACAGCTAACGGACAGCCACCGCGATAGGTGCTGTCGGCGATGGGAGCGACGACAGAACTGGAGTTCCTAAGCAATTCAATACCTGCACTACCGAGCAATTCAATACCAGCCCATTCTCTCATTCTTGATATCTCAATTATTTTATTTGCGATTTTCCTTATTATTTTCGTGACATCTTTCTTAATTATTTTCTTTACTTTCGTGCAGTAAACTAAGGTGAAGTCATTAGCCCAATCCCTGTGGAGACGATATCCGTTACTTCGTATCACTTTACTACTTGCGTCGTGTACACTTGCACTACAATTGTGATAGACTATTTTACACGCAACAAGTTTTTGGTGCTGTTTCCGGGGATTGGCAACATAACTACATCTTTCTTTTATTGCACTTTTTGCTTTTATTTTTATTTTTGTTTTCGTTTTTATTTTTATTTTTCTTTAATTTTTCTTTTGTGCTTTCAACTCTCACTTTTCACGAGGTTGTCTTGTTTATGCGCAGATCCAAAAGAGGTGAAGTTCCTGAGTATCCATTAGATCCGGAAATCGAACGTTCCTTCAATCTCAAGAAACAACTTCGCCGCCTTTTAGACCGGAACGAATACCTCGAGGAATAGCTAGAGCAGATGGCACGTAACCAGCCTGTTGGTGACGGTGTACCACCTGTCGAAGACCCGCCGAGGGCAGATGGACGACGGTCATGTCGAGACTACATGCTGAACGATCATGTAGAGCTGGAGACCACGCTGCCGGATATTGATGTTGACAACTTCGAGCTTAAACCTGTCATGTTTAGTATGATCAACAATGCCGGGCAGTTTAGTGGTTCTGCGACAGAAGATGCTAGGGAGCATCTCAAAACGTTCCAGGAGATCTGTTGTTCGTTTAGACTACCAGGAGTTAGTCCAGAGATACTGAGGCTTCAGTTATTCCCCCATTCATTAAGGGACAGAGCTAAAACATGGTGGAATAAACTTACACCGGGTTCTATTATGACTTGGGCAGATCTAACTCGTGAATTTTTATCCTGTTTTAATCCTTCGCATTTATCTGAGCGATTACGTAATGAAATCGCTACTTTTCAATAGGAAGATGACGAGCCGATGCACGAGGCCTGTGACAAATTTACCACTCTTCTTCGGAACTGTCCAATGCATGGATTTCCCGTCTGGAATCAGGTAACTAAGTTCTATAATGCTGCTAACTTACAAACTCGCATTCGGATTGATTCTGCAGCAAATGGGTTACTATTGGATAAAGATCCAGACGAGGCTTTGCAAGTTTTGAAAAATCTAGCCAATAATGAGGAGCAGTTTCCGACAGCTAGAAGAGGGGGTAAACGAGTACTTGCTGTCAAGGACTATGAGGCCGACAACACTATGAAATCACAGGTAGCATTCCTTACTAAGGCAATGAAACACTTATTGAATGAAGATGAATTACGAGGATTTGTTGTCGAGGAAGTTTGTGCTATCTGTGAGGGAAATCATAGTAGGGATGAGTGCCTAATAAATATAGAAGAGGGAAAATATGTTGGAAATTACAAGCCGAATTATAATTCCAACAACTATAATCCCAATTGGAGGAAAGATCCCAAATTTTCCTGGAGTAATCCTAACAATGCCCTGAATCCGCAAGCATATAATCAGAATCAGGGAGGTCCTAGATTGTTGACGCGACAACAACTGCCGCCGCAGAACCTGCCGCAGCACCTGCCGTCGCCGCAGCAACAGCAGCCACCACCTGCCACGAGTAGTGTATTGGAACAGACTCTGGCCACCTTTATGTCTCAGACCGGTACGTATATGGAGAATATAAATCAGTTTGTCAAGAAGACGGAAAATTTTATAGATAAAACCGATATGAGGATGACAAACCATGACGCTACCTTGAAATCTCTAGAGACACAAATGGGTCAGGTGTCGCAACATATTAAGCCGAGGCAGAATGGAGGTTTCCCTAGCAATACTGAAAATGCTAGACCGCCCCCACATGAGCAATGTAAGGCGATTACTACTAGGAGTAGGAAAAAACTACCAGGGCCGGAAAAAGAAGTTGAAACAGAAAAGGAACCTGCCTTGGATAAATCTGCCGAGGAAACTGCCCCGACAGGTGATAAACAGACTACTGCCGATGAGCCTGTCACGACAGCAGAAGCGACAGAGGAGAAAAAAGATGATTATCGTCCTCAAATTCGCATGTAGTGGGAAGGACGCATTGCTGATTATCGTCCTCCACCACCCTTTCCTCAACGGATACAGCAAGCTAAGCATGAATCTCAACTTAAAAAGATTTATGATATTTTTAAACATGTTCATATTAATATTCCGTTGTTAGATGCTGTTAGGGAGATGCCCGGTTATGCGAAATTTCTCAAGGATGTTATGTCAAAAAAATCTAAACTTGGGGAATTTGAAACGGTAAGGATGCAAGAAGGTTGCATGAGTATTCTTCATCGGCAGCCACCCCAGAAAAAGAAGGATCCGGGGAGCTTCATCATACCTTGCGTAATCGGCGACAAATTTGTGGGTAAGGCACTTTGTGATCTTGGTGCCAGTGTTAATCTAATGCCCAAATCTGTTTTTTAGAAATTAGGTATTGGCAAGGCGCGGCCCACGACAGTTACTCTACAGCTAGCCGACCGCTCTTACGTTCACCCCGAGGGAAAAATTGAAGATATTTTGGTAAGAGTGGATAAGCTTATTTTTTCCTGCTGACTTTCTTATTCTAGATTGTGAGGCAGACGAAAACGCACCAGTCATCCTAGGGCGACCCTTCTTAGCCACGGGAAGATCATTGATTGATGTGGAGAAAGGAGAACTCACCATGCGCGTGAACGATCAAGAGATTAAGTTAAATGTTCTCCAAGCAATGAAACATGCTGATGTGGACGAGGAATGCAAGGCCATCATTGAGGTGACCTTTGATCACCCCTGCATCAGGTCGGGCTGCCGTGATATAAAATTTGGTCACTGCTGCGACAGCCACCTACAAGCCTGTCACGACAGCAACGACGACAACACCGACGACAACGACTCCTCTGAATCCGATACATCTGATACTGAAGGTCAGGAGGAGGTAAACTGGTTAGGCCATCGTCCAGGTAAGTTATTCGAACCTTTGAATTACACTTCGGATAACCATTTAATCCAAAAGCCATCTACTGTTGAACCACCTGTCTTAGAACTTAAGCCCCTGCCAGGGCAGCTTAAATATGCTTATCTTGGTTGCAATGATACACTGCCCGTAATCATCTCTGCTAAGCTGCCGCAGGAACAGGAACGACAGCTGATCGACATGCTAAGGCAGCACAAGAAGGCGATTGGATGGACGATAGCAGACATTCAAGGCATTAGTCCGGCAATATGCATGCACAAAATCCTCCTAGAGGAAGATCATAAGCCGACTATTGATGCCCAAAGGCGGTTAAACCTTGCGATGAAGGAGGTAGTGCGTAAAGAGATAATTAAATGGTTAGATGCTGGTATCATTTACGCCATCTCCGACAGCAAATGGGTAAGCCCGGTGCAATGTGTTCCCAAGAAAGGAGGAATGACCGTGATAACCAACGAAAACAATGAGTTAATCCCAACCAGGACTGTGACCGGTTGGAGGGTTTGTATGGACTATCGGAAGCTTAATAAAGCTACCCGAAAAGACCACTTTCCTTTACCCTTTATTGATCAAATGCTTGATAAATTAGCGGGTAAACCTTACTATTGTTTTCTTGATGGTTATTCAGGTTACAATCAAATTGCTATTGCACCAGAGGATCAAGAGAAAATGACTTTCACATGCCCCTACGGAACATACACATTTAGGAGGATGCCGTTCGGCCTCTGTCACGCACCTGCCACCTTCCAAAGGTGCATGATGGCTATATTCTCTGATATGGTAGAGGACTTCCTTGAGATTTTCATGGATGATTTTTCCGTCTTTGGAGATGATTTTGAGAGCTGCCTCGACAATCTTCAAAAGGTACTTGAAAGATGTGAAAAAGCTAATCTTGTTCTAAATTGGGAAAAATGCCATTTTATGGTGGACGAAGGGATAGTCCTTGGCCATAAGATTAACTGTCGTGGGATAGAAGTCGACAGGGCTAAGATTGAAGTCATAGAGAAGCTGCCGCCGCCAACCACAGTCAAGGGAATTAGGATTTTTTTAGGGCATGCGGGTTTTTATCGGAGATTCATTGCAAATTTCTCAAAAATCACGAAGCCCCTATGCCACCTCTTAGAGCAGAACCGACCCTTTGACTTTAATGAGGAATGTACTGAAGCATTCAAGGTTCTGAAAGAAAAGCTAGTGACAGCCCCCATAGTACAGTCACCAGACTGGACACAACCATTCGAGATCATGTGTGATGCTAGTGACTATGCTGTCGGGGCAGCACTTGGGCAGCGCAGAGATAAGCTGTTTCACGTCATATACTATGCCAGCAAGACGTTAAATGACGCCCAAGTGAACTACACCACCACAGAAAAGGAGCTGTTAGCTGTGGTGTTCTCCATCGACAAGTTTCGTTCCTACATACTTGGAACGAAAGTAATAATACACATCGACCATTCTGCCTTAAAGTATTTGTTCGCAAAGAAGGATGCAAAGCCTAGGTTGATACGATGGATCTTGCTATTACAAGAGTTTGACCTTGAGATCAAAGACAAAAAAGGGACAGAAAATCAGGTGGCAGACCACTTGTCGAGGTTTGAGACGGGACAGAGTCTACCGTTAGATGAGACACACATACTGGAGACCTTCCTAGATGAACAGCTCTTTGCTGCCGCAATCGCTGTCGCGACAGCCATGGCGGCAGGTAAGTCTTCTAACCTTCCTTGGTATGCTGATTTCGTTAATTTTATAGTTAGCGGAATATTACCTACTGATCTTAATTATCAAGCCAGGAAGAGGTTCCAAAATGATGTTAAGCATTATTATTGGGACGAACCTCTTCTTTTCAAAATGTGCGCAAATCAGGTTATAAGGAGGTGTATACCACAAGAAGAGCAAGAAGACATTCTCCATCACTGTCATGCTTCACAATATGGAGGACACTTAGGAGGAAATAAGACTGCTGCCAAGGTGCTGCAGTCGGGGTTCTACTGGCCGACATTATATAAAGATGCACAAGAATTTTACAAAAACTGTGACAGGTGCCAGCGGACAGGTAACATCTCGAGGAGAAACGAGATGCCACTGCAGAACATTTTAGAAGTCGAGATCTTCGACGTTTGGGGGATTGATTTTATGGGACCTTTTCCATCTTCGTGTGGAAATTTGTACATCCTCCTAGCAGTGGATTATGTCTCCAAGTGGGTTGAAGCAATCGCCACTCAAAAGAATGATGCCAAGACGGTCCAAAAGTTTTGCACAAAAACATTTTTTCTAGATTTGGCATCCCTAGGGCGATTATCCGTGATGAAGGGAGACATTTTGATAATAGGGTAATTGCTGCCGCCTTGAAGAAATATGGTGTTAAGCACAGGATCGCGACAACATACCACCCACAGACCAATGGACAGGCTGAGATTTCCAATAGGGAAGTGAAGAACATTCTTGAGAAGATGGTTAAACCAACTAGGAAAGATTGGTCTTTACTCCTGAATGATGCATTATGGGCATACAGGACAGCTTTCAAGACTCCATTGGGCATGTCTCCATACCGACTAATTTATGGGAAAACCTGTCACTTGGACAAGGCTGGCCAGAAAAGATTATTAGATCTTAACGAGATTGAAGAATTACGGACAATGGCCTATGACAACGCAAGGATCTATAAGGAAAAGACTAAGAAGTGGCACGATAAGAAACTGCTGCCACGACAGTTCTGCCCAGGGCAACTTGTGTTGTTATTTAATTCTAGACTTAAACTCTTCCCAGGAAAGCTAAAGTCTAGATGGTCTGGCCCGTTTCAAGTGGTTCAAGTTTTTCCCCATGGTGCCATCACAATTCAATCATTAAAAGACGGGCACCAATTCAAAGTCAATGGACAGCGCCTCAAGCATTATCAGGGGACTGAAGCCCCAGGAATATAGGAAGTGGTTACTTTGGGAGATGCCCCACAAGGCACCCCTAATTTAACCTAATTTTTATTTATTATTATTATTATTATTATTTATTAGGAATTAGGTTTATTTTATTCGAATAATGTTTTGTTTTATTTTTTTAATTTCAGTTTTTAGGAAATAAAGGAGTCAAGAAGAAAAGGAGAAGTGACCCAAGCCCACCGCTCATCCATCAGCCCAATAAAGCCCATTTATGAAAACCTATCATTTCGGCTGCCGCCGCGGACGGATATGACAGGCTGTCAACAGAATGACATTGCAGATGCAGAAGCGTGCGGCAGACGCGTAGCAGACGCATAAATGCGTGTCAGACGCGTCAGACACGCTAAATCCAATCTGCCGCTCCGTTCTTCACGCCTGCCGTTGCGGCATTAAATGGGCAGCTACTCGACCGCTATATAAACCCATTCTCATTTTCATTTTTTTCTCACTTCTGCCTATTCCTCTTTGCTTTCTCCTCTAGTTTTATTTGCTTTCTTCAGATTTCGCAACCCTTGCAACCAACATGTCGACTAGACAAACCCGTCGTAGTGCTGCCTCAGCATCCTCCTCAGCAGCAGCAACGCCCTTTGCCAACAAGGAGTTATGGGAAGAACGTGGGTTCGTTTACATCCGCAAAGCGCCCAACATGGGACTCCGGCCGTTCATTGTAAAGGCCATCACGGCTCAACTATGGGAGTACTTTGCTGAACACCCGGCAGAATTGAACGACACCCTGGTCCGAGAATTCTACGCAGCCATAGACAGCAAAACGGTGACATTCGTCACCATTCGAGGAGTGCAAGTGCCCTTCACTGCCGACAGCATCAACCACATGTTTGGCCTTTTCTTCGGCCCCGATGATGATGCTCACCAGAAATACCTCGACTCCCTCAACGCTGCCGCTTATGATGCTGTCATGGTGGAGTTGACAGAGGCGGGAACATCATGGACAACTAGCAAGAAGAACCCCCACTCCGTCAACAGGGGGCAACTCCTCCCCGAAGCAAAACTTTGGAACGCTTTCATCAAAAAGCGTATCCTGCCCCTCTTCCCACCACACGACAGTCAACCGACAGCGGCTTGCCCTTATTCACTCCATCATGCACGACAGGCCCATCAATGTGGGCAGATATATGAGGGACAGCATCCTGGACTGTGCCTTCCGCTCGGACTCACGCCTCTGCCTGCCGTTCACCATAACTTCCCTCTGCCGATGTGCTGCTGTACCCGAGGATCCCTCCGACAAAATAAGGAAGGGCAGAGGTTGGACAAACAATAACATCAACAGCCTCATGGAGCTGATCGTAGCTACACCTGTCTCCTCCTTCAACCCTGCCAGCTCCCCCGCAGAATCATCAGAGGAGCCTGCCCCGGAACCTGCTGCCACCACCGCTCCGACAGACCAGTCTGCCCTCCTCCTGGCCACGTTACAACGGGTAGAGGAACGACAAATGGGATTGATGACATTCATACGGGACTTCACGAACTCAATGGTAAATTTTATTACCCAAACTTTAAATTTTCCCGATATTCAATTCCCTACTTTTCCTGCCCATTATTTCCGTATCCCCACTCCTTTCCACACCCCTGCTCACACACCCACCCCACCCGGCTCTCTACATTCCCACTCCACCGCTTCCACCACATCACATGCCCCGACGGCAGCAGGCAGCCCACCGGCAGACACCTCTCCTAGAGGAACAAAGCGGCCTGCCTCAGATGACAGCCCTCTGATCCGGAGAAATTTAGAGAGGGACTTTACGCGGGTCAAGAGAATTAAACACGTGGAAGACAAGAAACGGCTGCCCAAGGCCAGCACCACCACCAGCAGCAGTTGGGACAGTGGTAGCAGTTCCGATGTTCAGCTTGTGGAGCAACCTGCCCCTACATCTGCCCCTGAACCTGCCCAGCCGCCTCCACAGCCCAGACGCCGCTGTCAGATCCGTGTCAGCAGTAGCAGCGAGGACAGCGACTGAAAATTTAAGTTCTTATTTTCCTCTTCTTGCTGCCTGCTTTTATCTTTTGTGATGTATTTTTCATGTTTTTATTTTTCTGTCATTTTGTATTGAAGGCAATGCAACCCTTGAGTTTGGGGGTGGCAACCCTCCATCATTAATGGAGTCTTATGCACATCTTTTTATTATTTGTTGTGTCTTGTTATTTATTTAATTTCTCTTAAAAAAATCAGAAAATATAAAACTGTTGGCTTTAAAACTGTGAAGTTAACTTACCTGTCATGACGGCTCTGTCGTGGCAGCACCTTTAGGACATGTTAAGGAAAAGTTTAGAGCCTTTCTATAGTTCCGAAAACTTAAACACTTTGGTGACTGTTATATTGCTTAGATTTCTTTTAGCCAAACTAGAATAGGAAGCTTAGAACTTGAATAGCCCCTAGAGGTGCCTAACACTGGCTCTAGGAAAGAAGTTTAGCAAAAGAAAATCAAAAACCTAGGGGTGCCCGAAACCGGCTCTAGAAAGCTAACTAGAGGTGCCCAAAAACTGGCTCTAGAAAAATTTAGCTTGAAAATAGAAGAAAAAGAAGCATGAAAATGTGCCTTCTAAAAAAATAAACTTTGGTATAAAAATTCGAGTTAAGAAGTTGAATATTCTAGTGAAACTAAGAGAGTCTTAGCATATAACTGTTCACAAGCATGCACACACTGCACGAGAGCTATAGGGAGATTCCGGACAGATCCTAACCTTTCCGACAGGTTGCTGCCGCCATAGAGAATGAGCGACGGGTAAGGGACAGTTCACTGTTTGAAGGCCAACACAAAAAAATTTCATTTTTCTTTTAGTCTTAATTGCTTGAGGGCAAGCAAAAACTTGAGTTTGGGGGTGTGTTGAGTGTGTAAAAGTTCTATTATTTACACCCTTTTTAACCCATATTTCTGCTGCATTCAAGCATCATTGCATTGCATTTAGGTTAGTTTTCAGTAAAACATCACAAATGGATTAAAAGCACGGATTCTACTAAAAGATGGCTATTTTTGCAGGTATCTGCCATAGTAGATGTTGAAGGCAGGCGTAGGGCAGAGAAGCAGGAGAGCTGAACTGGACAAGCAGACGAAGAAGACGAAGCTGCCATGGACCTGTTGTGACAGCATGGTGACAACAGATTTAAGAAGAGGAAAAGCAAAGTGGACCTCGATAGATAGAGAAAAATCTGCTCGTCTGTCGTGTGAAAGCCACATATTTTTCCAAGCCCCGGATCAAAAGATATGTCAAGCCAAAGCTCAAGGAGAGGAAATTCCTAGAAACAAGGATGGCGGCTGCAAAGTAGGAATCCTTAGAGATTTAGTCTTTATTAGAATCTTACTTTTAATTAAAGTTGTAATCCTTGTTACCTTAGAAGACTTGAGCCCAAAGCTTATATAAGGGCATAGATTTAACCTAGGAGACATCATCGAATACCCCATAACCGAAACCAAAAACCCCTGCCGTTTACCCGTCACCGACATGTTCTAAATTCCCCCTAGGGCTACGGGTTGTTTTGTAAAGTAGTTGCAAGGGTTGTTTTGTTTTAGGATTTTTTCAGTTCAATAAAATAAACTTCAAGTTCTCTTATTTTGGTTTTAACATCTTGCAAGAGCATCGGGAGAGCATTGTGAGGTTATCCATTTACTTAGCATCGGGAGAGTTAAGTATACGAAAGAAATAAGAGCGAGTTCTCTAGTTTATAGTTGAACTATCTTGTGCCTAGGGATAGGGCAAGGTTAAGTGGCTAAGGAAGAATTCATACACATCGGTGTTCATCCTTCGATTCACGCCGGGAGGTATCATCAAAGACGTGATCATCGACAAACTTGGACCTAGGGATAGGACAAGGCAGATCTGGGATTCTTGCCAAACTTGAAGTACGGAGTTGGTGTGTTCGCTGCCGCGACAGCTAATGGACAGCCGCCGCGACAGGTGCTGTCGGCGACGGGAACAACGACAGAACTGGAGTTCCTAAGCAATTCAATACCTGCACTACCGAGCAATTCAATACCAGCCCATTCTCTCATTCTTGATATCTCAATTATTTTATTTGCGATTTTCCTTATTATTTTCGTGACATCTTTCTTAATTATTTTCTTTACTTTCGTGCAGTAAACTAAGGTGAAGTCATTAGCCCAATCCTTGTGGAGACGATATCCGATACTTCGTATCACTTTACTACTTGCGTCGTGTACACTTGCACTACATTTGTGATAGACTCTTTTACACGCAACACACAACCTAGGCCTACATAGGAAGCATCACTGTAAACTACATACTCTTTCCCAGACTCTGGCTGAATCAAGATTGGTGCTTGGGTTAAAGCTTCTTTCAACTTCTCAAAGGCTCGCTGTCTTGCATCTGACCACTCAAACTAAACACTCTTCTGAAGTAACTGTGTCAATGGAGCGACTAACTTCGAGAAACCTTCTATGAATCTTCTATAGTATCCAGCTAAGCCTAGAAAGCTACGAACCTCTGTTACTGACTTCGGTTGCTTCCACTCAGCAATAGCTTATATCTTCTTCGGATCAACTCTAATCCCATCGGCTGACACTACATGCCCTAGGAAGACTACCTATCAGATCCAGAACTCACACTTGCTCAACTTTGCATACAACTGATTATCTAACAAAGTCTACAAAACTAACCTCAAGTGTCGGTCGTGGTCTTCCTCGGAACGCGAATACACCAAAATGTCATCTATGAAGACAACTACAAACTAATCTAGATACTGGTGGAAGATCCTATTCATCATATCCATGAAAGCAGCCGGTGCATTAGTCAACCCAAAAGGCATGACTGAAAACTAATAGTGACCATATCTAGTCCTAAAGGCCGTCTTTGGTACATCAACCTCTCTTACCTTTAGCTGGTAGTAACCGGATCTCAAGTCGATCTTCGAAAAGACTGATGCCCCTCTCAACTGGTCAAAAAAATCATCAATTTTCGGCAACGGATACCTGTTCTTCACTTTTAACTGATTCAACTGTCTGTAATCTATACATATTATCATGCTTCCATCTTTCTTCTTTACAAACAAAACTGGAGCGCCCCAAGGCGAAGAACTCGGTCGAATGAAGCCTCTATCTGTCAACTCTTGCAACTGAGTCTTCAACTCTTTCAGTTCTTTCAATGCCATACGATACGGAGCAATCGAAACAAGAGTTGAATCTGAGTAAGTCTCTATAGCAAACTCTACCTCTCTATCAGGTGGTAAACCCGGCAACTCTTCTGGAAACACACTAGGAAAGTCACACACTGTCCGGATGTCTTGAGGTCTAACCTCACTCATGTTTGGATTCATCACATAGGCCAAATACGTCTCGCAACCCATCTCAACTAACCTCCTAGCCTCTAGAACTAAAACTACATTCGATAAGAACTTCACGTTCTCACCTACCACCACAATCTCATATTCATCTACGCGTCTCAAAAAAATCCTCTTAGTTTCAAAGTCTATCCTAGCTCTATGCTCAGTGAGCCAGTCCATACCCAAGATCACATAAAAGCCATAAAATGGTAGCTCCATCATATCCACTGGAAACATATGCCCCTGAACCATAAGTGGACATCTTCTGTACATCTTCCTAACTATTACCGTATCCCCAAAGGAACTATTAACACTAACTCCTTCTAATATTTCACAAGGCAATTTCAACAACTTTGCATGCTCACTAAGTATATAAGAATGTGTAGACCCGGAGTCAATCAAAGAAAGCAAACCCAAAGACTGTATCGAGAAGTTACCTGTAATCACATCTGTGTCCTGCTGATTCTCACACTGAGCGTAAACTCTAGCATGGCCTCCACCCTCTGACTCGACTGCAACTACATGCGCTATGTTCCTCTAGCCATCATTCCTTGGCTGGAAGTTACCTCTACCGCGCCCGCGGCCTCTCTGAAAGTCATTATCTCTAGCAGAAGCCTGAGCCTGGACTGGTGCCTGCCCCACCTGATGTGGACAGTCATGCCTAATATGATCCCTGGCTCCACAGCTCCAACATGAGTGGAAATTCCCCCACTAGCCCTCTGGCCATGATGGCTCCTACCGTGGTTACCTCCGCCACGTCTATGGTCATAGTGATGCCTGTTGTCCCGATGCCTCTTGGCATCGCCTCTATCAAAGTCACTAGATCTCTTCCCAGAACTAGAACCACCAGATCGTTTGGTCAAGCCCAAACTGTGCTCTAAGTCCTTGGCACTAGCGACCAAGACATCAAAATCTGTGCAGTCAGAAGCTAAAGTATTCCTCTTGATCTCTTCATTCAACCCATAGAAGAAACGATTACAACGTTTCACCTCAGCAGGAACAAGCTCAGATGCATACTGACTCAGCCTGACAAATCTGATCTCATAGTTTGTCACAGTCATACTCCCCTGAAGCAAAGCCATAAATTCCCTCTTCTTCCCATCGAGATATCGAGGACTTAGATATTTCTTACGGAAAGCTGACTCGAAAAACTCCCAAGTGATCTCAGCCTCTGTCATACCCGTAGTGATTATGACCCACCAAGTGTAGGCATCACTCTGAAGCGCAGATACAACACACCCTAACTTGTGTTCCCCGGTACATCCTATCTGTGCCAGAATACGGATGGTCTTCTCTAACCAAGCCTCAGACCTCTCGCGTGTCAACCCTCTGAACTCTTCACCTCCCAAACTGCGGAGTCTCTCCAAAGGTAAACCAGTACCCTCTCCTTGGGGTTTTGCCACTGTCTGACCCCCAGCCATTGCAACCTGAAAAGCCCCAGCTATCGCCTGAACTAGAGGAGCTAAATCTATTTCAACCGGTCCTTGGCCAACCTGAGGTTCTACGCCCTCGGCTCCCGCCTCGCCTCCCTCTTGATGAGGAGGAGGTGGAGGAGGTTGAGGAGCCTGCGCCCCACCAATTTGCTCAACTCCCAGAGCTTGTGCCCGTGGTTCCGGTTGAACCATCCTAGGCCTCCCTCGTGGTCTCATGTTACAGCTAGCAAGATAACAACTACAACAAACAAACATATAAGGATTAAGTTAGCAAAGGTAAGGGTCCAACTGTGCTCAAGTATCTTCATTTACAAAACTTTTTCAAATTAAGTAATAGTAGCAATGGGAACTCGATACTACACCATACACAACAATCATGCTTCCAAACACCATACGAATGAACAAACAACAAGCATAAATAGCATAGCATACACCGAAACATAACAATTACTTAACACATCAATCTTACCTCACTTACCTGCCCGAGTAGGCTACACGGGGAAAACCGATGTGAAACCCGTTAAGGTCCCACCCCGGTTAGCAACCCTAGAAAATTTGTTTTAATTAAATCTTGTCTAAAGGTGTATTTCCTAAGTGATCACGACAGTGGAAAACATCACGAGGTAAAAGCATCCAAGCCAAAACAACATGTTAAACAGCCCATTTTACACTTACAAAGCAGGCCGTATCCATACACGAATCAAGGGTATCGATACGCCTTGACCAAGTCAACTGCCTTCGGTCAACACAAGAAGACCGTATCAATACAACCCTTGAGCGTATCGATACGCCCTTCTCGGTCAACATCTTGCGGTCAACGAGACAAAACCGTACCGATACGCTTAGAGTCCGTATCGATACGCCAAAGACTCATGAAAATCTCAGAATTCTAGTGAGCTTTGGGCGTATCAATACACCCCCGAGTATCGGTACCTCTAGCCAATTCTGTGTCCCAAAGTGTAGAACTGTATCGATACGGCCCTTAGGCGTATCGATACGCCCTGCACTGCAAGACACCAATTGGCAGCAAAACAACACAAGATTCAACACTAAATGCATTAGATGACTTCCCTAGCCACAAACAAGCATTCATACAACATCTAGCAACCATGAACTAGCATATAGAGCAATTTAGATGAACGACAAGGCATTTACACATGGAATTCATAAAAAGGATAGATATTGCATAACAAGCATACTCAATAGCTTAAAGAGCCAAAAGGCACATGTCTTCACACAAGGTTTACATGCCAAAGCATAGCACAAACATCATTCAACATATATGAGTCATACAACGCTCATACAAACACATAGAAGCCCCATTGCTAAACTACTACTTTATTTACTAAACCATACTTGAGCAACTACAAAAGCTTGGAATGCCCTTTCGCCTTGCTCCTTGCTAACTCCACGCTACTAATCCGCATTGTCAAAAACGAGAGCGTAAGCTAGAAGCTTAGTGAGGATGCTCTAAAACCAAAAAACCCGACAATACAGGGTTCAAGCATATAATCCTTAGCATCACACACAACATACATAGGCATCAACATAGCAAACTAGCTAGCAACACAAGAGACAATAATATGGCATCTTACTTCATATTAAGCTCAACAAGATAAAGCATTTATCTAAGCAACATAACCACATGAACAAGTATATTGGCCACTATTAGTTTACTCGGATACGCGGATTACACTCAACAACAACATTACCTCGGTGGGATTACACTCATCACCGGACCTTGCATGGATTGGATTCCACTCATCATCACATGCCCTACGGATGGGATTCCACTCATCATCACGTATAATATAAACATTTCTGGTGGAATATTACATCACCGTACTCCTTCTTGATGGCTTAACGCCACCAAGGTCACGCGCGAATTTGATTCAACCGTGTGCACACTAATCCTAATGATCGATCATTTATACCCGGTAAGTTAACTAGTGCCAATTATACTTTTAAACCACATCATAACAACCATCATTTATAGCACACATCCATCATCACACACATCAACATATATTCATACATACACAATTCATGCTTCACAAGAATAGATTAGGCATAAACATCTAAAGCTTGTAACACACAAGAAGTTAAACTACCAATTTAACTTCTACCTAGGAATGGCCTACCAAGCACATCCCTAAACCTCATCTACACAGACTTGAACCAATTTAAACAAGATTGAAGTTTCACTCACCACCCTTCCTTAGCAAACCAAGCAAAGCCGCTCAAGCCTCTGAATTTTCCGGAATCAATCCCGAACCTTCTTCAATGTTTCCTCTTGCTTCTAATCAATCAAAAGACAAGGTATTACTCACCAAATCAATGCTAAACTCAGCCACAATCACAAGCCAAAACTTCATAGTTTCAAACCCAAACTAACCACAAAACTCACATTTTCGTGCTCCCCAAATACCCAGCTGAAATCCACCATTTCCAACACCCAAATAACCTCTAAAGACTTCCAAAACACTTCCCTAACAACCCTATACTATCAGCCCTTCAACCCAACACAAAACCACACCAAAAATTCAAGTTTTGACAATCTCAAAAACACCCCAAGACCCATTTCGGGATTTTTCTCAAAATCCCTCCATCTTAAGATATTAGGTGTATTAAAGTGAGCTTAACTCAACACCTAACTAAACAAACCAAAAACAAGTTGAAAACCCATTAAAAATTCATACTTTTCTTCAACCTTGAAACTTGGAAAAACTAAAATGTTGATGGTTTTGAAATATAAGACCATGGAAATGCTTGGGATAAGGAGAAGAGATCAAAAACGAAGTTAGCTTGTGAAAATCCCTTGAAATGGTGAAGCACCTCAATGGAATAGTTAACTTGGGAGGGGTTTGGGTTTTCCCACGTTAGAAATGAATTGGGGAGAAGATGACTCCTTTTTCTTTCTTTCTTTCTTTCTGTTTCAAAAAGTTTATCTTCCTTTATTTTAACTTATTAACAAAAATGCCATTACTTAAATTTTAATCTCATTTAAATTAAAACCAAGGCCTAATTAAATTAAACCGGTTTTGACGACTTGAACCTAACACACACACCGAACTCCTAACCCCAAAACACATGTGTTACACTATTACATCCTTTAACTAAAATATCCATACTTGATAGCTAATATAGCAACACAAGGCACACTTGGAGGCCCTCTCCTTGCACAAGCTACCCATGAACTATGGATTTGCATTGTCGAACAAAGGAGAGCGTAAGCATAAAGCTTTGTGAGGGTAAGCTCATTAAAACAAACCTCGAAAATGTAGGGTCCAAGGACGAGCACAACCAAGGTAGAATGCATGATCTTACCTTCGATCCACATGAACAAAAATACACATGATGCATGAACATATATTCTATAATACGCCATGCTCAACAAGTCCAAACCACATCACATGTAATCACATATAATAATCAAAATGGGCAAAACATCTCAAAACATATTGGTACACATATCATCTCATATTGGCATCACATGTCACATCATATTGGCACCTAGTTATGACTCGAATACGCCGATAACACGTTGGAACTCACATCCAACACAAGAATTACCTTACGACGGGATTACACTCATCACCGTTCACGCGGAGGGGATTCCACTCATCCTCACGCCCCGTCGATGGGATTACACTCATCATCGACTATCATATATATAAGAAGGTTTTCTGGGCGAACCCCTACTCCATCTTGATGACTACCATCACCAAGACCACGCACGCATTTGACTGACGTGTGCACACTAACATCCTAATGATCAATCATTTGTACCCAAGCATACTAGTGCCAATATTAAACACAATCCACAATATCATTTCATATACACTTACGTGATTAGCACGTACTCACCATGATTAACATCATGCACAATCTACATGCAAATAACAATGCATCAATCCAAGCCTCAATATACATGTATAACATCATATACAAAGCCAACACAATCACAATTAAACATGAGGCATAAACACATTCAAAGATCAACCATAGTCTCTAAATATAGCTTGGGATTAGGCTACCACTCTAATCCCAACTCTAGGTGGGTCTACCAAGCCCAACCTTGTCCATATGCTTGAATCAACACTTTAAAACCATTTAAAAGCGTTTAACCACTCACCTTCACTTCCAAGCTCAACAACCAAGCAACCAAGACCTTCAAGCTTCCAGATTCACTCTCGATGCTTCACCAACACAAAATCTTGCTTCTAATCAACTCAACACAAACAAAACAACCTTGAATCAATTCACACAACAATGTAGCAAACCCGAAACACTATTCAAGCATCAAACACAAGATTTCAAGGTAAGAACAACCCCAAAAACTCCAAACCCGAGCAGCCCTCAAATCCAATCCAAAACTCATGATTTCCACCCTTTTTACACACTTAAATGCTTCCAAAACGACCCTCAACTATCATACTAACCTCAGCCCTCAATTTCCAACATTAAACACACCCAAAACTCATCTTAAAACCCTTCAAAAACCCCATTAAAACCCAAATCCGAAAATCAATGTAAAACACTTTAAAATTCACATATGTTAGACCTTATGGTTCATAAACAACTTATCTAACCATAATAAATCAAAAGCTTTGATAAAGAATCATAAAGCTTCAACCTTTGATAAAAACTTTGAAAACCCAAAAGTATAAAATACATAGTTTTAATGGAAACTAATGGTACCAAAATGTAGAGGAAGATAAGGCCAACTAAAAAATGTCATTACCTTTTGAAAAGCTCCAAAGATGAAGGTGAAAGGGGATGGAATAGTGATATAGAGAGAAAAGCTCTCCCTTGTCGTTGGAATGAAAATATGGAGAAGGAAGAAGATGACCACATGTCTATTTTAACAAAAGGGGTTTTAATTTTGAAAGTTCGTTTATTTACGGTTTTGCCATTAATGAGATGGCAATTTCATTTGTTTGCAAATTTCATAGACAATGAGAAACAATTCAATTTTGGTCCAACACAAAATGTTTGTTTTGGAAATATGAAGCCCAAAATAATATATTATTATTTTAATTATAAAACTGAAACTCCAAAACATTATTTTATTATTATTTCCACTCGACCCCCAAACCCGGGTGTTACAGTTTTTTTTCTTCCTTTTTTTTCACTTTCCCTTCTCAAGTCTGCCTCTATGTTTTAGAGTTTTCTACTGAGATAACAACAATCTCGTACCCTCCAACCCTTCTCCTTCTCAACACCATCACTTTTCACTTTTCACCAAGGTTCTTCTCCTTCTTCCTCCTCTTCTTTTTAGTAAGTGTTTTCTGTAAATAATTTTTGTTCTTCATCTTTTGCTATTCTTCAAATGGATAATATTTTTGCGGATTTTTTTCTTCTCATAAACACATGACCGATTGATTTCATCGAGCTAAATAAAAAAGCAAGAACAAATTACTAGCAACTCTTTAGCTCTATCCCTCTTTTTTTTTGTTTTAGTCACCTGACCAAAATCGCGTTCTTCCGTTAAATGCCTTTTTTATTTTGGTCAGCAATTTTTTGATGTTCTTGGGCAAAATCGAACCTGGGACCCTTTGCATAAGGGGTTCAACTCCTATCCACTAAGCTAGGCTTAAATTTTGGTTAAATTTTATCTAAATTAATATTTAACTTGATATCCCAAACTCAAAATAAGAAAAATTCTTCTATAGATTTTTTTGAAAGAAAAGACAGTCTTCATTAATCAAACAACAAACAAACATAGGATATGTGGTTAGCATGGTTCAACAAAACCCAAGAAAACACATGCATAAAGCCACCATAGCCAAACTTGGAAAAGCCAGGGGAACAACAAACAAATCCAAAAACAGAGAAAAGAAAAACAAGAAGACATCCAAAAAAAGAAAAAAAAAACAACAACAACCAATTTAAAGAGCAAAAGAAGCAAACCCACAACAACAGGAACAAAAAAGCTGGGAAGCAAACAAGAAAAAAGGGATCGCTGCATAAACAAACAAGCTTATCCACTTCTTGAGCATCAGGTTTCCTCTTAGAGAGCTCCAGGATCGGAGATGGGTCTCCCTATACGTGATGTATAAGGACCTAATCATAAGATTGAACTAAAAGAAGAAGATAAAAGTTCCGAAAATCCAGGATCCAAAGAAAATCAAACCACAAGGGCACAAAGAGAAACAAGACCTCCAAGGACGAGAAGAAAACACCAGATGCCCATGATCAACATAGAGAGTCGAAAGATCGTACATTCGGAGGGAACAATGTCTTAAAGGGGAAGGAGAAACATGGTCAAGAGGCACCAAGCGTTTCTTCCAAAACGCATAGGTAGCTGGATCCAAAATTATCATTCCTCTTGCGGAAGACACTTCATAATGTCGTCCGCGAAAAACTTAAGCTTGACACCCTCGGAGCACTTAATCGCATCAACTTCATTCAAGAAGGATGAAACACCACATTTTGATTGCTTAATTTTAGAAAGTAAAATACAACTGATGTTTTGTAACGCCCCGGTTTTGGGCTCAGAAGTTTTGGGCGTTGACCGGTTCGGTCAAAGTGCTGATCGAATATATAAGAGTGAATTTAGGAAAGCCTAGTTCGGGTTGCATTAAAAATATGGAAAAATGTTCTAAAATCATATTTTAATATATAAAAGTGAACTGTGAAATCAATTTTGGAAAATGAGGTTCGGAAGGTTGACATTTTGGCTAGTGACCAAAATGTAATTTTTGAAAGTTGCGGGACAGTTTTATAAAGGATTGAAACTTTGAATCTTTAAGGAGCTATTATTCCAAAAGAGTTTCTCCAGATTTTTCTAAGATATTTTAAGGCTTTATTCTGATTTTAAAGATTATGAAATGTGGAGGGAAATCATTTTTACCATTTCTTAACTAACTTTTCATTTTCTCTCAATTTTCCTTTTCTCTCATTTTCTCTCCACCCAAACACATTTCTCCAGATTTTCTCTTCTTATTTTGTTGCCTAAATCTCTCATTTCAACTCTCTTTTGATTCCTAATCATCTCTACAACAAAACCTCTCAATTTGCAAGTTGTTTCATTAAGCATTTTGGCTCTAAAAAGGAGAAATTCAAGTTTGGAGGTAAGAACGTCCTTCTCCTCTAAACTATCAGTTCTTTACTGAAATTCCTAAGTTCTCAATCCTTGATTTGTGTTTTGTTAATGGCTTTTCAATTGAAATCTTGATTTTGGCTTAAAATGCAAGATTTGGTGATTTTGGTGAAATTTTCGTGTGATCTGTTTGGGCAGTGTTTTGAAGTGTCAAAATGATGTTAAATGAATGCTAAATTGATTAGAAGTTGAGGTTTAATCAATGCAATCCCGGATAGGTTGAATTTCCTAAGTTTGGCTTGAGTTTTTGGTTGTTTTTGGAGTGTTTTTGGTGATCTGTTATACCTGGAGGTATAAGGATGTGTTTGTGATCATTTTGGATGTTAATTGATGTTTAAAAATGGTTAGAAGTGATGGATCTTGGCTGGGTTAAGTTTTGGAAGTGTTTGGAGGTGATTTCGGTTGTGTTTGGTAGCCAAATTGTTGGTTTTGTGATGAGCAGCGAGTTGAGTCTTGTTTCTGGTGTTCTTAATGCATAATGATGCATTAATCCTCTGTTGTTGTGTGCTTGAAATAGGGGAGTTTGATCCGTGAGCTTGAAGGTGTTGCGGAAGGTTTTCGGATGCTTGGAAGGCTTGTTGGCTAGCCTTGTTTTGTGTATCGGTGAGTGAAGTTGGGTTTTCAGCTTTTAAACCAAGGTTTGAAGGTTTTGGGAGCTTAGTTTAAGTCTAAACAACTTTGCTAAGCTTAAGAGTAAGTGATTGGATTTTTGCTCTTGAATTGTGTTGTGTTTTGGTTTTAAAAGCTATTGTGGTTGATGATTGAGATGCATATGTTTTGCATGGTTTAAATCTGTTTTGAAAGCATATTTTAAGCATGGTTTAATGCTGGTTTTGAAAGCCATTTGAGAAGGATGCTCAAGGTAAGAGATCCTTGGTTTTGTACATGGTAATTGTGGTTTAGATGCATAGTGTTGCATGTTGATCAATGGCTTTGTATGATGCTTTAAAATAGTGAATTGATGATGGTAAATGTTACTTTTTGCATATTGGTTATGCATGTGAATCATTGGGCTAATGAGGTAATGGTTTTGCATATTGGTTATGCATGTGAATCATTGGACTAATGTGGTGATGGTTTTTGCATTATGATTATGCATGTGAATCAGTGGAATAACATGGTAAGATGGTTATATTGGCAAGTGATGAAAGTGGTTCTTGGTTCGTTGATCGGATATAGTTAGCCGGCTATAGGATTGGGTGCACCGTGAATTAAGTCGCCTTGGAGGTGGAGTGGTCAAGAGTGGACCGGTAAACTCCCTTCAAGTATCCTAACGAGATGGTTAAGGTCATAATGGAGGTGTTGCCCATTCGAGGACCTTGGTTGAGCAAAGGTTATATGGTGTTTAAAAGTCCATATATGAGAACCTTGTGCTTGTTAAGATCACAATGGCGGTGTAAGACCATGTGTGGATCTTCTGTGGGGTGTCCCGGATCTCGTTAGTGATTTATACAACTACCAATCGGTTATGCAAAGGTTGTATGGTGTTTAAAAGTCCATACATGGAAACCTTGTGCATGTTGAGGTTGTATGGTGTTTAAAAGTCCATGCATGGGAACCTCGGGAAAAGCTAAGGTTGTATGGTGTTTAAAAGTCCATACATGGGAACCTTAGGCTTGTAAGGTCAAATGGTGTTTAAAAGTCCATTTGGGAGACCTTGGATTGGTAGGGTGTATGGAGCGTAGGGACAACGCTCGGAATCCGCGTATCCGATCGGGTTGTTGAGTTGAAAAGTGGATGTGGTTGATCACTTGGAAGCCAATGTAATGTTCTTGATCATAAAGAAGCATGAGATGCTTGAAATGATGCATGATTGCATGTGAAGCATGAGATGCTTGAAAAGATGCATGGTTGCATGAAAAGTGTATAATGCTTGTGAATGCATGTTTACTTGTTTGTTGAACAAGTGTTGATTATCATTTGGTAAATGATGCATGTGTATATGAAATCTCTTTAATGCATTGGAGTCTTGCTAAGACTTGTTTAAAAAGGCATGTGATGATGAGGTTGTGATTCATAAGTTGCCTTTGTTTAATGCATGAGTTGGATTGCTTGAGTAATGGTTTAAAAAGGTTTCTTGCTTGAAATGATGTTCAAGTATATGAAAGGGTAATATGAAATGGAAGTGTTTCCAAGGTTTTGATTTAACTTTGCATATGGTGTTTATGCATGGAATGGTTAAATGGATGATTATGTAATTTGTGCTTTGAAAAGATTTTCTTAGCTTGCTAAGCTAAGGTTTGGTTTCATGAATGTGCAATGCATGGTTTAAGCATGATGTTGAAAAGGAGTTTTCAAACATGGCTTTGGTTTGTCAAATCGGGTTTGTTTTAAAAGTGATTTACTGACCCGCTGCATCGATGGTGTTTTGGTTTTGAGCATTCCTCACCAAGCATTATGTGCTTACGCTCCTTTTTGTCCATCAATGCAGATTCTTGAGGTTTGGACAGCAAGGAGCAAGGGATTCAAGGTGGACTCCACTTGAGATGTATGTCTCGATGAATAGCTATAGTTAATAAAGGCAATGGGGGTAGAATCTCTCGGGTTAATGTGTATGTGTTCGTTTATGTTGGATAAGGATGTTTTCTTGTTGATGATGTTGTTGGAACATGTATTGGCTTTAATGAGATTGTTTTGGAAAGTTTGTGCTTAAGTGGTTGCTTGTGTAGGAAGCATGTCTTTAGATTTGGGGCTTTTCGTGTATGATGTTGTTTTGATGATTTGATGATGCTTGCAAGTCTTATATATGTTGAATTGCATGCTGGTAAAGTTTGGTGGCAATTGGAGCATGTTTGAATGATTAATTGCATGTTTTGGAATGCCTTTTTGCTGCAATCTGTGCAGGCGTTTCGAAACAGTGTGCACCGTTTCGGAACGGGTGCCTTGAATGAACCTAGGCGTCCGAAACAGTATGCACCGTTTCGAAACGGTTTGGTCTCTGCCAGACCCCCGTTGCGGAACGTGTTGCGGAACGGCCCCGTGTTTCGAAACGGGCTCTGCCTGTTTCGGAACGGGTGACCGTTGGGGGCTGACATGGGCGGTTAAATGTTTCAGAATGTTTGCATTTTGGTCCTGAAACTTGTTTGTGCAATTGTATGAGTTCGGGATGTCCGTTTGAGCTGAAATTTGGCAGAGAAGCATGAAACCTGATTAATTTTAAGTTGGTAACTTAAAATTTGGTTAAGTCCTTAAAGTTTTCAGAATTTACATTTTGGTCCCTAAAGTTATAAATTGTTCAATTGGGTCCCTGTTTGATCTCTGATGTTTGTGATCTTTGAGTATGTTGTTTGCATGATCACATCTAAGGTTAATGTGCATCTAGACAAGATTAAAAAGAAAAAAAGGATCGTTAATCAAGGTTGATTTTCGGGTTGACTTTGGTTTTCCCCGTGTGACTTTCTTAATTCGGGTCAACCGTCCGGGCCGGGTTAAGGGGGTTACATTTGGTGGTATCAGAGCTGAGTTGCGAATGCTTGGGGAAAACGGTAAGTTGTTGTGATGTGTGTTGTTGTTTACCTTGATGTGTGGTTGAAAGTTGGTTGAAACACGTGTTTCAGAGTATGTTGCTGATGTTTCTGAGCATGTTGCTGATGTTGCAAGCATGTTTTATGGTTATGAATCTTGGTCGAGTTTATGTGGATATGTGCTGATGTTGTGAGCTGGTGTTATGCATGATGAATGTGTAATGAGCATGTTATGTTGCTATTATGCTGTTACAAGTGGATGCTGTTTGGTATAAGCATGATCAAAGTATGTTGTTTGATATGCTTGATGTTGTGATATACATGTTTGTGATGACTGTTATGTCATGTAAAGGGGAGGATTCGGGATACCCATTGCCTTATTAATATAGCTATTGTGTTATTTGGAGTTGGAGTTGAATCCTTGCTTAATGCTGGTCTAACTGGTTTGTTTGTTTGTTGTGATTGCTTGTTGTTGTTAGTAGTATGGCAAAGTCAATGGAAGAATGGCAGTTGGGTAAGCTGGTTGCTGCCTTGGGGCAGGTTGTTAAGGCTTGGAATTCACCTTTCGGTAGAGGTGTTTTGTTTCAGTCTTCTGTGCCTGGAGTTGAGGTGGTAAGGCAAGGGAAAGAAGTTGGTTCTGTGATGAAGAGTTCATCATCTGTTGTTCAGGAGGTGTTGGGAACATCTCAGGCTGAGGTAAAGGTAAAGTCAGTAGATGAGCTGGCTGTGGGATGTGTGGGTTTGCCGAAGCAGCGTTTGTTTGATTTGGGTGCTGTGGAATATCATGGTTCGACACCTGAGGCATTTGAGGCCTGGTTGGCCAGTGTGGTTCTGATCTTGGATCAAGAGGGCTGTGATTATGCCTGTAGGCTGGGGAGTGTTGTATCTCTGATGTTGGAGGATGCTTGTGTCTGGTGGACATCTGTGGCAGTGGCGTCACATATTCCTGATATGGATTGGGATTTCTTTGTATCTGCTTTTTGTGAAAGGTATCTTGGAAGGGAATTTCCAAGGGTTAAGCAATGTGAAGATAGTGCTGTTGTGGAGCAAGTGTTGTTTGAGCAAGGAGTGGAAGCTCAGCCACCGGTGTGCGACCGTTGTGAAAGGCGCCATGTTGGAGGTTGTTGGGAGGTGTTTGCTGGAATTGTGGTTCCAAAGTGCATGTTAAGCGTGATTGTCCTCTTGGAGTGAAGTCAGCTTTGGTGTTAGCCAGTGGGTCTTTGAAAGGTCGTGGGCACGGCCGAGGCAAGGTTCAGAGGTGGCAAAAAGAGCAGAAGGTTGTGAAGAGTTTGGGAAATGAGAATTGCTGGGAATGTGGGTCTGCTGGACACATGAGACGTGATTGTTTGAGGTTGGTTCGGAACAGCCAAGGTTCCTTACCGCAAGGAGTTGGTGTTGACCCTGGTGTGTTAGCTGGTGCTGCAGTTGTGCCGCAGGAGGATGATGGTTCCGCAAGGAAGAGAGCTCGTCTGGTGAAGCTTCAGGGAGGTGTTGTGTTTTCAGGTAACCTTGTTTAGTAATCTTTGCTCTAGTGACCTTAGTTTAGTTTCTGTTGGTTTTCCTTGCGTGGTAAGTTTAGTCTTGTTGCTAGCATGTTTGGGGTAATGGTAGTTGTTTGGAAACATCTTGGGTGTGAAGAAGGCTTGGTGAGTATCTGGTGGTTAATGGTTGTTGGTATGATGGAGTTAGATAAGTTGGGGGTGAGTTGGGAGGTTGTTTTTAGACGGATTTGAGGATGTTATTGGAGGGTGTGAACTGGCATTCATGCACAGTTAAAATCATTGTTATATGCTATATTATATATGTTGGTCCATGCATACATGTGGCATGACATTAGAGGTTTTGCATACATGTACATCAGGCATTGATAGGGCATGTAGGTGATCATGCATACGATGTTCACACTCGCTAATAATTAATCAAATCTGTTAGTGTGGTGGTTGGTTTGGATGATGGGTTTTTTAGGGGTTGTTTTGGTGCTGAGTGAGAGTTAGAAGTAATGTTAAGCTAGTTGCTAGTGATGGTGAGAGTGGTATAGCTTGTGGTAGAAGGATAGTGTTTGATGCTCAGAGAGTTTAATGGTTTGGTGGTGAGGAGTACCGGTTGAGGTTAGAATCGGTTATGTGGTTTGAATAGCTAAGTGGAGGTGGTAGTTCCTTGGTGCTGGTGATGTTGCAGTTTGTGGTGGTGTTTCCAAGTGCTGAGGTAGCTTAGCTTTTAAGTTGTTGTGAAAGGATTGTGTTTGTAAGTGTTGGTTCTTAGCAACCTTTGAGGAGTTGAGGGGTTGGTATGTATGGCAGGTTGGGCGATGTTCTGGTAATGCAGGTGTTATGGTTGAAGTTTGAAGTGAAAGGGCTATGAAAGATCGAAGGCTTTTGTTGGTCATTTGGGTTCTTGTGAGAAGTGGTTGGCTGGTTGTGGTTAAGAAAGTTCCGTTTGAAGTCAGCTGGTGGTGTGTGGAGTGGCTGACGGATTCAAGTTGGGGTTATGTTGTAATTCTTGGAATTTGGGTGTGTAATCCTGGTAAGCTGTTATGGTAATGTTAGCGGCGGATGTGAAGGATTATCAGCTTTTGTTGAAGAGTTTGAGTAACCAGTTGATGTTTAAGGATTTTTGCTTGTTGGGAAAATCCTTGGAAGAGGTTTGGGAGTTTGCAAGAGTTTTAGAAGCAGAAAGGTTTGCATTGTGGCTGTTTTGGATTGGTTGTGGTCACTGTGTAAACAAGTCTTGGGAGTTGTGTGTTACAGTGATGTGTGCTGTAAGAGCTGAAGTTCTTCAGGTTGATGTTTGGGCTGTGTACGGTCCGGTTATGTGAAAGGTTAAGTTGTGGCTATCTTTGAGTGTTCTGGGTTTTGTGAACAGCATGTGGTGGTGTTGGGTTCGGTGGAGCTTTGTGTGGAATGTGTTTAGTGTTGGTTGAGGCTTTTGTGTTGCTTTGAGATGGTTGTGGTTCTCTTTTCGCCGGTTGAAATTTCGAGGACGAAATTTCCTAAGGGGGGGGAGAGTTGTAACGCCCCGGTTTTGGGCTCAGAAGTTTTGGGCGTTGACCGGTTCGGTCAAAGTGCTGATCGAATATATAAGAGTGAATTTAGGAAAGCCTAGTTCGGGTTGCATTAAAAATATGGAAAAATGTTCTAAAATCATATTTTAATATATAAAAGTGAACTGTGAAATCAATTTTGGAAAATGAGGTTCGGAAGGTTGACATTTTGGCTAGTGACCAAAATGTAATTTTTGAAAGTTGCGGGACAGTTTTATAAAGGATTGAAACTTTGAATCTTTAAGGAGCTATTATTCCAAAAGAGTCTCTCCAGATTTTTCTAAGATATTTTAAGGCTTTATTCTGATTTTAAAGATTATGAAATGTGGAGGGAAATCATTTTTACCATTTCTTAACTAACTTTTCATTTTCTCTCAATTTTCCTTTTCTCTCATTTTCTCTCCACCCAAACACATTTCTCCAGATTTTCTCTTCTGATTTTGTTGCCTAAATCTCTCATTTCAACTCTCTTTTGATTCCTAATCATCTCTACAACAAAACCTCTCAATTTGCAAGTTGTTTCATTAAGCATTTTGGCTCTAAAAAGGAGAAATTCAAGTTTGGAGGTAAGAACGTCCTTCTCCTCTGAACTATCAGTTCTTTACTGAAATTCCTAAGTTCTCAATCCTTGATTTGTGTTTTGTTAATGGCTTTTCAATTGAAATCTTGATTTTGGCTTAAAATGCAAGATTTGGTGATTTTGGTGAAATTTTCGTGTGATCTGTTTGGGAAGTGTTTTGAAGTGTCAAAATGATGTTAAATGAATGATAAATTGATTAGAATTTGAGGTTTAATCAATGCAATCCCGGATAGGTTGAATTTCCTAAGTTTGGCTTGAGTTTTTGGTTGTTTTTGGAGTGTTTTTGGTGATCTATTATACCTGGAGGTATAAGGATGTGTTTGTGATCATTTTGGATGTTAATTGATGTTTAAAAATGGTTAGAAGTGATGGATCTTGGTTGGGTTAAGTTTTGGAAGTGTTTGGAGGTGATTTCGGTTGTGTTTGGTAGCCAAATTGTTGGTTTTGTGATGAGCAGCGAGTTGAGTCTTGTTGCTGGTGTTCTTAATGCATAATGATGCATTAATCCTCTGTTGTTGTGTGCTTGAAACAGGAAAGTTTGATCCGTGAGCTTTGAAGGTGTTGCGGAAGGTTTTCGGATGCTTGGAAGGCTTGTTGGCTAGCCTTGTTTTGTGTATCGGTGAGTGAAGTTGGGTTTTCAGCTTTTAAACCAAGGTTTGAAGGTTTTGGGAGCTTAGTTTAAGTCTAAACAACTTTGCTAAGCTCAAGAGTAAGTGATTGGATTTTTGCTCTTGAATTGTGTTGTGTTTTGGTTTTAAAAGCTATTGTGGTTGATGATTGAGATGCATATGTTTTGCATAGTTTAAATCTGTTTTGAAAGCATATTTTAAGCATGGTTTAATGCTGGTTTTGAAAGCCATTTGAGAAGGATGCTCAAGGTAAGAGATCCTTGGTTTTGTACATGGTAATTGTGGTTTAGATGCATAGTGTTGCATGTTGATCAATGGCTTTGTATGATGCTTTAAAACAGTGAATTGATGATGGTAAATGTTACTTTTTGCATATTGGTTATGCATGTGAATCATTGGGCTAATGAGGTAATGGTTTTGCATATTGGTTATGCATGTGAATCATTGGACTAATGTGGTGATGGTTTTTGCATTATGATTATGCATGTGAATCAGTGGAATAACATGGTAAGATGGTTATATTGGCAAGTGATGAAAGTGGTTCTTGGTTCGTTGATCGGATATAGTTAGCCGGCTATAGGATTGGGTGCACCGTGAATTAAGTCGCCTTGGAGGTGGAGTGGTCAAGAGTGGACCGGTAAACTCCCTTCAAGTATCCTAACGAGATGGTTAAGGTCATAATGGAGGTGTTGCCCATTCGAGGACCTTGGTTGAGCAAAGGTTATATGGTGTTTAAAAGTCCATATATGAGAACCTTGTGCTTGTTAAGATCACAATGGCGGTGTAAGACCATGTGTGGATCTTGTGTGGGGTGTCCCGGATCTCGTTAGTGATTTATACAACTACCAATCGGTTATGCAAAGGTTGTATGGTGTTTAAAAGTCCATACATGGAAACCTTGTGCATGTTGAGGTTGTATGGTGTTTAAAAGTCCATGCATGGGAACCTCGGGAAAAGCTAAGGTTGTATGGTGTTTAAAAGTCCATACATGGGAACCTTAGGCTTGTAAGGTCAAATGGTGTTTAAAAGTCCATTTGGGAGACCTTGGATTGGTAGGGTGTATGGAGCGTAGGGACAACGCTCGGAATCCGCGTATCCGATCGGGTTGTTGAGTTGAAAAGTGGATGTGGTTGATCACTTGGAAGCCAATGTAATGTTCTTGATCATAAAGAAGCATGAGATGCTTGAAATGATGCATGATTGCATGTGAAGCATGAGATGCTTGAAAAGATGCATGGTTGCATGAAAAGTGTATAATGCTTGTGAATGCATGTTTACTTGTTTGTTGAACAAGTGTTGATTATCATTTGGTAAATGATGCATGTGTATATGAAATCTCTTTAATGCATTGGAGTCTTGCTAAGACTTGTTTAAAAAGGCATGTGATGATGAGGTTGTGATTCATAAGTTGCCTTTGTTTAATGCATGAGTTGGATTACTTGAGTAATGGTTTAAAAAGGTTTCTTGCTTGAAATGATGTTCAAGTATATGAAAGGGTAATATGAAATGGAAGTGTTTCCAAGGTTTTGATTTAACTTTGCATATGGTGTTTATGCATGGAATGGTTAAATGGATGATTATGTAATTTGTGCTTTGAAAAGATTTTCTTAGCTTGCTAAGCTAAGGTTTGGTTTCATGAATGTGCAATGCATGGTTTAAGCATGATGTTGAAAAGGAGTTTTCAAACATGGCTTTGGTTTGTCAAATCGAGTTTGTTTTAAAAGGGATTTAATGACCCGCTGCATTGATGGTGTTTTGGTTTTGAGCATTCCTCACGAAGCATTATGTGCTTACGCTCCTTTTTGTCCATCAATGCAGATTCTTGAGGTTTGGACAGCAAGGAGCAAGGGATTCAAGGTGGACTCCAATTGAGATGTATGTCTCGATGAATAGCTATAGTTAATAAAGGCAATGGGGGTAGAATCTCTCGGGTTAATGTGTATGTGTTCGTTTATGTTGGATAAGGATGTTTTCTTGTTGATGATGTTGTTGGAACATGTATTGGCTTTAATGAGATTGTTTTGGAAAGTTTGTGCTTAAGTGGTTGCTTGTGTAGGAAGCATGTCTTTAGATTTGGGGCTTTTCGTGTATGATGTTGTTTTGATGATTTGATGATGCTTGCAAGTCTTATATATGTTGAATTGCATGCTGGTAAAGTTTGGTGGCAATTGGAGCATGTTAGAATGATTAATTGCATGTTTTGGAATGCCTTTTTCTGCAATCTGTGCAGGCGTTTCGGAACAGTGTGCACCGTTTCGGAACGGGTGCCTTGAATGAACCCAGGCGTCCGAAACAGTATGCACCGTTTCGAAACGGTTTGGTCTCTGCCAGACCCCTGTTGCGGAACGTGTTGCGGAACGGCCCCGTGTTTCGAAACGGGCTCTGCCTGTTTCGGAACGGGTGACCGTTGGGGGCTGACATGGGCGGTTAAATGTTTCAGAATGTTTGCATTTTGGTCCTGAAACTTGTTTGTGCAATTGTATGAGTTCGGGATGTCCGTTTGAGCTGAAATTTGGCAGAGAAGCATGAAACCTGATTAATTTTAAGTTGGTAACTTAAAATTTGGTTAAGTCCTTAAAGTTTTCAGAATTTACATTTTGGTCCCTAAAGTTGTAAATTGTTCAATTGGGTCCCTGTTTGATCTCTGATGTTTGTGATCTTTGAGTATGCTATTTGCATGATCACATCTAAGGTTAATGTGCATCTAGACAAGATTAAAAAGAAAAAAAGGGTCGTTAATCAAGGTTGACTTTCGGGTTGACTTTGGTTTTCCCCGTGTGACTTTCTTAATTCGGGTCAACCGTCCGGGCCGGGTTAAGGGGGTTACATGTTTCTTGAAAGAACCATAACAAATATGAAGACTGCGAAAGCTTCACCAACAATACCAATTTTAGGACTTAAAATTTCCAAACACGACTCAACAAAAGCCACGTGTCCTTCCTTAATAAATTCAACAAGGACATGTGTTGGGTTTTTAGCAAGCTCGAATCGATCACTGAAACCGTCAAGGGTTGTAAATGTTTGGTGGTTGATTTGGCTAAAATCGAAATAAAGGTATACAAGTGACACAATGATTTTAGAGTGGTTCGGCCTTCTAACAAGCACCTACATCCACCACCTTAGCACACCACTAAGGATTTCCCAATTCACTCAACAATGAATTCGTTCATTTTTCCCGGTTTAGGAGGAAACCGTTACAACCTTATCTTTTGGACTTGGCTAAGATAGAACCAACTCTAGTTTTTCTCTCAAGGCTAAACTAGAACCTCTCCTTTTACAAGGGATTTGTTTGGTAAACTAAATACCTCACAAGGGGGGTGTTTACACAAATTTACGCTCACAAGAGTACAAAGGATTTACCATTAAGCACTCTTTAAAGACTATGTACAAGAGAATAGTAAAATAAATATTTGGACTCTATTTCTCTTGATCACGTTGCTTAGATGTAGTCTCTCACGTTCTTTAAGTGTTCCAGCCTTCAATTTATAGTCCCAATTGAGTTTGTGGCCGTTACTAGCTGTTGGGGTCTTTATTTCTCACATTAATTGCAGTTATAGTGCCTATCGTATCGGTACACGGGGAACCGTATTGGTACGCCCTTCTTCAGAACTAGTCGTTGGGCTTTTGCCAGCCTAAGTGTTTCGATACGCCAAGAAGTGTATCGGTATTGTCTGCACTTTAAAAGACCATTGGGAAATAGCCGTTGGGGGTTGTTAAAGCAAGGATCAGTACACTTTAAAGGCGTATCGGTACGACCCCTCTCTGTATCGATACAGACAAGCATGTATCGGTACGAGTTTTGGCAGAATCAAATTTGGAGTAAAAAGGTATCGATACGAGGTATACCGTATCGATACGGTAGTGCTGAAAAGTCTCCTTTGAGTGCTTAAAGACGTTTAAAACTTTGGCAAAAACCTTTTTAAACTCCTCAAACTTATTTTCAAGTTGTTTGGACTTAAAGACATGTAAATTCTTTTAAAATTTGTCCAAAATATTTTTCAATTATTATATTAAAACATTTAGTTCTTCAACATGCATATTTACATGGCTTGTAATTGCATTGATTGTTGGAAACACATTTTCAATATTCGGATTGTATAAGGAGAAATCAAGAAAACCCATAAAAAATGGAGACATAATCCCCAAAAATTTAGAGGTCAAACCTTTATAGGGATTTTTCCCAGTAATCCATGCAATTTTTTTAGACCTACATGTACTATTTTTAGAGTAAAAAGACATTAATACCCTCCAGGTTGTACTCTCTTCCTTCTCCAAGTAAACACCATGGTCATTCTTCCCAACATGACCAGTGGCTTTCAATGCTTGAGATGCAACAACAACAAAAAGTAACGGAAAATTTCCAGGGAAATAAAATGTAACCCCCTCGTCCCGGTCTGGATGGCTGATCGGACCGAGTAGGCTACATGGAGAAAACCGACGCGAAACTCGTTAAGGTCCTACCTCGGTTAGCAACCCTAGAAAATTTATTTTATTTATATCTTGTCTAAATACATTGTTAAGTCCTATGTGAAACACGACAGCGGAAACACAAACAACATATCAACGACCATCCAAAGCAACACATTAAAACAACCTATTTTCCCCTTTTTTAAGCATGTCATATCGATACACCTACAGAGGGCAAGACCGTATCGATACACACCCGTGTATCGATACACCAAGCCAAAACTGAGTCCTGAAGGGCAAGACCGTATCGATACGGCCCTTAGGCGTATCAATACGCCCTGCACTGCAAGTCTTCAAAATGCATCAAAACAACTTAAGACTCGACTCTAGATGCGATTTACGACTCCCCTAGCCACAAACAACATACATACAAACATAGACAACCAAGATATCAACATACATGACATTCAAAATGAACAAGGATCATGCATCTCAAGAATTCATACATTTACCATAAAGAGGACATACTTAGCACTTAAAGGTTCAAGCCTTAGAAACAAAACATATAGGCATTCATGACAGGCAACATAACAAGGTTTACAATTCAAACAAAGCATCTAAAAGCGAAACCAATTCAACATACATCAAAGCTCAAATCAACAACACCTATCCTATTGCTTGACTATTACAACCTTTCAATTTAAAGTTCATACTTGAGCTAACCAAAAGCAACACTTGGAGACTTTTCCTTGCCCTTGCCACCCACAAGCTATTGATCTGCATTGTCGAACAAAAAGGAGCGTAAGCATAAAGCTTAGTGAGGGTAAGCTCATAAAACAAACCTCGGCAATGCAGGGTCCAAGCAGGAGCATACAACCAAGGTAGGATGCATGATCTTACCTTCGATCCACATGAGCCATAAATATAGTTGATGCATGAACATATTATCAAAACCATTTCATGCTCAACAAGTCCATAACCACAACACATGGTAACACATATAACCAACATATGAGTAACATAATCCACAATCCGTATTGGCACCTAGCTATGACTCGAACGCGCGGATAACCGTTGAAACTCACATCCAACAACACAACCATTACCCTACGGTGGGATTACACTCATCACCGTTCACGCGAAGGGGATTCCACTCATCCTCACGCCTTGTTTCACGCGGAGGGGATTCCACTCATCCTCACGCCCCGTCGATGGGATTCCACTCATCACCGAATAATATATATATATATGAAGATTTCCGGGCGAACCTATACTCCATCTTGAAGACTACCATCATCAAGACCACACGCGCATTTTGACTCACGTGTGCACACTAACATCCTAATGATCGATCATTGTACCGAAGCATACTAGTGCCAGTACTAAACACAATTCATAACCTTTCACAACACCATTTCATATCAACTTCTGTGCTTAGCACGTACTCACCATGACTTACCATCATGCACAAACCACATTCCATAGCCACATGCATATAACAATGCATCAAATATCATGCCTCACATACATGTATATCACAACACATTTCCATGCCTAGCATATACTCATCACCGTTCACTCAGAGGGGATTCCACTCATCCTCACGCCCTGTTTCACGCGGAGGGGATTCCACTCATCACCGACTAATATATATATATGAAGATTTCCGGGCGAATCCGTACTCCAACTTGATGACTACCATCATCAAGACCACGCGCGCATTTTGACTCACGTTTGCACACTAACATCCTAATGATCGATCATTGTACCCAAGCATACTAGTGCCAATACTAAACACAATTCATAACCTTTCACAACACCATTTCATATCAACTTCCATGCCTAGCACGTGCTCACCATGACTTACCGTCATGCACAAACCACATTCCATAGCCACATGCATATAACAATGCATCAAATATCATGCCTCACATACATGTATATCACAACACATTTCCATGCCTAGCATATACTCACCATGATCCTCGGATCATGCAACCACCTCATAATATCATTTCACATGTCCACACTACATGTATATCATTAATACAATATCACATCATATTTCATACATATGTATACCCTCATCATACCTATCATCAACATGCATATAACAATGCATCAAACCATGCCTCAACATACATATAACAACATATACATAACCACCATAATCACAATTACATGAGGCACAAATCAACAATTTAAAGATCAACCAAGGTCTCCAACTAAAGCTAGAGATTATTCTACCACTCTAATCCCAACTCTAGGTGGGTCTACCAAGCCCAACCTAGTCCACATGCTCGAACCAACACTTTAAAACCATTTAAAAACATTTAACCACTCAACGACAGTTCCAAGCTCAACCACACTAGTCGATTAAGCTTCCAACGATTCCGGATTTGTTCCCGAGACTTCACCAACACAAAATCTTGCCTCTAATCATCTCAACACAATCAATACAACCTCAAATCAATTCACAAATCAATGTAGCAAACCCGGAACACTAATCAAGCACAAAACACATGTTTTCAAGCTAAGAACAACTCCAAAAACCTCATTCCCGAGCAGCCATGAAAAACAGTCCAAAACTCAAGATTTCAACCTCTTTAACACACTTAAATGCTTCCAAAACGACCCCTAACCAACATACAACCAATAACCCTCAATTTCCAACATTAAACACACCCAAAATCAACCTTTAAACCCTTTAAAAACCCCATTAAAACCCAAATTCGGGAATCACCATAAAACCATGTAAAAATTAACTATGTTGGACCTTATGGATAGCAAACAACTTATACAACCTCAACAAAACGAAAGCTTAAGTTAAAGAAAATAAAGATGTCATTTTTAATAAAAAATCTCAAAACCCCAAAATACAAAAACCAAGAGCTTTATGAAAAATAATGGTACTGGCTTGTAGAGGACAGAGAGGACAAGTCAAAAGCGGTTTTACCTTTCAAAAATCACCAAAGATGAGGAAGAATGGTGATGGAATAGTGAACACAAGGGAGATGGTGTTCTTGTCGTGAAAATAGGGAGAATGGGTGGGGAAGAAGATGAGTTAAATGGGTGTTTTAGAATAAAAGGGTTTTTATTTTGAAAGTCTCATTATTTACAAGAATGCCATTAATGAGATGGCCATCCTCCACTATTCCAAATTCCATTGAATTTTGGGTTCTTATTTAATTTAAAATTGGATCCAACATAATAAATGGATTTAAAAAAAGGGAAACCCAAAACATTATTTTAATATTATTTTCACCCGACCCCTAAACCCGGGTGTTACAACTCTCCCAAACTTAAGGAAATTTTGTCCCCGAAATTTATCAGACAAGAAGAGTCACTGAAACTGCTCCTCCACACTTCCCTTTTCTCCACAACATACTCACCAACTCGGTAGACTTACCACACAACATTAACTATCTGATGCTACGATCTCAACTGGCTCTTCATTGCACGTCAATTTCAAACTCGACTCAATTTCTTTCACAAACATAGCATGAGACAGATCTGATTCACACTTCCGAATCATAGATACATGGAACATATTACAAACCCCTTTCTAACTATGGTGGTAACCACAACAAATAACCAACAGAACTAGCCCGATTCACGATCTCATACAGTACCGTTTGAATACTCGACCCATAACTGCGACCATACCAGTCATCAACATCAGATAATACCCTCTCATACCCATCTGACTTCAACAGATATCCAAGCACTACGCAAACGTCCTCAAAAATCTAGTTGAAATATCGAATCCCTGCTGGCCACTATCGATTTCCAAACACTGTGCAACTCACACTCTTGCTAAGGCACGACTCCGCCATCTTATACAAGGTACAAGTAACGTGAGCATGTATAAAATGAGTACACTCGGTGCAACTATCATTGCTTACTCGACTAAGCTCTCCTGGAGGAAATCAAAGGTGAATCAGTCACAAGATCCCTCAAATCTATTACCCACTTTCATTAAGAATCTTCCACGGATGTAACAAACTAGAAGAAAACTGACACTCGACATTGACACACTGGCAAATTTATACACTTACTCTCATACTGAACCACATCATTCATCAACTCAATCCAGAAGTACTCGTCTTCCAATCCACAATACGTCTTCATACTACTCAGATGCAATACAAATGAACTGTCGTGTGGTTCGGTCAAAACAATACGTCTTAGAACACTATGTCATTCGGCACAACTATTCTGTCTCTGAAAATGCAAACTCTATTATCTCTGAAACTGTATTCTGAAGGTCTTCCTTTCGCTGTGTCTTGCACGTGAGGTGCCAAGAACCTGTCTTGCAACTGTTTCTCTTTAAGTATTCTGACTCAATGTAGGTTTAACCGAAAACTCAGCCACATAACCACTATCATTTGATAAACTGAATCCGGCAAATATAGCTCGCAACTCAAATATAGCTCAACAAAAACAACTCGAAGCATCGGTTACTACGTTGACTCTTCTCGGATGCTACTCAATCGTGAGATTACGGTCTTCAAGCAGTTCTAACAACTTATGATGTTCAAGTTTCAACCATTCCTAAGTCGTCAAATATTTCAAGTTCTGATGATATGTATACATTGTGCATTTCTTACTATACATGCTTTGTCTCTAAGTCTTCGAAGCAAATACAACTATAATTAACTCTATGTCTCGTGACGGATAATTCTTTTCATGTACTTCTACTGCCTCGATATCTGGGCCACAAATCTTCTATCTTGCATAAGCACACAACCTAACCCTACATGTAACGCTTCACTATGGTTCACAATTCTTTCTCTGACCTTGGATGGATCAAGGTCGAAGCTCTCTTCAAAGTTTATTTCGGTTTCTCAAGGGCTCGTTGTCTCGCATCTAACCACACAAACTGAACATTCTTCTGTAGCAACCTGACAATGGAGCAGCTATCTTCAGAAGATCATTTACAAACCTCCGACAATAACCATGCTAGACCTAGGAACTATAGATACCTGTCATAGTCTTCAATTTCTTCCAACTCACATCTTCTTCTGCCTACTTGGGATTTACTCTAATACACTCGGCTGATCTACATGTCCTAAGAGAACATTTTCCTTGACTCGAAGTTCATGTTTGCTCGACTTGGCATACAATTGATTCTCTAATAGGATCTACAACACTAACTTCAAAGCTTGTCATGATCTTCCTCGGTACTTGAATATACCCATGTATCTTCTATGAGATCTACTACAAACTGATCAAGGAACTCAGGAAGTATTCTGCTCGACATCTTTATAAAAGTAGCTAACACACTAGTCAAACAAAACGACATAACCCAGAACTCAAAGTGATCACACCTTGCCCCGAAAGATGTCTTCGGTACTTCAACTTCTCTCACTTTTAGCTGGTAGTAATCAGGTCTCAAATTAATCTTGAAAAGACTAGAGCACACCCCAACTGATCAACAAACCACTAACGTTCGGAAATGGATACTACTTATTCACTGTCACTTGTTTCAACTACCTGAAATCTAAACACATTCTCATATGTCATCTCTCTTCTTCACAAATTGTATTGTCGAACACTAAGATGAGGTACTAGGCCTAATGAATCTAAGGTCTAACAAATCTCGTAATTGATTCTTCAATACTCTCAATTCTTTCGGGAACCATAAGATACAGAGCAATCAAAACAAGAGCAAGCTCGGAGACGGTATCAATAATAAACTCTTCTTCCCTATCAAGAGACAAACCAGAAAATTCTTCCAAACACTTTTAGGAAAAACACAAACTATTCTAACATTCTATGGTTTAATCTTCATTCAAAAATCGAATCCATCACATTTGCTAGGCAAGCCTGTCAACCAAACTCAATCAATATTTGACCTCTAAAGCTGGATCAACATTCGATAAGAAGTTCACATCCTCACCTACCACTACAATCTAAGAACAACTCCAAAATCCTCATTCCCGAGCAGCCATGAAAAACAGTCCAAAACTCAAGATTTCAACCTTATTAACACACTTAAATGATTCCAATACGATCCCTAACCAACATACAACCAACAGCCCTCAATTTCCAACATTAAACACACCCAAAATCAACCTTTAAACCCTTTAAAACTCCCATTAAAACCCAAATTCGGGAATCACCATAAAACCATGTAAAAATTAACTATGTTGGACCTTATTGATAGCAAACAACTTATACAACCTCAACAAAATGAAAGCTTAAGTTAAAGACAATAAAGATGACATTTTTAATCAAAAATCTCAAAACCCCAAAATACAAAAACCATGAGCTTTATGAAAAATAATGGTACTGGCTTGTAGAGGAAACAGAGGACAAGTCAAAAGTGGTTTTACCTTTCAAAAATCACCAAAGATGAGGAAGAATGGTGATGAAATAGTGAACACAAGGGAGATGGTGTTCTTGTCGTGAAAATGGGGAGAATGGGTGGGGAAGAAGATGAGTTAAATGAGTGTTTTAAAATAAAAGGTTTTTTTATTTTGAAAGTCTCATTATTTACAAGAATGCCATTAATGAGATGGCCATCCTCCACTATTCCAAATTCCATGGAATTTTGGGTTCTAATTTAATTTAAAATTAGATCCAACATAATAAATGAATTTTTAAATCAAAAAGGGAAACCCGAAACATTATTTTAATATTATTTTCACCCGACCCCCAAACCCGGGTGTTACATAAAACAAAAAGCTCACCTTGTGGTTGTCCCCATGACCAAGGGAAAGAGTTACCGCAAGTCCCTTACTTTGAGAAGGATGAAACTTTCGATGAGCGGTCCATGCAAAAGGTTAGGATGAAGGCTCTTCCCACACCATAATCTGACAGAACCAAAGAGAACTAGAAAGATCTGCCCCAAACATTCGAACAAAGGAGACTAACTTCCACTCCATAGTCGCTCACTTCCGCTCATTATCATTATCCATACTAAACTCTCGATAAAACCGACGATGTTCCTCGGAAGTGAATTTCCACACCACCGAAACCACAAACGAACAAGAGTTCAACGGGATTTGAGAACTAAAAAAGGAGATTGGATAAATGAGATCCTAAAGGGGAGGAAGCCAAGCTCGACTCACCATCTCTTCAAATTGAAAGTTCAACGATATTCTTCTATGAAATTTGAACTAAGAACATCTTGCATTAAATATAAGATGTTTAACCACAAAGCTAAGTTAAGAACTTATTAAAAATCTACAATATTTATTCTTTAAATTATGATGTATTATCACCTCAAAATTAAATGAAAATACTATCCAAATCAATCCAAAATTATTTTTCCAATTCTTTTGGTAATTATTTATTTTTATAAAATTGTATTAGATCATTATAAAAATTTATTATATAATATATATTTGTGTTAAAATATAAATTTTGAATTATTTGAAAATAACTATTTAGATTTAAATTTATTAATTTTATTTCAAAAAATATTTTTAGCTTGAAATGTAATTAAAATTGAAGTTCAAACTAAAATTATTTTTTAATTTTATTTTAAAATAAAAATAATGATTTATTTATTTAATAAAATTAATATTAAAAAAATTCTAAATTTAAATTGAAAATATTTATTTAAGATAAATTATAATTATAAAGTAACATTTAATTCATTGAGTTTAGTAGCATTTTGATTTAATTTTGAGGTGATAATACATCATAAATTAAAGAACAAATTTTGTAGACTTTTAATAAGTTCTTTACTTAGTTTAGTGGTTAAATCTCTTTTATTTAATGCAAGATGTTCTTGGTTCAAATCTCCATAGATTTTTTATTTTTATTTTTAAATTTGGGAGAGTATAAGTTAAATATTAATTTGGATGGAATCTAATCAAATTCTAAGCCTAGTTTAGTGGTTATGTGTTTGGACCACTTATACAAGGGTCCCAGGTTTGATTTCGCCCAAGTAGAACTTTAAACATTTTTCTTTGATTTGTTCAAATTCAGGTTGGTTGAATAAAAAACACTATTTAAAAGTTTGACGAGGACAGAGTCGTTGACGTGGAAATAGTTGAGTGACTAAAATAAGAAAAAAGTAATAATTTGGTTATCATTAATGTAGTTTTCCCTTTCTTTTATTTGTTATGTAAGTTTAACGTTTCAAGGTTGAAGGCCATTATGTTTGTGGGGACCGAGGTTTGAAGTGTTTGATGGACAGACACACTGCACACCACTTTTTTCAATTAATTGTAAATGGGATACTTTTGTCCTTGAGTTAGACTCAAAAAATTATTTTTGTTCATTGCCTAAAATCGTCTCTAATGTGGTCTTTTAGTCCGCGAAATCGATCAAATTAACCTTTTACTCAACGTTAACCGTTACAGTGTTGAAGTGACAGTCCACGGTGATGATGTGGCAGTCTACGTGTGATTATGTTGTGGCAGAGGGGGCTGAATTGATTATTTTAACCGAATTTGAGGGTAAAATTCATTTTTTACCGAGTTCAGGGGCATAATTGATTTTAATTAAAAATTCGATAACTTATTTAATATTTAAGTTAAAAAAACAAGAATTTAGGAAATTATTGAAATTTTAAAAATAATAAAACTGGATAAATAATTTGTTTAAATTTTAAGTTAATTTAATCGATTTATTTAGTTTTTAAATAAAATTGGTAAATAATTTGATTTTTTCAGCTTAAATTTACAAATGAAATATACGAAAAATTGATTAACAAATTGATGTAAATATCCTTTGGGTCTCTGATAATTTTAAATATAAGCGAAGTGAGGACTCTCACAAAAAATCAAAATATTCTTCAATTTTTTAATAAAAATCCATAAAGTTTGTAAAAATAAATAAAATATTTGTTGCGTGTAAAATAGTCTATCGCAATGGTAGTGCAAGTGTACACGTCGCAAGTAATAAAGTGATACGAAGTATCGGATATCGTCTCCACAGGGATTGGGCTAATAGCTTGACCTTAATTCACTACACTAAAGTAAAGGAAATATTTGAGAGTTGTCACGAGAATAATAAAGTAAACACAAATAAAAAAGTAAAAAAAATATCAAGATACAGAGAATGGGCTGGTATTGAATTGCTCAGTAGTGCAGGTATTGTAGAGTTTAGGAAATCCAGTTATGTCGTCGCGCCCGACGCGGCAACACCTGTCGCGGCAGCAGTCCATTGATCGTCGCGGCAGCAAACGCTCAACTCCGTACTTTCAAGTTTGGCAAGAATCCCAGATCTGCCTTGGCCTATCCCTAGGTCCAAGTCTGTCGATGATCACGTCTTGATGATACCTCCCGGCGTGAATCGAAGGATGAACACCGATGTGTATTAATTCTTCTTTAGCCACTTAACCTCGCCCTATCCCTAGGCACGAGATAGTTCAACTATAAACTAGAGAACTTGCTCTTATTCCTTTCGTATACTTAACTCTCCCGATGCTAAGTAAATAGATAACCTCACAATGCTCTCTCGATGCTCTTGCAAGATATTAATAATCAAAATAAGAGAACTTGAAGTTTATTTTATTGAACTGAAAATTCCTAAAACAAAACAACCATTGCAACTACTTTACAAATCAACTCGTGGCCCTAAGGGGGATTTAGAACATGTCGACGGCGGGTAAACGACTAGGGGTTTTTGGTTGTCGGTTATGGGGTATTGGGATATTCCCCCCTCCCTAGGTTAAAATATATGCCCTTATATAAGCTTTGGGCTCAAGTTATCTAAGTTAACAAGGATTACAACTTTAAATAAAAGTATGACTCTAATAAAGACTTAATCTTCAAGGAATCTACTTTCCAGCCGTCCTCCTTGTTTCTTGGGATTTTCTCTCCTTGAGCTTTGGGCTTGACATATCTTTTGATCCGGGGCTTGGAAAAATATAAGGTTTTCACACGACAGACGAGCATAATTTTCTCTATCTATCGAGGTCCACTTTGCTTTTTCTCTAGTAACTTGTTGTCGTCCTCTACTGTCACGGTAGCACCATGGCAGCATCGTCCTCTTTGTCTGCTTGTTCAGTTCACCTCTTCTGCTTCTCTGCTCCGCGCCTGCCTTCTCCGTCTACTATGGCAGCAACCTGCAAAATTATTCATTCTTTAGTAGAATCAGTGCCTTTAATGTATTTGTGATGTTTTGCTATAAACTAACCTAAATGCAATGAAATGATGCTTGAATGCAGTAGAAAATTTTCAGTCTTTTCTGATTTTTTTAGAGAAAAATAAATAAGTAAAAGACACAATAATTAACTAAGATGTACTTGGACTCAATTAAAAAGGAGGGTTGCCACCCCCAAACTCGAGGGTTGCATTGCCCTCAATGCAAATGACAAAATAAAAATGACGGCAGTACATCACAAAATATAGAGATAGCAGGCAGCAATAAGAAGAAAAAAAGAAACTTAAATTTTAAGTATTGTCTTCACTGCTGCTGCTGAGGCGGATTTGGCGGCGGATTCTGGGCTTTGGGGCAGGCTGGGTTGGTTGCTCTACAACCTGGATGTCAGAGCTGCTGCCCCTGTCCCAGCTGCTGCTGCTACTACTGCTGGCCTTAGGCATAAGTTTCCTGTTGGCCATTCTTTTCTGCCTCTTGACAGGTGTAAATTCTTTCGCCAAGTTCCTCCGAATAGAGGGTTCGGCTTCGCTTTCTGCCTAGACGGAGGAAGAAGAAAACCTAGCTACAAAGGAAACAACGTCATCCGAGGGTGCTGGTCGCTTTGTGCCGCGGGCGGATGTTTCGGCCTGAGGGCTGCCGGCTGCCGTCAGGGCAAGTGATGGAATGGAGGCATCAGATGGTGTATGTGGTGTGGCAGCAGGTGTGGGTGTGTGGGCAGGGGTGGGGACGGTGAAGTAGTGGGCAGGGAAGGTCGGAAAGACAACATCAGGAAAATTTAAAGTGTGGTGAATGAAATTTACCGTGGATGCGGCAAAATCCTTGATGAATGTCATTAGACCCAGCTATCTTTCCTCCATCCTCTGAATAGCAGCAAGGATTTGAGTGGATGGGTCTGTCAGAGCAGCTGCTGCGACGGCAGGTTCAGGGTTGGGCTGCTCGGACGATTCAGCTGGGGCGGCAGCAGGGTTGAAGGAAGAGAGGGGGGTTGCTACTGTCAGCTCCATGAGGCTGATGATATTTTTGTTTGTCCAGCCCCGTTCCTTCACTATCCGATCGGTGTTGGCTTCCGACACGGCAGAGCAGCGACAGAGGGACGTGATAAGGTAGGAAAGGCAGAGGACGGCCGTCGATCTATGGGCGCAGTCCAAAATACTCTCCCGTATATAGCTCCCCACATTAATGGGTCGTTTATTGATAATGGAGTGTATTAGGGCTAACCTCTACTGGTCCACGGTGGTATGATGTGAGGACGGCAGAATCCTCTTCTTAATGAAGGCGTTCCACAGTTTGGCCTCTGGCAGCAACTGCCCCTTCTTCACGGTGTGGGGATTTTTGCGACTCGTGTTCCATTCAGTCCCTTCTTCTGTCACTTCTGCCATGACAACGTCGAAGGCAGCGTCGTTTAGAGTGTCAAGGAACTGCTGGTGAGCATCGTCGTTGGGGCCGAAGTAGAGGCCATAGAAAGAGTTGATACGCTCGGCTGTGAACTGCACTTTTTTCCCTCGGACAGTCACTGCTGTTGCCGTCCTACTGCCGATGGCAGCATAGAATTCCCTTACCAGCGTTTCGTTCATTCTTGCTGGTTGCTCCGCGAATTGTTCCCACAATAGGGCTCTAATCGTCCTTGCGATGAACGGCTTGAGGCCCATATTAACGGCCTTTCGAGTGTAAATAAACCCTATTTCTTCCTATAGATCCCTAGTTGCGAAGGACTGCGGGGTGGGTGCTGCCGGTGAAGAAGTTGAAGCAGCACCGCGGCGGGTTCTTCTGGAAGACATGTTAGTGGAAGGGTTGTTGAAAGTAAAATAAAGCAAATGAAAACTAAAGGGGAGAGCAAGTAAGAAAAACAGAAGTGAATGAAATGAAAATGAAACGGGGTTTTATAGAGGAGGAGTTGCTGCCCGTTGAAGCTGTAACGATAGGCGTGAATAACGGGGCAACTGTTGAGCTTTAGCGTGTCTGACGCGTCTGACACGCATTTATGCGTCTGTCACACGTTTCTGCGTTTGTCGTGACAGTCTGGTGACAGACTGTCTTTTCCGTGTCTGCCGTGGCAGCTGGAACGACAGGCTTCAATATTGGGCTCTGCTGGGCTGATGGATGGATGGTGGGCTTGGGTCACTTCTCCTATTCTTCTTGTCTCCTTTATTTCCTATAAACAGTAAACATAAAAACATTATTCAAATAAAATAAATCTTATTTCCAAATAAATAATAAATAATAAAAATAAATAAAATTTAGGTTAAATTAGGGATGCCATGTGGGGCATCTCCTAAGGTAACCACTTCCTGTATTCCTGGGGCTTCAGTCCCCTGATAATGCTTGAGGCGCTGTCCATTGACTTTGAATTGGTGCCCGTCTTTTAATGATCGGATGGTGATGGCACCATGGGGAAAAACTTGTACGACTTGGAATGGGCCAGACCATCTAGATTTCAGTTTCCCTGGGAAAAGTTTTAGTCTAGAATTGAACAACAATACAAGCTGCCCTGGGCAGAACTGTCGTGGCAGCAACTTCCTGTCATGCCACTTCTTAGTTTTCTCCTTGTAAATTCTTGCATTGTCGTAGGCCATTGTCCGTATTTCTTCAATCTCGTTCAGATCTAACAGCCTTTTCTGGCCTGCTTTGTCCAAGTCCAAATTCACTGCCTTGATTGCCCAATATGCTCTGTGCTCTATCTCGACAGGCAGATGACAGGTTTTTCCATAAATCAATCTGTATGGAGACATGCCCAATGGAGTCTTAAAAGCTGTCCTATATGCCCATAATGCATCATTGACGAATAAAGACCAATCTTTCCTAGTTGGCTTAACCATCTTTTCAAGAATGTTCTTAACTTCCCTATTAGATATTTCAGCTTGTCCATTGGTCTGTGGGTGATATGTTGTCGCGATCCGATGCTTGACACCATATTTCTTCAAGGCGGCAGCAATAACCCTATTGTCAAAATGTCTCCCTTCATCACTGATAATCGCCTTAGGGATGCCAAACCTAGAAAAAATGTTTTTGTGTATAAATTTTTGGACTGTCTTGGCATCATTCATTTGAGTGGTGATAGCTTCAACCCACTTAGAGACATAATCCACTGCTAGGAGGATGTATAAATTTCCACATGAAGATGGAAAAGGTCCCATAAAATCAACCCCCCAAATGTCGAAAATTTCGACTTCTAGAATGTTCTGCAGCGGCATCTCGTTTCTCCTTGAGATGTTTCACGTCCTTTGGCACCTGTCACAGCTCTTGTAGAAGTTTTGTGCATCTTTATACAGTGACGGCCAATAAAACCCTGACTGCAGCACCTTGGCAGCAGTTTTGTTGCCTCCTAAATGACCTCCATACTGTGAAGCATGGCAGTGATGAAGAATGTCTTCTTGCTCTTCTTGTGGTACACACCTCCTTATAACCTAATCTGCACATAGTTTGAAAAGAAGAGGTTCGTCCCAATAATAATGCTTAACATCATTTTGGAACCTCTTCCTGGCTTGATAATTAAGATAAGAAGGGAGTATTTCGCTAACTATAAAATTAACGAAATCAGCATACCAGGGGAGTTCAGAAGACTTACCTGCCGCCATGGCTGTCGCGGCAGTGATTGCGGCAGCAAAGAGCTGCTCGTCTGGGAAGGTCTCCAGTATGTTTGTCTCATCTATTGGTAGACTCTGTCCCTTCTCCAACCTTGACAAGTGATCTGCCACCTGATTTTCTGTCCCTTTTTTGTCCTTGATTTCAAGGTCGAATTCTTGCAATAGCAGGATCCACCGTATCAATCTAGGCTTTGCATCCTTTTTCGCGAACAAATACTTAAGGGCAGAATGGTTTGTGTGCACTATTACCTTTGTCCCAAGTATGTAAGAACGGAACTTGTCGATGGAGAATACCACAGCTAATAGCTCCTTTTCTGTGGTGGTGTAGTTTACTTGAGCGTCATTCAATGTCTTGCTGGCATAATATATGACATGAAATAGCTTATCTCTGTGCTGCCCAAGTGCTGCCCCGACAGCATAGTCACTAGCGTCACACATAATCTCAAATGGTTGTGTCCAGTCTGGTGGCTGTACTATCGGGGCTGCTACCAGTTTTTCCTTCAGAACCTTGAATGCTTCAGTACATTCATCATTAAAGTCAAAGGGTCAGTTCTGCTCTAAAAGATGGCATAGGGACTTGGTGATTTTTGAGAAATTTGCAATGAATCTCCGATAAAAACCAGCATGCCCTAAGAAACTTCTAATACCCTTGACTGTTGTTGGTGGCGTCAGCTTTTCGATCACTTCTATTTTGGCCCTGTCGACTTCTATCCCACGGCAGCTAATCTTATGGCCAAGGACTATCCCTTCATCCACCATAAAGTGGCATTTTTCCCAATTTAAAACTAAGTTTGCTTTTTCACATCTTTCAAGTACCTTTTGTAGATTGCATAGGCAGCTCTCAAAATCGTCTCCAAAGACTGAAAATCATCCATAAAAATCTCAAGGAAGTCCTCCACCATATCGGAGAATATGGCCATCATGCACCTTTGCAAGGTGGCGGGTGCATTACATAATCCAAACGGCATTCTCCTAAAAGCATATGTTCCGTATGGGCATGTAAAAGTCGTCTTTTCTTGATCCTCCGGTGCGATAGCAATTTGGTTATAACCTGAATAACCATCAAGAAAACAATAGTATGGTTTACCTGGTAATCTATCAAGCATTTGATCAATAAAGGGTAAAGGAAAGTGGTCCTTTCGGGTAGCTTTGTTGAGCTTCCGATAGTCCATACAAACCCTCCAACCGGTAACAGTCCTGGTTGGGATTAACTCATAGTTTTCGTTGGCCACCACTGTCATTCCTCCTTTCTTTGGAACAAATTGCACCGGGCTCACTCATTTGCTGTCGGAGATGGCGTAAATAATACCACCATCTAACCATTTGATTATCTCTTTACGCACTACCTCTTTCATCGCATGGTTTAGCCGCCTTTGGGCATCTATAGTCGGCTTATGATCTTCCTCTAAAAGGATTTTGTGCATGCATAACACCGGACTAATGCCTTGAATATCAGCGATCGTCCATCCAATTGCCTTTTTGTGCTGCCGTAGCATGCCTATTAGCTGCCGTTCCTGTTCCTGCGGCAGCTTAGAAGAGATGATTACGGGCAACGTATCATTTGAACCAAGAAAAGCATATTTTAGCTGCCCTGGCAGGGGCTTCAGTTCTAAGGCAGGTGGTTCAACAGTAGATGGCTTTTGGATTAAGTGGTTATCCGAAGTATAATTTAAAGGTTCAAATAACTTACCTGGACGATTGCCTAACCAGTTTACCTCCTCCTGATCTTCAGTATCAGATGTATCGGATTCAGAGGAGTTGCTGTCGTGACAGTCCTGTAGGCGGCTGTCGCGACAGTGACCAAATTTTATATCGTGACAGCCCGACCTGATGCAGGGTTGATCAAAAGCAACGTCAGTAATAACCTTGCATTCCTCGTCTACATCAGCATGTTTCATCGCTTGGAGAACATTCAACTTAATCTCTTGATCATTCACTCGCATGGTGAGTTCTCCTTTCTCCACATCAATCAGTGATCTTCTCGTGGCTAAGAAGGGTCGCCCAAGGATGATTGGTGCGTTTTCGTCTGCCTCACAATCCAAAACAAGAAAGTCAGCAGGAAATATAAATTTATCCACTCTTACCAAAATATCTTCGATTTTTCCTTCTGGATGAACATAAGAGCGGTCTGCCAGCTGCAGAGTTACTGTCGTGGGCCGTGCCTTTCCAATACCTAATTTCTGAAAAACATATTTTGGCATTAAATTAACACTAGCACCAAGATCACAAAGTGCCTTACCCACAAATTTATTTCCGATTACACAAGGTATGATGAAGTTCCCCGGATCCTTCTTTTTCTGGGGTGGCTACCGATGAAGAATACTCATGCAACCTTCTGTCATCTTTACCGTTTCAAATTCCCCAAGTTTAGATTTCTTTGACATGACATCCTTGAGAAATTTGGCATAATCGGGCATCTCCCTAACGACATCTAAGAGCGGAATATTAATATGAACTTGCTTAAAAATATCATAAATCTTTTTGAGTTGAGATTCTTGCTTAGCTTGCTGTATCCGTTGAGGAAAAGAAGGTGGGGGACGGTAGTCAGCAATACATCCTTCTCACTGCATACGAATCTGAGGAGGTTTAGGTTCATCAATTTTCTCCTCTGTCGCTTCTACTGTCGTGATAGGCTCATCGGCAGCAGTCTGTTTATTACCTGTCGGGGCAGCTTCCTCGGCAGGTTTATCTAAGGCTGGGTTCCTTACTGTTTCAGCTTCCTTTTCCGGCCCTGGTAATTTCTTCCCACTCCTAGTAGTAATAGCTTTACATTGCTCATGTGTGGGCTGCCTAGCATTTTCAGTATTACTAGGAAATCCTCCAGTCTGCCTCGGCTTAATATGTTGGGAAACCTGACCCATTTGTGTCTCCAAAGATTTTAGAGTAGCTTCATGATTCGTCATCCTCATCTCTGTTTTATCCATGAAATTCTCTGTCTTCTTGACAAACTGATTCATATTCTCAATATAAGTACCTGTCTGAGACATAAAAGTGGCCAGAGTCTGTTCCAGTATACTGCTCGTGGCAGATGGTTGCTGTTGTTGCTGCTGCTGCGGCAGTTGTGGCGGCAGTTGCTGTCGCGTCAGCAATCTAGGTCCTCCCTGATTCTGATTGTGTGCTTGAGGATTCAGGGCATTATTAGGATTACTCCAAGAAAATTTGGGATCCTTCCTCCAATTGGGATTATAGTTGTTGGAATTGTAATTCGGCTTATAGTTTCCAACATATTTTCCCTCTTCTAACTGTATTGGGCACTCATCCAAACCATGATTTCACTCACAGATTTCACATACCTCCTCAACAGCAAATCCATGGTGTCCATCATCATTCAATAACCGTTTCATTGCTTTACTAAGGAATGCTACCTGTGATTTCATCGTGTTGTCGGCCTCATAATCCTTGACAACAAGTACCCGTTTACCCCCTCTTCTTGCTATCGGAAACTGCTCTTCATTCTTAGCCAGATTTTTCAATACTTGCATTGCCTCGTCCGGATCTTTATCCAATAATAGTCCGTTTGCTGCTGAATCAATTCGAATACGAGTTTGTAAGTTGGCAGCATTATAAAACTTTGTTACCTGATTCCAGACGGGGAATCCATGCATTGGGTAGTTCCGTAGAAGAGTAGTAAATCTGTCCCAGGCCTCGTGCATTGGCTCGTCATCTTCCTGTTGAAAAGTAGAAATTTCATTACGTAATCGCTCAGATAAATGCGAAGGATTAAAACGAGATAAAAATTCACGAGATAAATCTGCCCAAGTTCTAATTGAACCCAGCGTAAGTTTATTCCACCAAGTCTTTGCTCTGTCCCTCAATGAATTGGGAAATAACCGAAGCCTTAGTATCTCCGGATTAACTCATGGCAGTCCAAACGAACCACAGATTTCCTGGAACGTTTTGAGATGCTCCCTAGCATCCTCTGTAACAACACCACTAAACTGCCCGACATTGTTGATCATACTAAACATGACAGGTTTCAGCTCGAAGTTGTCAACATCTATGTCCGGCAGCGTGGTTTTCAACTCTACATGATCATTCAACATGTAGTCACGACAGGATCGTCGTCCGGCGGCGGTAGGGTTACCGGCATGCGGTATAATATCGCCGACAGGCGGGTCGTCTCCAACGTGGTTCATCTTCTCTAGCTGTTCCTCAAGGTACTCGTTCCTGGCTAGAAGGTAACGAAGTTGTTTCTTGAGATTGAAGGAACGTTCTATTTCTGGATCTAATGGATACTCAGGATCTTTACCTCGATTAGATCTGCGCATAAACAAGAAAACCTTGTGAAAAGCAAGGGTTGAATGCACCAACGAAAAACAGAAAAAGAAAAATAAAAACAAAAACAAAAACAAAAAGTGCAATAAAAGAAAGCTAGAGTTATGTTGCCAATCCCCGGAAACGACGCCAAAAACTTGTTGCGTGTAAAATAGTCTATCGCAATGGTAGTGCAAGTGTACACGTCACAAATAATAAAGTGATACGAAGTATCGGATATCGTCTCCACAGGGATTGGGCTAATAGCTTCACCTTAATTCACTGCACGAAAGTAAAGGAAATATTTGAGAGTTGTCACGAGAATAATAAAGTAAACGCAAATAAAAGAGTAAAAAAATATCAAGATAGAGAGAATTGGCTGGTATTGAATTGCTCAGTAGTGCAGGTATTGTAGAGTTTAGGAAATCCAGTTCTGTCGTCGTACCCGTCGCGGCAGCACCTGTCGCGGCAGCAGTCCGTTGATAGTCGCGGCAGCAAACGCTCAACTCAGTACTTTCAAGTTTGGCAAGAATCCCATATCTGCCTTGGCCTATCCCTAGGTCCAAGTCTGTCGATGATCACGTCTTGATGATACCTCCCGGTGTGAATCGAAGGATGAACACCGATGTGTATGAATTCTTCTTTAGCCACTTAACCTCGCCCTATCCCTAGGCACGAGATAGTTCAACTATAAACTAGAGAACTTGCTCTTATTCCTTTCGTATACTTAACTCTCCCGATGCTAAGTAAATAGATAACCTCACAATGCTCTCCCGATGCTCTTGCAAGATATTAATAACCAAAATAAGAGAACTTGAAGTTTATTTTATTGAACTGAAAATTCCTAAAACAAAACAACCCTTGCAACTACTTTATAAATCAACCCGTGGCCCTAAGGGGGATTTAGAACATGTCGACGGCGAGTAAACGGCTAGGGGTTTTTGGTTGTCGGTTATGGGATATTGGGATATTCCCCCCTCCCTAGGTTAAAATATATGCCCTTATATAAGCTTTGGGCTCAAGTTATCTAAGTTAACAAGGATTACAACTTTAATTAAAAGTATGACTCTAATAAAGACTTAATCTTCAAGGAATCTACTTTCCAGCCGTCCTCCTTGTTTCTTGGGATTTTCTCTCCTTGAGCTTTGGGCTTGACATATCTTTTGATCCGGGGCTTGGAAAAATATAAGGTTTTCACACGACAGACGAGCATAATTTTCTCTATCTATCGAGGTCCACTTTGCTTTTTCTCCACTAACTTGCTGTCGTCCTCTGATTTCACGGCAGCACCATGGCAGCATCGTCCTCTTTTTCTGCTTGTTTAGTTCAGCTCTTCTGCTTCTCTGCTCCGCGCCTGCCTTCTCCGTCTACTATGGCAGCAACCTGCAAAATCAGCCCAAGCATTGAGACCCTTTAAAGATGCCTAAAAGCCCACATTCAGGCCTGTGTTTCGAAACAGGTACTGCCCGTTTCGGAACACGGGCTCCAGGTAAAAAGCAAGTCACCCGTACCGAAACTCCTTCACCCCGTTTCGGAACAGGGCTACAGATTTGCCTTGACGTTTCGAAACTTGTTTCGAAACAAGCATGGACAGTTGCAAAAATGTTCTGAAACCTGTTTCGGAACAAGGGCTCACAATGGTCAAACCGTATCGAAACGAGTTTCGATACGGGGTCCCTGAAGCCTTACCCGTTCCGAAACGGCTCAGCCCGTTTCGAAACGCTGATTGTCTGCAACTTTCAAAAAAATCAGACTTAGGCAACTCTAAATGATCCCAAAAGCCCTCAACAAATCCAAGAAGCATACATCACAAACAAATACCCTCTAGAGGCATGCTCCCTATTACAAACATTCATAATCATCACGAGATTTACGACAAGACAATCATTCCAAGAAATCATCCAAAGCATACTTAAGCATAAAAAGGCCCTTAATGCTCAATTCACCACATATAGTGTTACATGCGACAACAACACATATACTCCAACAAAAGCATAGCATCAAAATCAAGCATCCATCAAGGCTTAACATGGTTTGCAAATTCAACAAAACATAGATACCAACAACCTCCATGAGTCATACAATGCTCAAACAAAATACACTCTAGCCCCATTGCTAAACTACTACATTAATTGTTAAATCATACTTGAGCAACAAAAACTTGGAAAGCCCATTCGCCTTGCTTCTTGCTAACACCACGCTAATGATCTGCATTGTTGAAAATGAGAGCGTAGGCTAGAAGCTTAGTGAGGATGCTCTAAAATCAAAAACAACAACAATCCAGGGTCCAAGCATGCAAATCCTTAACCTCACATACAACATACATAGGAAACAACAAGTCAACCTAGCTAGTCTTACAAGAGTCATAATATGGCATCTCACATCATACTAAGCTCAACAACAAATATCTCAATTATCATAACATCATAATCATGAGAGCAATAACATTGGCCACTATTAGTTTACCCGGATGTGCGGATTTACTCTCAACAACATCATTACCTCGGTGGGATTACACTCAACACCAGACCTTGCTTGGGTGGGATTCCACTCATCATCACGTAGAATATAAATAAATTTCCGGTGGAATATTACATCATCGTCTCCTCCTTGATGACTCAACGCCATCAAGGCCACGTACGTTTTGACTCAATTTTGTGCACACTAATCCTAATGATCGATCATTTACACCTGGTAAGTTAATTAGTGCCAATTTCTTTAACCACATCACATATCCACCATTAATATCACATACTCATCACATATACATATCAAGATACACACATACAAATCAATCCACATTTCACAAGAACAAGTAGGCAATGGCATATCATTTATCAATAGGAAATCAAAAGGTTAAACTACCAATTTAACTCCCACCTAGGAATGGCCTACCAAGCTCATTCCCACACATCCACTACACACACTTGAACCGACTTTAAAACCAATTTAAAGATTTACTCACCACCCTTCCTTAGCCACCAAAGCAAGCAAGCAAGCAAGCCTCCAATGTCCCCTCTTGTTTCTAGCCAAATCAAAACACAACCATTACTCACAAATCAATGCTAAATTTCAGTCACCAACTCCAACCCATAAGTACAAGCCAAATTTCAACAATTTCCAACCCAAACAATCACCAAATTCCCCATTTTCGTGCTCCCTTATTACCCAGCAGAAAACCATGATTTCAAACTCCCAAATGACATCTAAATGGTCCCAAAACACTTTCCTAACATCCCTAAACCATCAGCCCTTCAACCCAAGCTTAAAACACACCAAAAATCCAATTTTTGACACTTCAAAAATGGCCACAAGGACCCACTTCGAGGTTTCACCCAAAATCACCCATTTTAACAAATTATGTGTATTTTAAGGAGACTAAACCAAAACCCAACTTAATAAATCGAAATGAATTGGAAAACCCCTTAAAAATTCAAACTTTCTTTAAACTTGAAATTTCAAAAAGATGGTAGTTTTCAATTTCAAGACTAGGTAAATGTAGAGGGTGAAGAGGAGAGTTCAAATGTGTGATTACCTTCAAAAACGCCCTTGAATTGATGGAATAGTAAATTTGGGGTTTGGGTGTGTTTAGGGTGGTTTTCACGTTGGAAGAGATGGGGAAGACAACTTTTTCCCTTTTTTGTTCTTTTAACTTCAAAAAGGTGGTCTACTTTTTAAATTGTTTTGGGCTAAATTACCAAATAGTCACTCTTTTTTATTTAAAACTCAATTAGCTCAAGCCAAGGTCAATTTGATTAAAATTAATTTTACCGACTCGGGCCAACTAACCCGACTAACTCCTAACCCTAAAACACGGGTGTTACAACTCTCTCCCACTTAAGGAATTTCGTCCCCAAAATTACCTGACTGAAAGAGATACGAAAACTGCCTTTCCATATCCTATTTCCTCTCCCAAGTGGCCTCGTCCACACCTCGACGTTGCCACCGCACTTTTACTAACTCAATCGATCTACCCCGCAACACCTTACTGTCATATGCTAGGATCTCAACTGGTTCTTCCTCGTAAGTCAAATCCGGATTCAATTCAATCTCCTCTACAGGCATAACATGTGATGGATCAGACCTATACCTACGGAGCATCGAAACATGAAATACATCGTGTATCTTCTCTAGCTCGGATGACAACCGCAACTGATAAGCAACTGGGCCAACCCTCTTCACCATCTCATGCAGTCCTATGTACCTCGGACTCAACTTCCCCTTTCGGCCAAATCTCATTACCTTCTTCCACGGAGACACTTTCAAGAACACCTTCTCACCCACTGAGAACTCAACTTCCTTTCTCTTCAAGTCGGCATAGGACTTCTGCCTATCCGAAGCAGCCTTCAATCGATCTCAAATCAATTTTACCTTGTCAGTTGTCCCCTTGAGCAAATCCAGCATAGGTAACAACTTCTGTCATACTTCGGCCCAACAAACTGGAGTTCTACACTTTCGGCCATACAAGACCTCATACGGAGCCATCTGAATACTCGACTGGAAGCTATTATTGTACGCAAACTCAACTAGTGGCAAGTGCTTCTCCCATGTACCCTGAAATCAATGATGCAACAACGCAATATATCCTCTAAGATCTGTATAACCCTCTCTAACTGGCCATCTGACTGAGGATGATAAGATGTGCTGAAGTTCAAACGGGTGCCCAAAGCTGTATGCAGACACTCCCAAAATCGAGCTGTAAACCTCGGATCTCTATCAGACACAATAAACTTCGGTACACCATGCAATCTAACAATTTCACCAATGTACAAGTCGGCCAATCAATCTAAAGTGTAAGTGGTATTGACTGCCAAGAAGTGAGCACACTTCGTAAAACGATCTACTATCACCCAAACTGAGTTCTTCTTCATAGGAGTCAAAGGCAAACCCGAAACAAAATGCATGGTTATATTCTCCCATTTCCATTCCGGAATTCTCAACGGTTGCAAAAAACCTGAGGAAACCTGATGTTCCGCCTTCACTCTCTGACACACCAAACACTTGCTCACGAAGTCGACCACATCTCTCTTCAAACCAACCTAAAAGTACTCATTCTTCAAATCGCGATACATCTTCGTACTTCCAGAATGCATAGCAAACGGACTACTGTGTGCTTCAGTCAAAATTGTACGTCTCAAGTCACTGTCCTCTGGCACAACTATCCTATTTTTGAAACACAAAACCCCATCGGCACTGAAAATGTAGTCTGAAGATCTACCTTCGGCTATATCTTGCATGTGCGGTGCCAAAGATCTATCTAAAAGCTGCTTCTCTCTAATCAACTGACCTAGGGTAGGTCTAACCTGAAGCTCGGCTACCAAGCCACCATCTCCGGACAAGCTCAATCTAGCAAACATGTCCCTTAAGTCTACGACTATCTTTCTACTCAATGCATCAGCCACTACATTGGCCTTACCCGGATTGTACTCAATGGTAAGATCATAGTATTTTAGCAACTCTAACCACCTACGCTGCCTGGGATTCAAATCTCACTGAGTCATGATGTACTTCAAACTCTTGTGATATGTGTACATTGTACACTTCTCACCGTACAAATAATGCCTCCAAATCTTCAAAGCAAACACAACTATGGCTAACTCTATGTCATGAGTCGGATAGTTGCGCTCGTGAGTCTTCAACTGTCTTGAGGCATAAGCCACCACTCTCTTGTCTTGCATGAGAACATAACCTAGGCCTACATAAGAAGCATCACTGTATACTACACAGTCTTTCCCAGACTCTGGCTGAATCAATATCGGTTCTTGGGTCAAAGCTTCTTTCAATTCCTCAAAGGCTTTTTGTCTTGCATCTGTCCACTCAAACTGAACACTCTTCTGTAGTAACTGTGTCAATGGAGCGGCTAACTTAGAGAAACCTTCTACGAATCTTCTATAGTATCCATCTAAGCCTAGGAAGCTACGCACCTCTGTTACAGACTTCGGTTGCTTCCATTCAACAATGGCCTCTATCTTCTTCGGATCAACTCTAATCCCATCGGCTGACACTACATGTCCTAGGAAGACTACCTCTCGGATCCAGAATTCACACTTGCTCAACATCGCATACAACTGATGATCTAGCAAAGTCTTCAAAACTAGTCTCAAGTGTCGGTCATGGTCTTCTTCAGTTCGCGAGTACACCAAGATATCATCTATAAAAACAACTACAAACTGATCTAGGTACTGATGAAAAATCCTATTCATCATATCCATGAAAGCAGCCGATGCATTAGTCAACCCAAAAGGCATGACTAAAAACTCATAGTGACTGTACCTAGTTCTAAAGGCCATCTTCGGTACATCTACCTCTCTTACCTTTAGCTGGTAATAACCCGATCTCAAGTCAATCTTCGAAAAGACTAATGCCCCTCTCATCTGGTCAAACAAATCATCAATTCTAGGCAAATGATACTTATTCTTCACTGTCAGCTGATTCAACTGTCTGTAATCTATACACATTCTCATGCTTCCATCTTTCTTCTTTACAAACAAAACTGGTGCACCCCAAGGTGAAGAGCTAGGTCGAATCAAGCCTCTATCTGTCAACTCTTGCAATTGAGTCTTCAACTCTTTCAGTTCTTTCGGTGTCATGCGATACGGAGCAATCGAAACAGGAGCTGAATCAGAATAAGTCTCAATAGTGAACTCTACCTCTCTATCCGGTGGTAACCCTGGCAACTCTTCCGGAAACACACTAGGAAAGTCACACACTGTCCGGATGTCTTGAGGTCTAACCTCACTCATGTTCGGATTCATCACATAGGCCATGTATGCTTCACAACCCAACTCAACTAACCTCTTAGCTTCTAGAACCGAAACTACATTGGACAAGAACTTCACGTTCTCACCCACCACTACAGTCTCATAATCTTCTATGAGCCTCAAAGAAATCCTCTTAGTTTCAAAGTCTATCCTAGCTCTATGCTCCGTGAGCCAGTCCATACCCAGAATTACATCAAAACCATAGAAAGGTAGCTCCATCATATCCACTGGAAACACATGTCCTTGAACCATCAACAGACACCTTCTGTACATTTTTCTAACTACTACCGTGTCCCCAAAGGAACTAGTAACACTAACTCTTACTTCTAACATTTCACAAGGCAAATTCAACGACTGTGGATGCTCACTCAATATGTAGGAATGTGTAGACCCAAATTCAATCAAAGAAAGTAAACCCAAAGACTGTATCGAGAAGTTACCTGCGATCACATCTGTGTCATGCTGATCCCCACACTGAGCGTAAACTCTGGCCTGACCTTCGCCCTCCGGCTGGACTGCAACTACATGTGCTATGTTCTGCTGACCATCATTTCTCGGCTGGAAGTTACCTCTACCGCGCCCACGGCCTCTTTGAAAGTCATTGGCTCTAGCAGGAGCCTGAGCTGGTGCCTGCCCCACCTGATGTGAACAGTCATGCCTAATATGATCTCTAGCCCCACAACTCCAACACGAGTGGAAAATCCCCCAACACTCACCGGTGTGGTTCCTCCCGCAAGTAGCACAAGTGGGCAATTTCCCACCAGCTCTCTGGCCCTGTTAGCCCCTACCATGGTTACTGCCACCACGCCTATGATCATAGTGATGCCTGTTGTCCCGATGCCTCTTGGCATCACCTCTTTCAAAGTCACTAGACCTCTTACCCGAACTAGAACCACCAAACCGTTTGGTCAAGCCCAAACTGTGCTCCAAGTCCTTGGCCCTCGCGACCAAGACATCAAAATCAGTGTAATATGAAGCTAGAGTATACCTCTTGATCTCTTCATTCAGCCCATAACGGAAACGGTTACATCGTTCCACCTCAGTAGGAACAAGATCAGATGCATACTGACTCAGCCTAACAAATCGAATCTCATAGTTTGTTACAGTCATACTCCCCTGAAGCAAAGCCATAAACTCCCTCTTCCTCTCATCGAGATATCGCGGACCCAGATACTTCTTACGGAATGCTGACTCAAAGAACTCCCAAGAAATCTCGGCCTCATCCATACCCGTAGTAATGGTGACCCACCAAGTGTAGGCATCACCCTGAAGCAAAGACTCAACACATTCTAGCTTGCGCTCTTCGGTACATCCCATCTGTGCGAGGATACGGACGGTCTTCTCAAACCACTACTCGGATCTCTCCGGTGTAGACCCTCTGAACTCTTCGGCCCTAGACCACGGAGCTTCTCTAATGGCAAACCAGTGCCCTCTCCCTGATGTTGTGCCGCTGCCTGACCCCCAGCCACTGTAGCCTGAAAAGCCCTGGCTATCGCCTGAACTAGAGGAGCTAAGTCTATTCCAGCCGGACCTTGGCCACCTTGGCCTCCCTTAGGTCCCTCTTCTTCGGCCCCGACCTCGCCTCCTACTCCTGGTGGAGGAGGTGGTGGTGGTGGTGGTGGAGGTAGTGGAGGAGTTCCAACTCCAGCCACATGCTCTCCCACTTGAGCCTCAACTCTAACTACTGGCTCAACTCCTGGAGCCGCTGCCCGTGGTTCCGGTCGAACCATCCTAGGCCTCCCACGTGGTCTCATGATACAACTAGCAAGATATTAATTGAGCAACAAATAAATAAGGATTACGTTAGCAAAAGCAAGGGTCCAACAATGCTCAAGTACTTCCTTTACAAAAAACCATTTTTTTAAATTAAGTAATAGTAGCAATGGGCACTCGACTCAACACCAAACGCAACAATTCATGCTTCGAGTCATCATATGAACAATCAAACAACAAGATTTCATGGCAAAGCATACATCAAGCAATACAATTACTTAACACATCAAGCTTACCTCACTTACCTGCCCAAGGTCTCGATAACCTCAGGCTATGATACCAACAAATGTAACCCCCTCGTCCCGGTCTGGCCGGATGACCGGTCCGAGTAGGCCACACGGGGAAAACCGAAGCAAAAACCGTTAAGGTTCCCCCTCGGTTAGCGACCCTAATTTGTTTTTTCATTTAAATTACATTTTAACTAGAGGAATAATTGATTCTTAAGTGATCTCTACAGCGGAAACAAGACTCCCAGGAGGCCCTACAGAAAAACAGGCCTAACCCAAGCATTGAGACCCTTTAGAGACGCCTAAAAGCCCACATTCAGGCCTGTGTTTCGAAACAGGTATTGCCCGTTTCGGAACACGGGCTCAAGGTAAAAAGCAAGTCACCCGTACCGAAACGCCTTCACCCCGTTTCGAAACAGGGCTACAAATTTACCTTGACGTTTCGAAACAGGCATGGACAGTAGCAAAAACGTTTCGAAACATGTTTCAGAACAGGGGCTCACAGCGGCCAAACCCTATCGGAACGAGTTCCGATACGGGGTCCCTGAAGCCTTACTCGTTCCGAAACGGCTCAGCCCGTTTCGAAACGCTGGCTGTCTGCAACTTTCAAAAAATCAGACTTAGGCAACTCTAAGTGATCCCAAAAGCCCTCAACAACTCCAAGAAGCATACATCACAAAAAAATACCCTCTAGAGGCATGCTCCCTATTGCAAACATTCATAATCATCACAAGATTTACGATAAGACAATCATTCCAAGAAATCATCCAAAGCATACTTAAGCATAAAAAGGCCCTTAAGGATCAATTCACCACATATAGTGTTACATGCCACAACAATGCATGTACTCCAACAAAAGCATAGCATCAAAATCAAGCATCCATCAAGGCTTAACATGGTTTAAAAATTCAACAAAACATAGATACCAACAACCTCCATGAGTCATACAATACTCAAACAAAATACACTCTAGCCTCATTGCTAAACTACTACATTAATTGTTAAATCATACTTGAGCAACAAAAACTTGGAAATCCCCTTCGCCTTGCTCCTTGCTAACACCACGCTAATGATCTGCATTGTTGAAAATGAGAGCGTAAGCTAGAAGCTTAGTGAGGGTGCTCTAAAATAAAAAACAACAACAATGCAGGGTCCAAGCATGCAAATCCTTAACCTCATATACAACATACATAGGAAACAACACGTCAACCTAGCTAGTCTTACAAGAGTCATAATATGGCATATCACATCATACTAAGGTCAACAAAAAATATCTCTGTAACACCCCAATTTTGGGCTTGGAAGTTTAGGGTCTGAACCGGATCGGTTTAAATTTCGGTTCGAATATAAAAGGTGATTTTAGGGAAAGCCTAGTTCGGGATGCATTAAAAATATGGGAAAATATCTAAAAATCCTCTTTTATTATATATAAGAGAGTGGTGAAATCAATTTTACAAAATGAGGTTTGGAAATATGACATTTCAAGTTAGTGACTAAAATGTAATTTTTGAAATGTTCGTGACTGTTTTAAAAGGATTGAAACTTTGAATCTTTAAGGAGCTAATTTACCTAAGGGAGGATTTCTCCAGATTTTTCTTAAATTTTAAAGACTCATTTAATGTTAATTAATAAAAAGAAAAGAGGGAAAAGTCACATTTTGGTTTCATAACTAACTTTTGCCAAAATTTTCTCATTTCATTTTCTCTCAAAATTCCCTCAGCCAAACACATTTCTACAGAAACTTTCCCTTTGATTTTCACACCTAAAGTTGAGATTTCAATCCCTAAATGATTCCTAATCATTTCTACACCAAATCCTCATCATTTGCTTATTGAATTTTCAAGGATTTTGGCTCTAAACAAGGAGAAATCCACATTTAGAGGTATGAACGTCCTTCTCCTCTAAATACACAGTTCTTTACTGAAATTCCTAAGTTCTCAATCCTTAAATTGAGTTTTATTAAAAGTTTTAATGTTGTGTTCTTGATTTTGGCTTGAAATGCAAGATTTGGATTTAATTTTGAAGAAATTCGTATTGGATGATTGGGCTCTGTTTTGAGATGTCTTTTTGATGTATTTTGGATGTCTAAATGATATGTAATTGAGGTTTAATCAATGCAATCCCAAATAGGTTGATTTTCCTAAGTTTTTACTTGTGAAAATGGTGGTTTTTCGGGTCATTTTGGTGTTCTGCTATAGCTGGAGGTATAAGGACGTGATTAGGTTCTTTTTGGATGTTAATTGATGTCTAAGAATGATTGAAAGTGATGGATCTTGGCTGGGTAATGTTGTAGAGGTGTTTGGATGTGATTTCAGTTGTGTTTGGTAGCCGAAATATGAGTTTTGATGAGAGCAACGAGTTTAGATGTTTTGGCTGAAGATTTTAATGCATGATGATGCATTAATCCTCTGCTTTGATGTGTTTAAAACATGGGAGACATCTTCGGATCCTTGTGGTGTTGATCCGGAGGCTTGATCGGCGTTCGGCAAGTTTGCGAAACGGAATTGGTGAGTGAAGTTTGGTTTTTAGCTTTGAAACCAATGTTTGAAGGTTATGGGAGCTTAGTTTAAGTCTAAACAACTTAGCTAAGCTCAAGAGTAAGTTTTCGGAGAAACTCTCTTTTTGATGAACCATGATATGGTTGGGTGCAATGCGTTTAATTTGCATGTTTAAATTCTGTTTTAAAAGCATATTTTAGCATCTTTAATGCTGGTTTTGTAAGCCATGTGTTCAAGGATGCTCAAGGTAAGAGATCCTTGTTTTGGACATTGATAAATGTGGTTTGATGTATAGTGATGCATGATTATTTAATGGCTTTGTTTGATGCTTAAAAACAGTGGATTGATGATGGTAAATGATGTATATTGGCAAGTGATGTGTTGGTTTAAAAGTACTTGAATCAGATATAGTTAACCGGCTATAGGATTGGGTGCACCGTGAATAAAGTCGCCTTGGATGTTGAGGGGTTGTAATGGTACCGTAAACTCCATCCAAGTACACTAACGAGATGTCTAAGATCATAATGGTGGTTAAAATGCCATGTGAGGATCTTGTGTTGTGTGTCTCGTGTTCTCGTTAGTGATGTTATACAACTACCAATGAGTGATGTGGAGGGGTTGTAATTGTACCGTAGACTCCATCACGGGTGTTGAGGGGTTGTGATTGTACCAGTAAACTCCACCTTGAGTGTTTGGTAGTGTGTATGAAGCGTATGGGAAAACACTTGTAATCAGCGTATCCGATTGTGTTTTGAGATGAAAAATGGTTATGGTTTATCACTTGAAAGCCAATATGACATGTTGATGTAATGAAGCATGAGATGCTTGTTTTGTATGCATTGTGCATGAGAAATGAAGTTTATGAATCTAAAGGCCTTTGAAAGGTGTTTTACAAAGTGCATTATTGTGTTGTTCATTAGAGCATTTCTCACTAAGCATGTGTGCTTACGCTCTCTTTCTTGAACCAATAATGCAGAGAATTGAAGTGCTTTAAGGGCAGCAAGGAGGTCAAGGATCCAAGTGAAAGTCTAAGCTCATATATGGTGACTATTTTTACAACACTATTAGCTTTTGGTATTTGGCAATGGGAACCTATATTGTGTTTTTGGGAGATGTTTTGGACTCCCTAAGATTGGTTTGATGCATATGATATTTGGAGTATGTAAATGGCCATTTGGTATTTGTTTTGAAGATTTGATGATAGCTTGATTTCCAATTATAGGATACATGCCTATAGACTTGTGGTTTTTCCTAATTGATACCATGATTGAGTTTTGATGATGCAAATAAATTCCTTTAATGTTTGATGATTTGTTGGCATGATAAGGAGGTCATATGAACGTTTTTGATGGGTCGAAAGTGTGATAAACCAGAAAAATTCTGCATTTCTGGGCAGTCCGTATCGGAACGGGTGATACTGTTTCGGAACAGGGGGCCTGAAATGGCCTTGGCGTTTCGAAATGGGTAGAGCCGTTCCGAAACGTTTTTGCTACTGCCAAGCCATGTTTCGTAACAGGTTCCGAAACGGTCGCGCGTTTCGGAATGGTCATACTTCGTTGCGGAACACTTGACCGTTGGGCACAGAATCTGATGGTTATATGTTTTGAAATCTTCACGTTTTAGTCCTGAACTTTGTTATTGCGATTGTTTGAGTTTGGGATGTCCGTTTGAGATGAATTTTGGCAGAGAAGCATGAAACATGACTAATTTCATAATGGTAACTTAAAAATTGGTAAAGTCCTCTTAGTATCCAGAATTTACAAATTGGTCCCTAAATTCGTATGTTGTGCAATTGATTCCCTTATTGTTTTCCGATTGCTGTGATTTTTGAGTATGCTTATCTTAAGAGTGAGCCTAGGGTTAATATGCATCTAGACAAGTTTAAAAAGAAAAAAAGGGTCGTTAATCAAGGTTGACTTTGGTTTTCCCCGTGTAATCTTCATAGTTCGGGTCAACCGTCTAGGCCGGGATAAGGGGGTTACATTTGGTGGTATCAGAGCTGAGTTCTCGTGTATTTTGGGAATGGTTATGTGGGTGATTTGTGTATGATTGCTTTGTATGCTTGTTGAGTGAAAGTATGATGTATGAATTGTATGTATGTTGGAATTGTGGTGTATGTTGTGGTGAAGCATGTTAGAGGGACCCATTGCCATGTCAAAGCTAATGAAATGAATTGTTTTTAATTGGAAATGAGCTTGAGTACTTGGATTCTTACCTTGCTGGGCCTGACTATGTTTATTGCATTTGTGATTGCATTGTTTAGGGAATGGGACCTCGTAGAGAGACGAGGATTAATACGCGAGCTATGGCTCAAAATGAGAACGAAGAGAATGCTGAAAATGTAGTGGATTTACCTCCTCCACCCGGTGGTGGTGGTGCTGGGGGTGAGGGAGCTGGTGCTGGTGCTGGTGCTGGGGTCGCTGGACCTGAAGCTGGGTAGGGGCAAGCTGCTCCTGACATGACAGTGCTGATTAAGGCTATTGCTGGAGCCTTTCAGGCGGCGGTAGCTGGAGCTCATGGAGCTGGGCATCAGGGAGATGCTAATGCTAGACTACCTCTGGAATGCTTGCGCAGTCTGGGAGGGACTGAGATCAGGGGTTTGTCTGCTGAGGGTTATGAGTCTTGGTTGGAAAGTACCAAGAGAATTTTGGGACAAATGAACTGCAATGAGGTGCAGAAGCTGGGTTGTATAGTATCGATGTTGCATGACGATGCGTATACCTGGTGGACAACAACTATCTCCGGAATGGAGGATGCTGATGTGACTTGGATGTTCTTTCTGAACGCGTTCAAGAGGAAGTATCTGGGTGTGCGGTATCTGGATGAAAAGAAAAGGGAATTCATGTCTCTTACTCAAGGGAGCATGTCAGTGGCTGAGTACGAGGTTCAGTTTGTTCGACTCAGTCAGTACGCACCTGAGCTTATCCCTGATGAGCGGGAGAGGTGTGAACGTTTCCGTTATGGTTTGGTGATGGAAGTGAAGACCTATATGCTGGCTGCTGAGTACACTGACTTTGATGTGCTGGTTAGTAGAGTGAAGGATATTGAGCTGAATTTGAGTTTGTCTTCTAAAGGTGCTGGTCCTAGTGCGGGCAAGCGAGCTGCTGAGTATAGTTCCGGTGGTGGATGGAACAAGAGAGGACGTGATCGGAGGTATCAGTCTTCAGCTAGGCATGGTGGTGTAGGGCAAGGTGCGCCTGTTCAAGGAGACAGAGCGAGAGCTGATCAGAACACATGCTGGGCATGCAGATCGCGTGGCCATCTGAGGCGTGATTGTCCTCGAGCAGCGAGGGAGGTACATGCTCCTATTGTGGTGACCGGTAATTCGTGCTGGAACTGTGGTTCGACGGATCATATGAGGAGGGAGTGTCCTCTGTTGGCCGGTGGTGGTCAGGGACGTGCTCCTGGAGTTGTTGCACCACAGAGAGGTCATGGGCGTGGCCGCGGTAACTTCCAGCGCAGGGAAAATGGTGGAAGGAATGTGGCTCATGTGGTAGCTGTTCAGCCTGAGGGTGGTGGCCAGGCCCGAGTGTATGCTCAGAGAGAGGGGAGGAATGACACGGATGTGATAGCAGGTACTTTCAATTTTCAATCCTTGTCATTACTTTCCTTGATTGATTCTGGATCTACACACTCATACATATTGCGTGAACACGCTCAATTGCTTGGTTTGCCTGTTGAGTCTTTGGATGTTGGTATGCTTGTAACTAGTTCTTTTGGTGAGACTGTTGTGACACGAAAGCTTTATAGAAGATGTCCATTGGTTGTGCAAGACCATGTTTTTCATGTTGATCTTATGGAATTGCCTTTCTATGGTTTTGATGTAATCCTTGGTATGGATTGGCTTGTTGAGCATCAAGCTGTAGTGGATTTTGAGAATAATCGAGTTTCGTTGAAGCTTGCGGATGATTATGAGGTAGTGGTGGTTGGTGAGAATGTGAAGTTTCTTGCCAATGTGGTGTCTACATTGGAAGCGAGCCGGATGCTGAGGCAAGGTTGTGAAGCCTACCTAGCCTTTGTGATGAATCCTAGCTCTAAGGAGTTGCGAGTGCAAGATATCAGGATTGTGCGAGAGTTTCCTGGTGTGTTTCCGGAGAAGTTGCCTGGATTGCCTCCTAATCGCGAAGTGGAGTTTGGAATTGAGTTGTATGAAAACACGACTCCAGTGTCCATTACTCCTTATCGAATGGCACCCAAAGAGTTAAAAGAGCTGAAGATGCAACTTCAAGAGTTGCTTGATCGTGGTTTCATACAGCCGAGTGTGTCACCTTGGGGTTCACCGGTCTTGTTTGTGAAGAAGAAGGATGGCACTATGAGAATGTGCATCGATTACCGTCAGCTTAACAAGTTGACTATGAAGAATCGGTATCCACTGCCGAGAATTGCTGATATTTTTGATCAAGTTCGGGGAGTGGCTGTGTTCTCTAAAATTGACTTAAGGTCAGGGTATTACCAGTTGAAGGTGAAGGATGTGGATGTGCCAAAGACATCTTTCAGAACGAGGTATAGGCATTATGAGTTTCTTGTGATGTCGTTTGGTTTGACGAATGCTCCTGCAGCTTTCATGGACATGATGAATAGAGTGTTCCATGAATACTTGGATAAATTTTTTGTGGTGTTCATTGATGATATTCTCGTGTGCTCTCGTACTGAGGAGGAGCATGAGGGGCATTTGAGAATTGTGTTGCAGGCTTTGTTGGAGAATCAGCTTTATGCCAAGCTGAGCAAGTGTGAGTTTTGGCTCAGAGAAGTTGTGTTCCTTGGTCATGTGGTTTCTGCTGAAGGAATATGAGTTGATCCTCAGAAGATTGAGGCAGTGATGAACTGGAAGCCTCCTAAGTCTGTTCATAAGGTTCGTAGTTTCCTTGGTTTGGCGGGATACTATCGGAGGTTCGTGGATGTGTTTTCAAAGATTTCTGCACCTTTGACGAAGCTGTTGCAGAAGGATGTTAAGTATGAGTGGACGGAAGGGAGACAACAGGCTTTTGAGAAGCTTAAGGAAGCTTTGACGCAAGCTCCTATCTTGGTTCAACCTGAATCAGGGAAAGAGTTTGTGGTGTATAGTGACGCATCCTACGTTGGTTTGGGATGTGTGTTGATGCAAGAGGGTAAAGTGGTAGGTTATGCATCGCGCCAGTTGAAGGTGCATGAGCGCAATTATCCTACGCATGACATTGAGTTAGCTGCGGTAGTTTTCGCTTTGAAAATTTGGAGGTATTACCTGTATGGTGAGAAGTGTATTGTGTACACAGATCACAAGAGTTTGAAGTATCTGATGTCTCAGAAAGAGTTGAATCTTAGGCAACGACGTTGGGTGGAGTTGCTTAAGGGTTACGATTTGACGATCAAGTACCATCCGGGTAAAGCTAATGTTGTAGCAGATGGCTTGAGTAGGAAGGTAGCAGTGGAGTTGAGGGCTATGTTTGCCAGTTTGAGCATTTCGCGTGATGGTGGTCTTGTGGCTGAGTTGCAATTGAAACCATCCTTGGTTCAGTTGATTAAGGAAAAGCAGTTGTTGGATGATTCCTTGGTGCCACATGTTCAGGATATTGCTGAGGATAGGCCATCGAATTTTTGCTTTAGTGATGATGGAGTTTTATGCTTTGGGAGTCGGATAGTAGTGCCCAATGATGCTGATTTGAGGCGTGCTATTCTGACTGAAGCTCATAGTAGTCCTTTTTCTATGCACCCTGGTAGTACTAAGATGTACCGTGATCTTCGTGATGAGTACTATTGGGTGGGTTTAAAGAAAGATGTTGCCGAGTTTGTAAGCAAGTGCATGGTATGTCAGCGAGTTAAGGCTGAGCATCAGTTTCCTTCAGGGTTGTTGCAACCGTTGAGGATTCCTGAGTGGAAGTGGGAAAGGATTACCATGGACTTCGTGTCTGGTTTGCCTTTGTCGCCATCGAAGAAGAATTCAGTGTGGGTGATTGTGGACAGCCTGACAAAGTGTGCGCATTTCATACCCGTGCATACTACGTACACTTTTGGATAAGCTTGCGGAGCTGTACATTGCTGAGATTGTGCGGCTGCATGGTGTGCCAAAGTCGATTGTGTCGGATAGAGATCCGAGGTTTACATCACGTTTCTGGCAGTGTTTGCATCAGGCTTTGGGTACACGGTTGAATTTCAGTACTGCTTATCATCCACAGTCGGATGGACAGTCTTAGCGTGTTATCCAAGTGTTGGAGGATATGTTGAGGTGCTGTGTGATTGAGTTTCAGGGCTCTTGGGAGAAACATTTACCTTTGGTGGAGTTTGCCTATAATAATAGCTATCAGGCAAGTATTCAAATGGCACCTTATGAAGCTTTGTACGGGAGGAAGTATCGGACTCCTCTTTGTTGGGCTGAAATAGGCCAGATGTTGGTTTTGATGCCAGGTTTATTGAAAGGAACCACCGAGAAGGTAAAGCTCATTTTTGAGCGATTGAAGGCAGCTTTTGATCGGCAAAAGTCTTACGCGGATTTGAAGCGTAAGGAGATTGAGTATGTGGTGGGTGACCGTGTGTTTTTGAAAGTTTCGCCTTGGAAAAAGGTGATGAGGTTTGGCCGAAAGGGTAAGTTGAGCCCTAGGTACATTGGGCCATACGAGGTGGTTGAGCGTGTGGGTCCTGTTGCGTATAAGTTGAGGTTACCGCAAGAGTTGGAAAAGATTCATGATGTGTTTCATGTCTCTATGCTTCGGAGGTATAGATCGGATTCTTCGCATGTTATGCATGTGGAAGAAGTGGAGTTGAATCCGGATTTGACCTATGATGAGGAACCGGTGGAGATTCTAGATTCGGATAGTAAAGTTCTTCGAGGCAAGACCATTGAGTTGGTAAAGGTGTTGTGGAAGCATCGTGGTGCTGAGGAAGCCACGTGGGAACGAAAGGATGACATGGTGAAGCAGTTTCCATACCTTTTTCCTCTAGGTAAATTTCAGGGACGAAATTTCTTAAGGGGGGGAGAGTTGTAACACCCCAATTTTGGGCTTGGAAGTTTAGGGTCTGAACCGGATCGGTTTAAATTTCGGTTCGAATATAAAAGGTGATTTTAGGGAAAGCCTAGTTCGGGATACATTAAAAATATGGAAATATATCTAAAAATCCTCTTTTATTATATATAAGAGAGTGGTGAAATCAATTTTACAAAATGAGGTTTGGAAATATGACATTTCAAGTTAGTGACTAAAATGTAATTTTTGAAAAGTTCGTGGCTGTTTTAAAAGGATTGAAACTTTGAATCTTTAAGGAGCTAATTTACCTAAGGGAGGATTTCTCCAGATTTTTCTTAAATTTTAAAGACTCATTTAATGTTAATTAATAAAAAGAAAAGAGGGAAAAGTCACATTTTGGTTTATAACTAACTTTTGCCAAAATTTTCTCATTTCATTTTCTCTCAAAATTCCCTCAGCCAAACACATTTCCACAACAACTTTCCATTTGATTTTCACACCTAAAGTTGAGATTTCAATCCCTAAGTGATTCCTAATTATTTCTACACCAAATCCTCATCAGTTGCTTATTGAATTTTCAAGGATTTTGGCTCTAAACAAGGAGAAATCCACATTTAGAGGTATGAACATCCTTCTCCTCTAAATACTTAGTTCTTTACTGAAATTCCTAAGTTCTCAATCCTTAAATTGAGTTTTATTAAAGGTTTTAATGTTGTGTTCTTGATTTTGGCTTGAAATGCAAGATTTGGATTTAATTTTGAAGAAATTTGTATTGGATGATTGGGCTCTGTTTTGAGATGTCTTTTTGATGTATTTTGGATGTCTAAATGATGTGTAATTGAGGTTTAATCAATGCAATCCTGAATAGGTTGATTTTCCTATGTTTTTACTTGTGAAAATGGTGTTTTTTGGGGTGATTTTGGTGTTCTGCTATAGCTGGAGGTATAAGGAAGTGATTAGGTTCTTTTTGGATGTTAATTGATGTCTAAGAATGATTGGAAGTGATGGATCTTGGCAGGGTAATGTTGTAGAGGTGTTTGGATGTGATTTCGGTTTTGTTTGGTAGCCGAAATGTGAGTTTTGATGAGAGCAGTGAGTTTAGATGTTTTGGCTGAAGATTTTAATGCATGATGATGCATTAATCCTCTACTTTGATGTGTTTAAAACATGGGAGACATCTTCAGATCTTTGTGGTGTTGATCCGGAGGCTTGATCGGAGTTCGACAAGTTTGCGAAACGGAATTGGTGAGTGAAGTTTGGTTTTCAGCTTTGAAACCAATGTTTGAAGGTTATGGGAGCTTAGTTTAAGTCTAAACAACTTAGCTAAGCTCAAGAGTAAGTTTTTGGAGAAACTCTCTTTTTGATGAACCATGAGATGGTTGGGTGCAATGTGTTTAATTTGCATGTTTAAATTCTGTTTTGAAAGCATATTTTAGCATCTTTAATGCTGGTTTTGTAAGCCACGTGTTCAAGGATGCTCAAGGTAAGAGATCCTTGTTTTGGACATTGATAAATGTGGTTTGATGTATAGTGATGCATGATTATTTAATGGCTTTGTTTGATGCTTAAAAACAGTGGATTGATGATGGTAAATGATGTATATTGGCAAGTGATGTGTTGGTTTAAAAGTACTTGAATCGGATATAGTTAGCCGGCTATAGGATTGGGTGCACCGTGAATAAAGTCACCTTGGATGTTGAGGGGTTGTAATGGTACCGTAAACTCCATCCAAGTACACTAACAAGATGTCTAAGATCATAATGGTGGTTAAAATGCCATGTGAGGATCTTGTGTTGTGTGTCCCGTGTTCTCGTTAGTGATGTTATACAACTACCAATGAGTGATGTGGAGGGGTTGTAATTGTACCGTAGACTCCATCACGGGTGTTGAGGGGTTGTGATTGTACCGGTAAACTCCACCTTGAGTGTTTGGTAGTGTGTATGAAGCGTATGGGACAACGCTTGTAATCCACGTATCCGATTGTGTTTTAAGATGAAAAATGGTTATGGTTTATCACTTGAAAGCCAATATGACATGTTGATGTAATGAAGCATGAGATGCTTGTTTTGTATGCATTGTGCATGAGAAATGAAGTTTATGAATCTAAAGGCCTTTGAAAGGTGTTTTACAAAGTGCATTATTGTGTTGTTCATTAGATCATTTCTCACTAAGCATGTGTGCTTACGCTCTCTTTCTTGAACCAATAATGCAGATAATTGAAGTGCTTTAAGGGCAGCAAGGAGGTCAAGGATCCAAGTGAAAGTCTAAGCTCATGTATGGTGACTATTTTTACAACACTATTAGCTTTTGGTATTTGGCAATGAGAACCTAGATTGTGTTTTTGGGAGATGTTTTGGACTCCCTAAGATTGGTTTGATGCATATGATATTTGGAGTATGTAAATGGCCATTTGGTATTTGTTTTGAAGATTTGATGATAGCTTGATTTCCAATTATAGGATACATGCCTATAGACTTGTGGTTTTTCCTAATTGATGCCATGATTGAGTTTTCATGATGCAAATATGTTCCTTTAATGTTTGATGATTTGTTGGCATGATAAGGAGGTCATATGAACGTTTTTGATGGGTCGAAAGTGTGATAAACCAGAAAAATTCTGCATTTCTGGGCAGTCCGTATCGGAACGGGTGATACTGTTTCGGAACAGGGGGCATGAAATGACCTTAGCGTTTCGAAACGGGTAGAGCCGTTCCAAAACGTTTTTGCTACTGCCAAGCCCTGTTTCGCAACAGGTTCCGAAACAGTCCCGCGTTTCGGAACGGTCATACCCCATTGCGAAACACTTGACCGTTGGGCACAGAATCTGATGGTTATATGTTTTGAAATCTTCACATTTTAGTCCTGAACTTTGTTATTGCGATTGTTTGAGTTTGGGATGTCCGTTTGAGATGAAATTTGGCAGAGAAGCATGAAACATGACTAATTTCATAATGGTAACTTAAAAATGTGTAAAGTCCTCTTAATGTCCAGAATTTACAAATTGGTCCCTAAATTCGTATGTTGTGCAATTGAGTCCCTTATTGTTTTCCGATTGCTGTGATTTTTGACTATGCTTATCTCAAGAGTACGCCTAGGGTTAATATGCATCTAGACAAGTTTAAAAAGAAAAAAGAGGTCGTTAATCAAGGTTGACTTTCGGGTTGACTTTGGTTTTCCCCGTGTAATCTTCGTAGTTCGGGTCAACCGTCTAGGCCGGGCTAAGGGGGTTACAATCTCAATTATCATAACATCATAATCATGAGAGCAATATCATTGGCCACTATTAGTTTACCTTGATGTGCGGATTTACTCTCAGCAACAACATTACCTCGATGGGATTACACTCATCACCGGACCTTGCATGGGCGGGATTCCACTCATCACCACACGCCCTACGGATGGGATTCCACTCATCACCACGTAGAATATCAATAAATTTCTGGTGGAATATTACATCACCGTACTCCTCCTTGATGACTTAACGCCATCAAGGCCACGCACGTTTTGACTCAATTGTGTGCACACTAATCATATTGATCGATCATTTACACCCGGTAAGTTAATTAGTGCCAATTTCTTTAACCATGTCACATATCCACCATTTATATCACATACTCATCACATATACATATTAAGATACACACATACAAATCAATCCACATTTCACAAGAACAAGTAGGCAATGGCATATCATTTATCAATAGGAAATCAAGGGGTTAAACTACCAATTTAACACCCACCTAGGAATGGCCTACCAAGATCATTCCCACACATCCACTACACACACTTGAACCGACTTTAAAACCAATTTAAAGATTTACTCACCACCCTTCCTTAGCCACCAAAGCAAGTAAGCAAGCAAGCCTCCTAAATGCCCGGATTCGATCCCGATGCTCCTCCAATGTCCCCTCTTGTTTCTAGTCAAATCAAAATACAACCATTACTCACAAATCAATGCTAAATTTCAGTCACCAATCCAACCCATAAGTACAAGCCAAATTTCAACAATTTTCAACCCAAACAATCACCAAATTCCCCATTTTCGTGCTCCCTTATTACCCAGCAGAAAACCATGATTTCAAACTCCCAAATGACATCTAAATGGTCCCAAAACACTTTCCTTACATCCCTAAACCATCAGCCCTTCAACCCAAGCCTAAAACACACCAAAAATTTAATTTTTGACACTTCAAAAATGGCCACCAGGACCCACTTCGGGTTTTCATCCAAAATCACCCATTTTAACATATTATGTGTATTTTATGGAGACTAAACCAAAACCCAACTTAATAAATCGAAATCAATTGGAAAGCCCCTTAAAAATTCAAACTTTCTTTAAACTTGAAATTTCAAAAATATGGTAGTTTTCAATTTCAAGACTAGGTAAATGTAGAGGATGAAGAGGAGAGTTCAAATGTGTGATTACCTTAAAAAACGCCCTTGAATTGATGGAATAGTAAATTTGAGGTTTGGGTGGGTTTATGGTGGTTTTCACGTTGGAAGAGATGGGGAAGACAACTTTTTTCCCTTTTTTTGTTCTTTTAACTTCAAAAAGGTGGTCTACTTTTTAAATTGTTTTTGGCTAAATTACCAAATGGTCACTCCTTTTTATTTCAAAACTCAATTACCTCAAACCAAGGTCAATTTGATTAAAATTAATTTTATCGACTCGGACCAGCTAACCCGACTAACTCCTAACCCAAAACACGGGTGTTACAGAAAAGTCTTCGACTTCATCAATATTAGTATTACCATTCGTTAAACATATTTCAGTAGAATCAACCTTTTATTAAAGTAACAAAAAAACGAGAAACAATCGATATTTAAACAAATTTTCTTTCGTTTATCTACGTCAAATTGATGCTCACTAATATTTGATGTAGAAAAATAAAAAAGGAATGTTAGTATTCTCAATACTCTAATACAAGGATGTTTCAATCGAAAATATGTTCAAGGAACATTAGTACGGTTAATATAACGAGAAACAATCAAAGACTTTTCTGATGGTTTATAAATATTTTTAATTTTTAATTTTTTATATTTATAATTTTTCGATATTTTTAATTTTAATGTTTTAACTTATTTTTTTAATTCATAATAGTATTTTTATTTTTAATATTTTATGAATATTTAAATATTAATATTTTTATTTTTTAACTTAAATATTTAGTTATCGAACTTTCAATTAAAAAAATACTTTTATTTGAAATTTTCATCATTAGGTATTGATAGTCTGTCACAAATTTATTCTTTATTTTCTATCAACCTTTTCTCTATTAATAGATTTTTATTTTGATTTACGATTAGGATGAGCGTTAGATCAAGTCTATTTAAAAAAAAATTAAGTTATTCGAGTTGACGTGTCATATTTTACAACTCAAATTTTATTTGAAATTTTTTCGATTCGAGTTTATGAAATTCGAGTTGAGTTTTCGAGTTCCAATACAAATTTAATTGTAATTATTTATCAGGTTATAATACGGTTTGATTTCAATTTAAACAATTTTCTTTAAACATATAATATATGCATATATATATATATATATATATATATATATATATATATATATATATTTCTTCATATTTTTTCAAATATGACATATATTTCTTCATATTTTTCATATATGCCATATATTTCTTCATATTTATCCATATTTTGCATGTATTTCTTTGTATAAAATTCATTTTTTTTTCAAATCGAGTTTTGTTCACCCTATTTATGATAAGAAATATGAATTCCAATTTAAAATACTAGTTACAGTTAAAGAATAAAATTTATCAATTGTTTGAAACGAAAATAATCTGTTCTATACATAGTTAGTCGATCTTAAAATTTTGGGTGAAAGTTCACATATGGTCACTAAACTTTGGTTAATTATTTAAGGGTAAACTATACAGATGACCACTGAACTATGAGTTTGGTGTCAAAATGACCACTATATTATTTTTGACGCTAATGCACCACACAACTATTTAAATGGGTCCATTTTAGCCACACGCCGTTAAAAAAAAAGTTGACAGAACTATGGTCCTCTATATTTATACAATATATCGATTTAGTTCTAATTTTAATCTAATAAAATAAATTAATTATTCTATAAGATGGTGAGACGTGTCACCACCTTATTGAGGGATTTTAATTATTTTTAAATAACTAAATTAATTAATTACCCCTCTAATCAGGTGGTGACACATGTCACCCTGATTGGAGTAGAAAAAATAAAAACCATGTAGTTGCCCTTGGTATGAATCAAACCTAGAACCTTGGGGGTGTAGTGCGCATAAGTTTGCCATTGAGCCAAGTATATACTTGTAATATGCAATACTAATAATAATATATGTGTTATACATATGGAGAAAGAAAAAACAAACAATATACTCGCTCTTAGCGAGATTCGAACCTAAAAATTAATAAGGATTGTGGCATGGGTTTTCCACTAAGCCAAATAAGTATTTTTGATATTGAATACTAATAATAATATTGTATTCGTTTGAACAATTTTGGAGGAACTCTTGTTTGGGTGATGCAATTTCGATACTACATTGGTGAATGAACTGAAAATTTTCTTTATTATTATTATTTTTATTTTTCTATTGAGTTTTAAGCACATGTATACAGTATACTGGTCTATTTCCATCTGTTGATATATTTTGTTTAAGTAAATGTTATAATGGTAAAGTTTCTTTCTTCTCTTCTTTTATTTCTGTACAGAAAAATATCTAGAGATTTGACAGAGGCATCGTTAAGCGGTGCAGGCTTATCCATTATAGCAGCAATTGCTATGATTTTTTTATTTGGAATGGTTGGCGGCCTTTTTATTCACTCCAACTTCAATTCGATCTGTTTTTGACACACTTGGCTTCTAGTTTTAATTTTTCATCCCAAAACAACATTTCTGATTCAACATTCTTTTATCTTACAATCGTAGTTTATTAAAACTTTTGCCTTGAAATGAAAGCAATTCCTCTGTTTTCTTTACTTTCACTCATTGTAATCCATTGAATTTCTTTTGCAGGAACTGAATGATTTTTTAACACTCAGTACCACATCTATTTTAAACTTATTATATATATAATATTTCAAATTAAATTACAATCAAATAATATATATATATATTATAATTAGTATTGCATATCAAAATTACTTATTTGGCCTAGTGGCAAACCTATGCCACAACCCTTAAGGATTTCCAGGTTTGAATTCTACTAAGGATGAGTATATTGTTTGTTTTTTCTTTCTCCATATGTATAACACATATATTATTATTAGTATTGTTTATCACAAGTATATGCTTAGCTTAATGGCAAACTTGTGTGTGCTACACCCCTAAGGTCTCAAGTTCAATTCATACCAAGGGTACTTTCTTGGTTTTTATTTTTCCTACTCTAATCTGGGTGACACGTGTCACCACCTGATTGGAGGGGGAGAAATTAATTAATTTAGTTATTTAAAATAATTAAAATCCTCCAATAAGATTAAAATTAGATTAAAATTAAAATCCGCCAATAAGATTAAAATTAAAATTAAAATCCTACTCTAATCTGGGTGACACGTGTCACCATCTTATTGAATAATTAATTTATTTTATTAGATTAAAATTATGACTAAATTGATATATTGTATAAATATAGAGGACCAAATGTGTAATTATACTAATTTTTTTAATAGTTCCGTCAACTTTTTCGTTTTTTTAACAACGTGTAGCTAAAATGGAACCATTTAAATAGTTGTGTGGTGCATTTGCGGCAAAAAATAATATAGTGGTCATTTTGACACCAAACTCATAATTCAGTGGTCATCTGTGTAGTTTACCCATTATTTAATTTGATAATTAAAATTTCAATTGCTTCAATGTTATCATTAAACTTTGTAATTTGTTTTAATTTGGTAACTAAACTCCTAAGGGACGTTAAAAAAGTGACATGACAGTTAACAAATTTTATATAATAACACATTTAGTCCTTCATATTTACACATTTAAACAATTTAGTCTTAAATCAAAAAATAATAATAAAATTTAACCCTTAATATTTTACACATTATTTCAATTTGGCCATATTTTTAATTAAAAATAATTTAACCATTAACCCTAAACACTAAACTTAAGACCCTAAACCTTATATGTACATTAGCTTTCATTTTTTGTAAGCTTGTAATCTCCTTTTTGGAACTTCTGTCATGGATAGGTCATGGCCAATAACTTTTCATTCTAGTAAACTCCTTATAGAATCTCCTTTGCCTTCTACTCCAGAGAATGATGAGTATGCCCCCTTTCATTTTTCTTTTCTTTTCTTTCTGGGCTCATGTCGAAGGTTACATATTATTATCTTCTTGGCCCGGCTGTCTTTGTCTAGCATCTAACTAAATTTTTGGGTAAACTACACAGATGACCACTGAACTATGCGTTTGGTGTCAAAATGACCACTATATTATTTTTTGCCGCAAATGCACCACACAATTATTTAAATAGTTCCATTTTAGCCACACGCCGTTAAAAAACAGAAAAAGTTGACGGAACTGTTAAAAAATTGGTATAATTACACATTTGATCCTATATATTTATACAATATATCAATTTAGCTCTAATTTTAATCTAATAAAATGAAAACCAAGAAATTGCCCTTGGTAGGAATCAAACCTAGGACCTTGGGGGTATAGTGCACACGAGTTTACCACTGAAACAACATATATTTTTGATATGCAATACTAATAATAATATATGTGTTATACATATGGAGAAAGAAAAAACATACAATAAGGTGGCAGGTTCGAATAACACATATATTTGTTCTTTATCTATGCAATCACCCAACATCACCACCGATCAATTTGCTCTCCTAGTACTGAAATCTCGTATAACTTATAACCCTCGAAATCTCTTAGCAACCAATTGGTCTAATATGATGTCGGTATGCAGTTGGATTGGTGTCGCTTGCGGATCCAAGAACATTAGGGTTACGACTCTAAATCTTACAAGCATGAGTCTGGTAGGCACCATCCCACCAGACCTGGGAAATCTATCTTTCCTGTCAAGGCTCACCGTTGTTAACAATAGTTTTCAAGGTTCATTGCCATCCCAGTTGGCTAATCTGCGTCGGTTGAACCACATAAACTTGGGAAACAACAAAATCAGTGGAGAAATATCATCCTGGTTTGGTTCCTTCGCTCGACTTCGAAGCTTGTATCTGTTTGGAAACAACTTCACTAGTTTAATCCCATCTTCTCTGTGCTATTTACCAAAGCTAGAAATTTTGAGTTTGGAAAATAACAATCTGCAAGGCCATATCCTGTCAGGATTGGAAACCTATCAACCTAGAAGATATTGTCTTTGGAAAGTAACACGCTTTCAGGTTCCATTTTTCCACAATTTATATTTCAACACATATTTATGCAGTTCTTTTTCTTACCCCACAAATTTTTTTACAGGTCAAATCCCTGGGACGATCGGTGATCTTCTAAACTTAGAGGTGCTAAGCTTTCTAGAAAACAACTTAACAGGCCCAGTGCCTTCAAGTATTGGGAACTTGACATTTCTGAGTTTCCTTGACTTTTCATATAATAGCTTGTCAGGTATAGTGTGGCTGCATAGGATTTGCATTGTTTAAGTCTTTGTTGACACCATATATCGAGTTCGAACCCGAACAACTCCTCTCCTCTACCTCTGTCATTTGATTAATGAGTGATTACTTTCCTTACTCATTATGTATAACACATATATTTGTTTTTTTATCCATATGTATAACACATATATTATTATTAGTATTGCATATCATAAGTATATACTTTACTCAGTGGCAAACTCATGTGCATTACACTCTCAAGGTCCCAAGTTCAATTTTTACCAATGACAATTTCTTGGTTTTCATTTTTCCTACTCCAATTAGGGTGACACGTGTCACCACCTGATTGGAGGGGGAAATTAATTAATTTAGTTAAATAAAAATAATTAAAATCCTCTAATAAGGTGGTGACACGTGTCACCATCTTATTGAATAATTAATTTATTTTATTAGATTAAAATTAGTACTAAATTGATATATTGTATAAATATAGAGGACCAAATGTGTAATTATACCAATTTTTTTAACAGTTCCGTCAACTTTTTCATTTTTTAACAGCGTGTGGCTAAAATGGAACTATTTAAATAGTTGTGTGGTGCATTTGCGGCAAAAAATAATATAGTGGTCATTTTGACACCAAACTCATAGTTCAGTGGTCATCTGTGTTTGTCTATACAAAGAAATGACAATTTAAGAACAAAGACAATTCTTAATCATTTGTTGATTGACAATCGAAGCATTAACCATTACTTGATGCTTGGAGGTCCCTTTTATACTCCTTAATGAGTTTGTAGCCGTTACTAGCCGTTGGGATGAATTGGAGCCGTTGAGGACTTTATTTCCCTTCATTAATGCCGTTCTGCAGCCTTCCGTATCGATACGCATGGACCCGTATCGGTACAACCTTCATCAGAAACTAGCCGTTGAGCTCTTGCCAGCCTAGGCATATCGATACGCTTGAGGGCGTATCGGTACGATATGACGTTTAAAAGACCGTTGGGAAATATATTCGTTGGGGTTGTTAAAATGGGATCGATGTGCTGACTAGGCGTATCGATACGATCCCTCACCGTATCGAAATGGCCAAGCCTGTTTCGATACGGGTTTTGGAAATGACCAAACTAGGAAAAAAAGGTATCGATACGGGTTGGACCGTATCGGTACGGGCACTTTGAAAACACAAGTTTGGCTGTTTTAAAGCATGAAAAATCTTGCCAAAAACCTTTTAAAATACCTCAAACATAAATTCAAGTTGTTTGGACTTAAAACCACATTTTAAATTCTTTTCAAATTAATCCAAAACATTTTTCAATTATTATATCAAAACACTAGTTCTACAATCTCCCCCTTTTTGATATAATAAAACCAACTTGAAAAATTGTTTGGGATTCTCCCCCTTTAACTTTAAAATTGTGAATAAGAGATTAAGATTTGGAAACAATTAAAGCTCTCCCTTATTCATTTGAAAATTCAATTTTTCAAACCACATTTCTCCCCCTTTTTGTTATATCAAAAAGAATTTAAACACTTTTAATATTAAAATAACAATAGAGGTAAAAAAATGACAAATAAGAATTTTTGGTTTTGAAATGGCTCCCCCTTTCTCAAAGCATCATAAGAATATTAGTCCAACATATATGATCATCTAGTTGAATTAAAATAAAAAATAAACAAATAAAAGCAAAAACAACTAGATATTACCACACTTGAACTCAAGGGAGGATGTGAAGCCTTCTTTCTTTAAGTGTTCTTCCTTATGTGCATGGAGCTCCCCCTCAAAGTTTGACTTGTTGATAAATCTCCATCACACCCAGCAAAAGACAATCAAGTGATTTTTGGTATCCAAATTGCTTTGGATCCATAAACGTTAGTAGCACAAAATTTAGTCCCCTTAGGAATCCATTTTTCACTTTCACCCTTTTTAGTTGAAGTGGTTAGTCCTTTTGGGACCCAAACACTTCTAAAACATTTTCATTTTACAAATCTAGGGGCACTAGATTCTCTTACATAAAAGTTTGATTTTCCAAAATTATTTTTCTTTTCAAGTTCTTTGGAAAACAAATCTTTTTCTTCTTGAACTTTTTGAAGCAAATTTTGCAAATCAAAACATTTTTGTTCAAACTCTTAGAGTTTTGCTTCAAGTTCAAGTTTGATTTTAGAAATCAAATCATTTTGAATTTTCAACTTTGAAATCATTTTATTGTTTTTCAAAATGTGATTTTTAAACTCTAAAACCAAATCATCGTAGGCATCTTGTAATTCATCAAAAGAGTAAGAACATGAAGTAGATGAATTGGAAGTTACCCTTGAATCTTCTTCGATGGCCATAAGGCAAATATTGGCTTGTTCATCATCGGTGGAGTCCTCGTTACTCCAAGTAGCCACATATGCCTTCTTCTTATGGCTTGAAGTGCTTTCCCTCTTCTTTTTCATGGATTCTCGTTCAAGCTCTCTCAAGGCTTTCTTCATGAACGGGGCACAATTCTTGAAGAGATGAACTATATCTTCTTCTTCATCCTTCTCTTCACTTGAATCTACATGATGGCAAGTGGAGGATTTGAGATCAAAGGCACTAGTGTTGATGCCATGCCCTTTGAGCTTCTTCTACCCCAAAGCTCTAATTTCTTCCCTCTTCTTCTCATCTTCTTTATTTTTCTTCTTGATTTGGTGAGTGAGAAGAGACCCCATGAGCTCATCAAGCTTCAAAATTTTCAAGTTTTTAGCTTCTATGGTGGCGGTCCTCTTTGAGTCCCATGACTCGGGAAGTGAGTAGATGAGCTTTCGGACAAGCTTTTCCTCTGGGATGGCTTCTCCATAGCCTTTGAGACCATTGGTGATAGTGGAGAACCTATCAAACATCTTCTCGATGTTCTATTCCGGATCCATCTTGAAGTTCTCATACTCTAAGGTGAGGAGCCCAATCTAGGTCTCCTTGCCTTCATCGGTTCCCTCGTATGTGACTTCAAGCTTGTCCCATACCTCCTTGACACTCTCACAAGAAGACATCTTCTCATAGATGGTTGGGCCAAATGCACAAAAGACGATGTACAAGGCTTTGCAATTTAGCTCCATCTTCTTGCGATCGTCGGCACTCCACTCCGCTTTGCTTCGTTGAGGCACGAAAGGACCATCTACAACTATGTCCCATAGCTTGTAGTCTCTAGACTTGATGAAGAACTTCATCTTTGTCTTCCAATGGGCATAGTGAGTTCCTTCCAAGAAGGGCAGTTTGTCGATGGATTGCGCCATTGAGCCGGTTGTGTGAAATGATGATCGAGCTTACCAGATCTTCTAAATAGGATGTTAATCCTCTTCGATTGAGCCAAGCTCTAATACCAATTGTTGAGTTTTAAGGTGCTCAATTCCTTCAACCGTTCTTGCTCACCAAGTGGTGGAGAAGTGAAATTTTGGGTGGAACTGGTGTGGGAGCTAAAAAGAATTATGACACAATAATTTTAGAGTGGTTCAACCTTGTAACCAAGGTCTATATCCACTACCATAGCTTCCCACTAAGGATTTCCAATCAATCCAATATTGATTCGTCCCCTTTTCTAGGCTTAGGAGGAAACCCTTATACACCAATCAAGCTTTCTACCCAAAGCCTTGATCAAACCCTCTTTACAAAGAGAAAAGATAAGCAAACTTAAATCCCTCTAATAGGTATTTATTTGCACAATTTTGCTCTCACCTAAAACCTAAAACACTTGAGCAAATTTGACAATTTTGGCTCACTAGTGTTTGTCTATACAAAGAAATGACAATTTAAGTACAAAGACAATTATTGATCATTTGTTGATTGACAATTGAAGCATTAACCATTACTTGATGCTTGGAGGTCCCTTTTATACTCCTTAATGAGTTTGTAGCTGTTACTAGCCGTTGGGGATGAATTGAAGCCGTTGAGGACTTTATTACCCTTCATTAATGCTGTTCTGCAGCCTTCCGTATCGATACACATGGACCCGTATCGGTACGGACTTCATCAGAAACTAGTCGTTGAGCTCTTGCCAGCCTAGGCGTATCGATACGCTTGAGGGCGTATCAGTACGATATGACATTTAAAAGACCGTTGGGAAATATGACTGTTGGGGTTGTTAAAATGGGATCGGCATGCTGACTAGGTGTATCGATACGATCCCTCACCGTATCGAAACGGCCAAGCCTGTTTCGATACGGATTTTGGTAGTGACCAAACTGAGCAAAAAAGGTATCGATACGGGTTGGACCGTATCGGTACGGGCACTTTGAAAACACAAGTTTGGCTATTTTAAAGCATGAAAAATCTTGCCAAAAACCTTTTAGAATACCTCAAACATAAATTCAAGTTGTTTGGACTTAAAGCCAAGTTTTAAATTCTTTTCAAATTAGTCCAAAATATTTTTCAATTATTATATCAAAACACTAGTTCTACAGATCTGTTGGTCAAACTGCTCATCTTTGTGTAAATCTCTAATCTTACATATCTAAATCATAAACTCTAAATTCAAAATACTAAAATTTAAATATTTAAATTCGAATCATAATATAATCTTCTAACCTGTAAAATAAGTCTGTTTGTATAAATTAAACTTTACACAGATAATATATCAAATACTTTTCTACTAATAATTTACCAAATTGAAATAGTTTTGGTTCGACTGTTTCTTTGGGCCTATAATGTCCAGCTTGAAAATTCCCGCAAATAATTCATGCTAAGCATCATCTATCAAGGCTGAGCACAAACATTTTGATTCAAATTTCGGTTTCGCTAGCTCCATTTATCGCAATCAATTACTCCAGGGCTGCCTTTAGGCTTTGTTTGGTATGAAGGATGAAAATGTGGAAGGATGAAAAAATTGTTAATCAAATGGTTAAGATTCAAAGTAAAAAGGTTGTTATGAATCTCCACAATTTGATTAACAAATTTTCCATCCTTCTTATTTCCATCCTTCATACCAAGCAAAACATTATAGATGCCGGTGGGAGGAGTTTTGGAGATCCACCACACATAGCAAATAATTAGGTGGGGATAGTTATCGTACATTAAACCCACTACTAATTCAATACTTGTTATTAGGGGCTTAATAAATTACATTATAGGTGAATATTAGTTACATTAAACACCCTAAATTTGTAACCCCCTCGTCCCGGTGCAGACGCTTGACCGGTTCGAGCGGGCTACACGGGGATAACAGAGGCGAAACCCGTTAAGGCTTCACTTCAGTTAACAACCCGGGAAAAACTTTTCATTTATTATTATCTTATCTAGATGCATTAATATGTCCTATGTGAAAAGGCAACATCGGAAGCAACAAGCGAGGCGAACGACCAAACAACCAATCAAAACAGCCCATCTTAAACTTAAATTGCAGGCCGTATCGAAACGCCCAGAGGGTGTATCGATACGCCTTGACTAGGTCAACTGGCCAAAGTCAACCTGAGGAGACCGTATCGAAACGGATGTTGACCGTATCGAAGCGCCCTCGTCGGTCAACTTCTCGTGGTCAACGCTACGAAGACCGTTTCGAAACGCCTAGGACCATTTCGATACCCTCAATTTCTCGTCAAAATCTCAAATTTCCAGTAGCAAGATCGTATCGAAACGCCCCCTTTGCGTATCGAAACGCCTGACCTGAAACAAGAGGACCGTATCGAAACGAGTCCAACCGTTTTGATACACCTGCTGCGAACAGACAAGTTTTAGCTGATTTATGGCATAAGGCTTCCTCAAACACCAACTAAAACCTCCCACAACCACACATACAATAACCCTAGATGCAAGACACCCTATACAAACATACTTAACACCCAACAAACACGTAAAAGCCATACATTGATAGGAAGCATCAATACAACGAAAGATTCATACATAGCATTTAAAGGATTTCATGTTTAGAGCCAACATTCACAAACATTCAAGGTAAGCAATAAATCATGGTTTACAAAACAAGACATGACATCCACAAGCTATACCAACATTAACATATTAAGGAGTCTAAACATGCTCCTAACACAAAACAACAACATAAATCAAAAGCTCAAATTACATTGCTTGTCTATTACATCTCATAACATAAAAATACATACTTGATAAACTCAAAAGCCAAACTAGCACACTTGGAGGCCCTCTTCTTGCACTAGCAACCCACGAACTACAGATCTACATTGTCGAAACAAAAGAGAGCGTAAGCATAAAGCTTAGTGAGGGTAAACTCATAAAACAAACCTCGACACTGCAGGGTCCAAACACGAGCATACAACCAAGGTAGAATGCATGATCTTACCTTCGAACCACATGAGACAAGATAAAAATGATGCATGAACACAATTATCAACATCATGCCATGCTCAACAACTTATAAGCTTAACACATGGAAATACATAAATCCAACATATTAGTAACACAATCCACAATCCGTATTGGCACCTAGCTATAACCCGAATATGCGGATAACCGTTGGAACTCACATCCAACAACACAACCATTACCTTACGGTGGGATTACACTCATCACCGTTTCACGCGAGGGGATTCTACTCATCCCCACGCCCCGTCGATGAGATTCCACTCATCACCGAATAACATATATATAAGAAGAAATCTGGGCGAACCCGTACTCCATCTGGATGATTACCATCACAAAGACCACGCACGCATTTAGACTCTTGTGTGCACACTAAACATCCTAATGATTGATCATTGTACCGCAAGCATACTAGTGCCAATACTAACACAATTCATAAACTTTCACAACATCATTTCATATCAACTTCCGTGCTTAGCACGTACTCATCATGACTTACCGTCATGCACAAACCACATGCATATAACAATGCATCAATACCATGCCTCAACATACATGTATAACACAATATTCATAATCACAATTAAACGTGAGACATACACAACATTTAAAGTTCAACCGAAGTCTCTAACTAAAGCTTGAGATTAGACTACCAATCTAATCCCAACTCTAGGTGGGTCTACCAAGCCCAACCTAGTCCACATGCTTGAACCAACCTTTGAAAATCAAGTTAAAAACATTAACCACTCACCGACTAATCCAAGCTCAACAACACAAGCCGATCAAACTCCCAACGGTTCCAGATTCGTTCCCGAGGCTTCACCAACACAAATCCTTGCTTCTAAACATCCCAACATAATCAAAATAACCACAAATCAGTCCACAAATCAATGTAGCAAACCCGCAATGCAAACCAAGCACAAAACACATGATTTCAAGCTAAAGACAACCCCAAAATCCTCCTTCACGAGCAGCCCTAAAGCACAACCAAGACCATTGATTTCAACTCTTATAATACTCCCACAAGCTTCCAAAACAACCCCTAACTATCAACCAATCATCAGCCAACAAATTCTCACATCAAACACTCCCAAAACTCAACATTTGAACTCTCTAAAACCTCCCTAAAACCCAATTTCGGGAATCATCATAAAACCATGTAAAAATCGAGTATGTTGGACCTTTTAGATAGTAAACAACTTATATAACATCAATAAATCAAAATATTAAGTTAAAGTTGATAAAGATGACATTTTTAATATAAAACCCCAAAATCTAAAAATGTAAAAACCATGAGCTTTTATGAAAATAAAGGTATGAACTTGTAGAGGAAAGAGAGGACAAGTCGAATATGGGTTTACCTTTGAAAAACCTTCAAAATCAAGCTAGAAGGGTGATGGAATAGTGAAATGGAGGAGGGGAGGTTTGGGTGTCGTTCAAAAACAAAGATGAGGAGAAGAAAGGCTTTTGGGTGTTTTTATTTTATTTGTTTTATTCCACCAAAATCATATTTACCATATTGCCATTAATGAGATGACTTAAATTCTCATCTCCTAAAACCCATGGGATTGGATTTAAAAGATAGACCCAACATAGATTTTAATTCTTTTGAAAACTCGAAGCCTAAAATAATATTTCAATATTTTAATTTCACCCGACCCCCGAACCCGAGTGTTAAAACTCTCCCCCACTTAATAAATTTCGTCCCCGATATTACCTGACGGAAACAAATACGGAAACTGCTCTAGCATATCAGCTTTCCTCTCCCACGTGGCCTCTTCCACACCTCTATGTCTCCACAACACCTTGACCAACTCTATTGTTTTACCACACAACACCTTGCTAGCAGAAGCAAGTATCTCAACTGGTTATTCATTGTAAGACAAATCCGGATCCATTTCTATCTCTTCAACGGGCATAACATGAGACAAATCTGATCTATATCTCCTAAGCATCGACACATGAAAAACATCATGGATCTTCTCTAACTCTGAAGGCAATCTTAAACGGTAAGCTACTAGCCCAATCCGCTCAACTATCTCATACAGACCAATAAACCTCGAACTCAACTTTCCTTTCTGGCCAAAAAACATTACCTTCTTCCACGGAGATACTTTCAGAAACACTTTCTCACCCATTGAGAACTCAATCTCTCTTCTCTTCAAATCTGCGTAAGATTTCTGACGATCGGAAGCTTCTTTCAAACGGTCACAAATCAACTTCACTTTTTCAGTAGTCCCCTTAAGCAAATCTGGCATAGGTAACAATTTCTGACTCGTTTCAGCCCAACAGATCGGAGTCCTACATCGTCTACCATACAAAGCCTCATAGAGAGCCATCTGGATACTAGCCTTGTAACTGTTGTTGTAAGCAAACTCAAATAAGGGTAAATGCTTCTCCCAAGAACCCTGAAAGTCAATCACACAACAACGAAGCATATCCTCTAAAATCTGTATCACTCGCTCTAAGTTTCCATCTGACTGCGGATGATAAGAAGTACTGAAATGCAAACGGCTACCTAGGGCACTATGCAAACAACTCCAGAACCTCGTTGTGAATCTCTAGTCTCTGTCTGATACAATAGACTTCGGAACTCCATGAAGTCTCACAATGTCGCGAATGTACAAATTCGCCAACTTGTCTAAAGAATATGTGGTGTTCACCGCTAAGAAGTGGGCACACTTAGTAAATCTATCAACTATTACCCAAATAGAATTCTTCTTCGAAGGAGACAACGGTAACCCCGACACGAAATCCATAGTGATCCTCTCCCACTTCCATTATGGAATCTTCAAAGGATGTAACAAACCTGAAGGAACCTGATGTTCTGCCTTCACTCTCTGACAAACCATGCAATGACTCACATACTCGGCTACATCCTTCTTCAAACCAACCCAGAAATAATCATTCTTCAAATCACGATACATCTTAGTACTGCCCGGATGCATAGAAAATGACTCGAATGTGCTTCGCTCAGAATCATACGTCTCAACTCAACATCTTCAAGTACTACAACTATGTCTCTAAAACACATAACATTCTCATCACTGAAACTATACTTTGTTGGTCTACCTTCGGCTATGTCCTGAACATGAGAAACTAAAGACACATCTTGCAACTGTTTCTCTCTGATCATCTGAATCAAAGAAGGCTTCACTTGCAACTCTGTAATCAAACCACCATCCCCTGATACACTCAATCTAGCAAACATAGCTCACAACTCAACTGCAACTTTTCTGCTCAACGCATCGGCTACTACATTTGCCTTACCCGGATGGTACTCGATAGTCAAATCATAATCCTTCAACAATTCAAGCCATCTTCTCTGTCTCAAGTTCAACTCTCTCTAAGTCATCAAATACTTCAAGCTTTTATGATTAGTGTAAACCGTGCACTTCTCACCATACAAGTAGTGACGCCAAATCTTCAATGTAAACACAACTGCTGCTAACTCAATATCGTGCGTAGGGTAGTTCTTCTCGTGCACCTTCAACTGTCTCGAAGCATAAGCAACAACTCTCTTTTCTTGCATCAGAACACAACCTAAACCTACTGTACTAACACTGGAGCATTCATCAAGGCTTCTTTCAATTTCTCAAATGCCTTCTGTCTCGCATTTGACCACTCAAACTTCACTCCCTTTTGCAACAATTTAGTCAACGGAGCAGCTACTTTGGAGAAACCATCAACGAACCTCCTATAGTAACCGGCTAATCCTAGGAAATTCCTAATCTCAGTCACTGACTTAGGTTGCTTCCACTCAACAATAGCTTCAATCTTCGTCGGATCAACACAGATTCCTTCAGCTAACACAACTTGGCCAAGAAACACAACCTCCCGAATCCAGAACTTGCATTTACTAAGCTTAGCATATAACTGATGACTCCTCAATCTCTGCAAAACAAGTCTCAAGTGCTCATCATGTTCTTCTTCTAATCTCGAGTACACAAGGATGTCATCTATGAAAACAACTACAAAACAGTCTAGATAGTCTCGGAAAACAAGTCTCAAGTGCTCATCATGTTCTTATTCTGATCTCGAGTACACAAGGATGTCATCTATGAAAAAAACTACAAAACGGTATAGATAGTCTCGGAAAACTATGTTCATCATGTCCATGAAAGCTGCTGGTGCATTCGTGATCCCAAACGGCATCACAAGGAACTCATAATGACCATATCTATTTCTAAAAGTTGTCTTCGGAACGTTACACTCCTTTACCTTCAACTGGTAGTACCCTGATATCAAATCTATCTTTGAAAACACTGAGGCATCCCTTAACTGATCAAACAAGTCATCTATATGAGGCAACAAATATTTGTTCTTCACTGTCAACTGGTTCAACTGCATGTAGTCGATACACATCCTCATACTGCCATCCTTCTTCTCCACAAACAACACGGGAGCACCCCAAGGTGAACTACCAGGCCTAATAAAACCACGGTCTAACAACTCCTGAAGCTGAGTCTTCAACTCTTTCAACTCTTTTGGAGCCATACGGTACGGAGCAATAGAAACTGGAGTAGACCCTGAAACAGTCTCAATCACAAACTCTACATCTTTGTCAAAAGGCAAACCCGGTAACTCTTCTGGAAACACATCCGGACAATCTCAAACTGTTCTGATATCTTTCGGTCTAACCTCACTCATATTCAGATTCATCACATACGCTAAATAAGCCCCACAACTGGAATCCATCAACCTATTAGCCTCTAAAGTTGACACATCATTCGAAAAGAACTTAACATTCTCGCCTACTACCACTACCTCGTACTCATCGGAAAGCTTCAACGAAATTCTCTTTGTTTCAAAATCTACACTAGCTCTGTGCTCAACCAAACAATCCATACCCAAGATAATATCAAAACCATAGAACGGAAGTTCCATAATATCAACCGAAAACACATGACCCTGAATCTTCAACGAACACCTCCTATACATCCGTCTAACTACAATTGTCTCACCGAAAGAACTAGTCACATGCATACCTACATCTAGGATCTCAATAGGTATGTCTAACTTCCTTGCATGCTCACTCAAAATGTAAGAATGCGTAGAACCTGAATCAACTAAGGAAAGCAAAGACATGGACTGTAACTCAAAATTACCTGCTATCACATCTGTGTCATTCCCTGCCTCTCTCTGCGCGTAGACTCTAGCTGGTCCACCGGCCTCTGGCTGTACTGCAACAACATGAGCAAGATTCCTAGGTGCCTCTATCCTAGGTGCATCAACCCTCGGTTGGAAGTAACCACGACCGCACCCACGACCTCTCTGATAGTCAATGGCTCTCGCAGGAGCTTGAGCCTGAACCGGTGCCTGTACCGCCTGATGCGGACACTCTCTCCTGAAGTGGTCTCTCGATCCACAGTTCCAGCAAGCATGAAAATTACCCCAACACTCTCCTGAGTGTTGTCTCCCACAATGAGTGCACTCGGGCAAACGCCCTCCAACTCTATAGCCTTGATGGCCTCTACCATGGTGGCCACCGCCACGCCTATGGTCAAACTAATGTCCACCGCCCGATGCCTCTTGGCATCACCATGATCAAAGTTATTGTGCCTCTTCCCAGAACTGGATCCTCTCGAACGCTTGGTCAGCCCCAAGCTATGCTCGATGTCCTTGGCCCTAGCGACCAAGACAACAAAATCAGAATAATTTGAAGCTAAGGTGTACCTCTTAACTTCCTCATGAAGTCAATATCTGAACCGATTACAAATGTCCCTCTCAGTAGGAACAAACTCTGGTGCATACTGACTCAAACGGACAAAACGGATCTTATAATCTGTCACTTATGCATCTTCCTGAACAAGAGCCATGAACTCTCGCTTCTTCTCATCCAGATATCTCGGCCCCAAATACCTCTTCCTGAAAGTAGTCTCAAAGAAATTCCAACTGATCTCAGCCTCAGGCACACTGGTAGTAATGGTGACCCACCAAGTGTAGGCATCACCCTAAAGTAACGAGACTTCACAGCCCAACTTACGAGCACTAACACATCCCATCTGAGCCAGAATACGGACTGTCTTCTCCAACCACAACTCTGACCTCTCAGGTGTAGATCCTCTGAACTCCTCTGCTCCTAGGCTACGGAGCCTCTCTAACCATAAGCTAGCATCATCACCTCTCGACCGAGCTGCAGCCTGAGCTCCGGCAACTGCAGCCTGAAACGCTCCCGCTATAGCTTGAACTAGTGGAGCCATATCTATTCCCGCAGGACCTTGGCCACCCTGACCAATCTAAGGTCCCGCTCCCTCAGCTCTAGCCTCGCCTCCCACTTCAGGCTGAGAAGGTGGTGGTGGTGGAGCTCCGACTCCAACAGTAGGCTCTTCCATAGGAGCCTCCAACCACCGGCTCATTAACAGGAGCCGCAACACATGGTTCCTGGCGAACCAACCTCGGTCTACCTCTAGGCCTCGACATACGTGCTCACAGATAACAACTACAACACAACAATAACATACAAAGATAGGGTTAGCAAGGGCAAGGGTCCAAGTGGCTCAAGTATGTTTCCCTCACTTAAAAATCCTTTTTCCAATGTAATAGAAGCAATGAGACTCTACACAAAATGCTTCAAACAACACTCAAACATCAAGCATACCTGATAAACAAGCAACATACTTACATGGCAAGCAAGCACCGTGCAATTGCAATACAAGAACTTAACTTACCTCATTTACCTACCTGAGGTCTCGGAAACCTCAGGCTCTGATACCAAAAAGTGTAACCCCCTCGTCCCGGTCTGAATGCTTGACTGGTCCGAGCGGGCTACATGGGGATAACCGAGGCGAAACCCGCTAAGGCTTCACTTCGGTTAACAACCCGGGAAAAACTTTTCATTTATTATTATCTTATCTAGATGCATTAATATGTCCTATGTGAAAAGGCAACAGCGGAAGCAACAAGCGAGGCGAACGACCAAACTACCAATCAAAACAGCCCATCATAAACTTAAACTGCAGGCCGTAACGAAACGCCCAGAGGGTGTATCGATACGCCTTGACTAGGTCAACTGGCCAAAGTCAACCCGAGGAGACCGTATCGAAATGGATGTTGACTGTATCGAAACGCCCTCGTCGGTCAACTTCTCGTGGTCAACGCTACGAAGATCGTTCCGAAATGCCTAGGAATGTTTGGATAGCCTCAATTTCTCGTCAAAATCTCAGATTTCCAGTAGCAAAATTGTATCGCAACGCCCCCTATGCATATCGAAACGCATGGCCTGAAACAAGATGACCGTATCAAAACGGGTCCAACCGTTTTGATACACCTGCTGCAAACATACAAGTTTTAGCTGGTTTATGGCACAAGGGTGCCTAAAACACTAACTAAAACCTCCCACAACCACACATACAATAACCCTAGATGCAAGGCACCTTATACAAACATACTTAACACCCAACAAACATGTAAAAGCCATACATTGATAAGAAGCATCAATACAACGAAAGATTCATACATAACATTAAAAGGATTTCATGTTTAGAGCCAACATTCACAAACATTCAAGGTAAGCAATAAAGCATGGTTTACAAAAGAAGACATGGCATCCACAAGCCATACGAACATCAACATATTAAGGAGTCTAAACATTCTCCTAACACAAAACAACAACATAAATCAAAAGCTCAAATCCCAATGCATGTCTATTACATCTCATAACATAGAAATCCATACTTGATAAACTCAAAAGCCAAACTAGCACACTTGGAGGCCTTCTTCTTGCACTAGCAACCCACGAACTACGGATCTGCATTGTCGAACAAAAGAGAGCGTAAGCATAAAGCTTAGTGAGGGTAAGCTCATAAAACAAACATCGACAATGCAGGGTCCAAGCACGAGCATACAACCAAGGTAGAATGCAGGATCTTACCTTCGAACCACATGAGTCAAGATAATAATGATGCATGAAAACAATTATCAACATCATGCTATGCTCAACAACTCATAAGTTCAACACATGGAAATACATAAATCCAACATATTAGCAACACAATCCACAATCCGTATTGGCGCCTAGCTATGACCCAAATACACGGATAACCGTTGGAACTCAAATCCAACAACACAACCATTACCTTACGGTGGGATTACACTCATCACCGTTTCACGCGGAGGGGATTCCACTCATCCTCACACCCCGTCGATGGGATTCCACTCATCACCGACTAACATATATATAAGAAGAATTCCTGGCGAACTCGTACTCCATCTGGATGACTACCATCACGAAGACCACACACACATTTAGACTCTCGTGTGCACACTAAACATCCTAATGATCGATCATTGTACCCAAGCATACTAGTGCCAATACTAACACTATTCATAACCTTTCACAACACCATTTCATATCAACTTCCGTGCTTAGCACGTACTCACCATGACTTACCGTCATGCACAAACCACATACATATAACAATGCATCTATACCATGCCTCAACATACATGTATAACACAATATACATAACCACCATAATCACAATTAAACGTGAGGCATACAAAACATTTAAAGTTTAGCCAAAGTTTCTAACTAAAGCTTGGGATTAGACTACCAATCTAATCCCAACTCTAGGTGGGTCTACCAAGCCCAACCTAGTCAACATGCTTGAACCAACCTTTGAAAATCAAGTTAAAAACATTAACCACTCACCGACTAATCCAAGATCAACAACACAAGCCGATCAAACTCCCAACGATTCCGGATTCATTCCCGAGGCTTCACCAACACAAATCCTTGCTTCTAAACATCCCAACACAATCAAAATAACCACAAATCAGTCCACAAATCAATGTAGCAAACCCGTAATGCAAACCAAGCACAAAAAACATGATTTCAAGCTAAAGACAACCCCAAAATCCCCATTACCGATCAGCCCTAAAGCACAGCAAAAAACCATTGATTTTAACTCTTATAATACTCCCACAAGCTTCCAAAACAACCCCTAACTATTAAACAATCATCAGCCAACAAATTCTCACATCAAACACCCCCAAAATAAAACATTTGAACTCTCTAAAACCTCCCTAAAACCCAATTTCAGGAATCATCATAAAACCATGTAAAAATCGAGTATGTTGGACCTTTTAGATAGTAAACAACTTATATAACATCAATAAATCAAAATCTTAAGTTAAAGTTAATAAAGATGATATTTTTAATCTAAAACCCCAAAATCTCAAAACGTAAAAACCATGAGCTTTTATGAAAATAAAGGTATGAACTTGTAGAGGAAAGAGAGGACAAGTCGAATATGAGTTTACCTTTGAAAAACCTTCAAAATCAAGCTAGAAGGGTGATGGAATAGTGAAATGGAGGAGGGGAGGTTTGGGTGTCGTTCAAAAACAAAGATGAGGAAGAAGAAAGGCTTTTGGGTGTTTTTATTTTATTTGTTTTATTCCACCAAAATCATATTTACCATATTGCTATTAATGAGATGGCTTAAATCCTCATATCCTAAAACCCATGAGATTGGATTTAGAAGATAGGCACAACATATATTTTAATTATTTTGAAAACACGAAACCCAAAATAATATTTTAATTTCACCCGACCCCCAAACTCAGGTGTTACAAAATTAATGAAGTAAAACCTTTATTATTTAGCTTCATATTAAGAAATGAATATAACCAACGTTGCTCCACTTTTAGATAAAACCCACCGCTAATTCAGTACAAAGAACAAAAGGTTATTTGATAGTATCAAATTAAATCCAAATTCTAAGGAATTATAAAAATTATCAGTTAAAATATGGAAATGTAAAAGAAAAAATAAAGCATTAAATGAACAAATAGAAGATACAATACCTGAAAGCCAAGACCACACAACAAATAAAAACAGTTTAGCACCGTTGTTGAAAAGGGGAGAGAGAGATAGATGAGGAAGTGAAACAATACCTTTCTTTTCCAATGCCTTGTTCGGGAAAGAAGCAGACAAAGAGAAGGAGAGAGGGTGAGGCTAGTGTGACGGTAGCTAGAACGACGATAGATGAAAAAAAGGAACGAAAGTGAACAAAAGGAGGTAGTCGGAAAGAGAAAGAGCGAAGATAAAAAAAGGATTAGGGATTTTTTTGCTGTATTTTTGTTTTGTTTTTTTGTTATTATAAAATTAAACCCCGTAAAAAATTTTAAACTTACCTATACCGACGGAGAAAAAAATTTGTCGGGTATATAGTTTACCTATACCGACAAACATAGTCAACCGTCGGTACACTCTATAACCTCTATTGACATACAATTTTTCGTGGATAAAAACTATATCTATAATGACACACATAATCAATCATCGATATATGGTATACCTATACTAATGATTATTATTATTCGTCGGTATAAATTACATCTATACCGACAGTTTCTTGTCTTTCTTCGGTATAAATTTTGTCTATAACGATTAATAATATATCCGTCGGTAAAAATTAGAACTTTTATTGTCAGTTTTGTTTTTCGTCTGTATATATTGTTTATACTGACGATTTTTGTCCGTCGATATAACAAAGTGTCGGTATATATATATCTTGTACAAATTGAAGGCCCTTTTTCCAACCCCTAATTGGCTGGCTTGTCTGTCTTAGCCACTTTATTCTCGTTACCCACTGAATTGTTACTTCCACCAGGAACCACAACCTTACGCTTAGTTGAGTTGTCATTATAATAAGTAAGACGTTCGGTAGCCACCATAGCGACTACTATGTCTTCGGCTCTCTATCTATGTACCTCTGCTCTAGCCCAGGGTTTTAGTCCTTCGAGGAAAGAGAACATCTTGTCTTTCTAAGACATATCATTGATATCCAACATAAGAGAAGCTAATTCCCTCATATAATCACGAATAGTCCCTATATGCGCTAGGTCCCTTAGATTTTTT